>JAKUAO010000011.1:0-407189 GCA_030674735.1 Sungouiella pseudoflosculorum | reverse complement strand
TCTCATAACAGGATCGAAGAAGTCGAGAACAAGATCTTTCCAAACGGGCTTCTGGAGCTTAGCTTGAATTCTAATAAGTTACAACTGTTGGAAGGCTCTTTGTTCCCCCGCCTGCTCAAGACTCTCGATTTACGATTCAACTCGATCACACTGCTTGATAATATGACATTCCCAAGCTGGATTGTCGAGCTTGACTTGGGATACAATGAATTGCAACTGTTGAATGGATGTTTATTTCCCGATCTGCTCAGGAAGCTCAATTTAGAATCCAACTCGATCACACTGATTGATAATGTGCCATTGCCCAGCAGACTACTCGACCTTTGCTTGAGCAAGAATTCAATATCATCATTAAGCAGGGTCGTGCTCCCTTCCCTGTTGATAGAGCTTGATCTTTCTGATAACAAGATTAGAGACTTACAAGGATGTGGTTTTGCACCGCAGTTGGAGAAACTATACTTGAGAAATAACCTCATTAGGGATTTTGCTGATATCGACCTTGCCAACTTGAAGTTTCTAGACATATCGTACTTTGAGGAGTACAGTGGCCGGCAGTTATGTGATTTAGAAGACACGAACTACACTGAAGAAGAAGTGAGGTGTGACTGGAACTCGAGAGGCCAGCTTCGAGCATTGTCGAAAGTGAAGTTCCCGGAGAGCTTGGAGGAATTAAATGTGGAGAACCAGCCTGTGGAAGACTGGTCACAGGTGACTCTTCCACCAAACTTGCGGACGTTGAGACTATACTCTTGGGAACGTTTCTTCTCATTGAAATCCCCTAATCTTCCTAAACTCCCGCTGTCCTTGAAGTTCCTTTACTTGTGGTTCTCACCATACTCGTACTTCAAGTATGAGGATCTACGACTTCCAACTGGCTTATTGGAGCTCACGCTCGTGAATGGTTTCGCTACTGAGTTTGATTGGGCACTTCCACATTTGAGGAAATTCAGCGCCATTAACTTCAGAGGATCGATTACAATTCCCGAACATCTGGGTTCAGGACAAGTTCTCTCCCGCAACGACAGGAATCCCAACATATACCCGAATTATCCTACTTATCTTAGTGACAATCACTTTCTCCCACCCTAGTGTACCTGTGCTAATATCGAACTGATTTGTGATGGAGTTTCAAATCTCTCAGGACTGTTACAGAAACGCTACATGTTTATTCCAGAATGAAATATGAAGTCCGAGATCATTATAGCTGGACTATACATTCTCTGCTTACTTTTTGATATTGACCAAACAACCGATACTACAAGTTCCTACTCATACGTAATTCAGTATCATGTCTCACTTAATCACTTTCGCACACTCAGAGTTTCGATTGGGACCTGTCAGTGAGTCATACACCAGTTGCAACTTCAAGAGTTTAGTTACTGTTCGAGTCGCACCATAAAAAACAACACTCCGTGCATACATTGTGTATCTTACTACTATGATATTGTCAGAATTCCCTACTGACATAGTCCACGAAATCCTCCAGCATGTATCGGAATCAACTTTGAAAGAATTGTGGCTCCAAATGGATGATGTGAATCCATTGAGACAGGCAGTTGCTTCTCACATAACAATCAAATTGGAATATAACTCCGGCGAAAGAGAGTTTCGCTGCTTTTCCAAGCTGAAGTCTAAAACACGACTCAAGAAATTGAAAGTTAATTTGAGACATACCAGAGAAGATTTTAATGGTTTGCTCAAGCGAAGCACGAAGTTCCCAACTTCGTTTCAATCTATTGAGTTTGAAGGAACCACTGACGAGTTTCGCCAGCTAGCACCTTTCTTGCCCATTGATGCAATTTCTGGTTTGAATTTGACTGTTAATAGCGATCTTGAGCTGCTACTTATACCGAAGAAGTTGGAAAATGTATCCTTGAGTTTCTTCGATGAACGAGACACAATCGTGTTGCAATTGGAACTCGAGAAACTCCAGTTACCTGGGAGTTTAAGAAGTATGAGTTTATTGTACTCGCTGGGTAATATCACCCTCCTGGGAGCTGTCTGGCCTGAACAATTGACTCATTTATCAATAAGTGGTGGTATGCTGGGAAATCTCATTTTGATTGGAGCTGACTGGCCCAAACGATTGACTGATTTATCGATAAGTTGCTACGCTATTACAACTCTAGAAAACGTGCATTTTCCCAAAAGTCTTACGTCTCTTAAAATACTGGCAGAACTTGTCAACTTAAGAGGTGCAAAGTTTCCGCCTTTCTTGAAAGGGCTTGATTTAGCTTCTAACAATATACTGCTGCTAGAAGGATCTATATTCCCCAACCTGCTTGTGAAACTCAACTTGGAGAGAAACAAATTACGGCTGTTAGAAGGATTTGCATTTCCCAGCCTGCTTGTGGAGCTCAACTTGAGGGGTAACTCAATCGGACTGATTGAAAGCGGCGATCTCCCAAGGAGACTACTAGATCTAGATTTGTCCGGAAACAATGGGCTAGATCTAGAGTTTCTACTGTTTCCTAATCTGCTTCAGTGTCTCGATTTGAGCTTCGTGGGTATCAAGAACTTGAGTGGAACGAAACTACCACTACTGTTGAAAACGCTCGTACTAAACAATAATGTGATTCAACGACTTGATGGTTGGTCGTTAGGCTGTCATTTGACTACACTCGATTTGCTGGATTGCTCAATCGAACTGCTTAACAACATAGAGCTTCCAAATGGACTACTCGAATTAAATTTGAAGTGGAACAAAATCCTGGATCTCCGAGAGGTGAATTTTCCGAGTCAGCTTAAACGACTTGACTTGCAGAATAACAAAATCGAAATCTTGAACGGGACAGATCTTCCATCCCTGTTGAGGTTTCTTGATTTATCTGACAACAAAATCCATCGACTTGATAGTTGGTCACGTCAAAGTCAACTTGAAACTCTCGTCGTAAGGTATAACTCAATCACACTGATTGAGAATGTTTTGTTTCCAAACGCATTGATTGAGCTTGATTTGTTTTGCAATAGAGTTAAAACTCTTAATAATGTGGCATTCCCTTGTCTGATTGTGAAGCTTAATTTGTCTCATAACAGGATTGAAGGAGTCAAGAACACAACGTTCCCAAGCGGGATTCTCGAGCTTGACATGTGGGACAATAAGTTGCAGCTGTTAGAAGGCTGTCTCTTTCCTAAACTGCTCAAGACACTAGATTTAGGTGGCAACTCGATCACACTGCTCGATAACGTGGCGTTTCCAAGTGGGCTTCTCGAGCTTCGCTTGTGGAAGAATTCGTTATCATCATCAAGCAGGATCGTGTTCCCTTCACTGTTGATAGAGCTTGATCTTTCTGAAAACGAGATCGAAAGTCTAGAAGGATGTAATTTTCCACCTCATTTGGAGAAACTATGCTTGAAAGAGAATTCGTTATCGACATTGAACAGGATCGTACTACCTTCCCTGTTGATAGAGCTTGATCTTGCTGATTGTGAGATCGGAAGCCTAAAAGCATTTGATTATCCACCTCAGTTGGAGAAACTATACTTGAGGAATAACCTCATTGAGGACGTTTCTGAAATAAAATTACCCAACTTGAGGGTTCTAGACTTGTCATACTTCAAGGAGTACACTGACCAGCAATATGACAAATTGGGAAACATGAACTACACTGACGAAGAAGTGAGGTGTGACTGGTACTCGATTGGCCAGCTTCGAGCATTGTCGAAAGTGAAGTTTTCGGATAGCTTGGAGGAATTAAATGTGGAGAACCAGCCTGTGGAAGACTGGTCACAGGTGACTCTCCCACCAAATTTGCGGAAGTTGAAACTTTACTTGACAGAAGAGCCCGCCTTGTTGAAACTCCCACTGTCGTTGGAGTCTCTTCATTTGTGGTTCCCATTACACTCGGACTTCAAGTATGAGGATCTACAGCTTCCGAAAGGCTTATTGAAGCTCACGCTCGTGAATGGTGTCTCTACTGAGTTTGACTGGGCACTTCCACATTTGAGGAAATTTTGCGCCGTCAACTACAGTGGACCGATATCAGTTCCTAAATGTCTGAGCTATTCTCGTGTTCTCTCCCGCAACGACAGGGATCCCAACATATACCCAGATGAGCGTCTTTTCATAAATGCCACTACACTTCGAACAGACTTGTGATGGAGTTTCAGAAGCTCTCGGGATTGTTGCAAAATTGCTACAGGTTTATTTTAGACAGAATGAGACAGAACTTTATAGGTGGACTATACATTGTTTGCTCACTATCTGTATCATCTCTCACTTTATCACTTCCGCACACTCAAAGTTTCGATTCGGACCTGTCAGTGAGTCATACACCAGTTGCAACTTCAAGAGCTTAGTTACAGTTTGAGTCGCACCATAAAAAACAACACTCCGTGCATAGTATTGTGTATCTTACAACTATGATATTGTCAGAATTCCCAACCGACATAGTCCACGAAATCCTCCAGCATGTATCGGAATCAACTTTGAAAGAATTGTGGCTCCAAATGGATGATGTGAATCCATTGAGACAGGCAGTTGCTTCTCACATCACACTCGATTTAAAGTATTCAGACGCAAGAGAATTTAGGCAGTTTTCCAAACAGAAGTCTAAAACACGAATCAAGAAGTTGACAGTTGACGTAAGATTTTCCAGATGCGTTATCAATGGTTTGCTCGACGAAACACGAAGTTTGTAACTTCGTTTCAATCTATTGAGTTTGAAGGAACCACTGACGAGTGTCGCCAGCTAGCACCTTTCTTGCCCATTGATGCAATTTCTGGTTTGAATTTGACTGTTAATAGCGATCTTGAACCACAACTTATGCCGAAGAGATTGGAGAATGTGGCCTTGAGTTTCGACAGTGACCGAGACACAATTATGTTGCAATTGGAACTCGAGAAACTCCACTTTCCTGAGACTTTGAGAGCTATGAGTTTAAGTTTATGGCTGAGGAACTTCATTTTCCTGGGAGCTGACTGGCCCGAAAGATTGACTCATTTATCACTAACTGGTCGCATGCTGGGAAATCTCATTTTGGTTGGAGCTGACTGGCCCAAACGATTGACTCATTTATCGATAAGTCGCTGCGCTTTTACAACTCTTGAAAACATGCATTTTCCCGAAAGTCTTATATATCTTGGAATAATGGGAGAACTCGTCACCTTGAAAGATGCAAGGCTCCCGCCGTTTTTGAGGGAGCTCAATTTGCAATTTAACAAATTGCTACTGCTTGAAGGAAGTATATTTCCCAACCAACTAGTGAAACTCAACTTGAGGGGTAACAAATTGCTGCTGCTAGAAGGATCGGTATTTCCCAGCCTGCTTAAGAAACTCAACTTGGCTAATAACTCAATCAAAATTATCGAAAACAACGATCTCCCAACAGGACTACTCGATCTTGATTTGTCTGCAAACAAAGGCTTAGATCTTGAGCTTCTGTTCATTCCTAATCTGCTTGAACGTCTCAATTTGAGCTCCTTGGAAATCAAGAATTTGAGTGGAACGAAATTACCACCACTGTTGAAAACGCTTGCGCTACACGGTAACAGGATTCAACAACTTGATTTGCTGAGCTGCTCAATCGAACTGTTTGACAACATAGAATCTCCAAATGGACTACTCGAATTGAATTTGAGTTGGAACAAAATTCTGGATCTCCGAGAGGTGAAGTTCCCAAGTCTGCTTGAACGACTTGACTCGAGTCATAACGAAATCGAATCTTCGAGGGGGGCAGATCTTCCGTCCCTGTTGAGGTTTCTTGATTTATCTGACAACAAAATCCAACGACTTGATAGTTGGTCGCCTCAGAGTCAACTTCAGACTCTTAAATTGAGGAATAACGCAATCACGCTGATTGAGAATGTGGTTTTTCCGAAGGCTTTGATCGAGCTCGATTTGAGTTCCAATGAAATTCAAAACCTCAATAATGTGACATTCCCTTCTCTGATTGTGAAGCTTAATTTGTCTTATAACAAGATCGAAGAAGTCAGGAACACAACGTTTCCAAGCTGCCTTCGTGACATTGACTTGGTGCGCATTGGATTGCAACCGTTAGATGAATTGATATTCCCCGATCTGCTCAGGACGCTTAATTTAAAATACAGCCGGATTACACTGCTCGACAATGTGACACTTCCAAGTGGGCTTCTCAAGCTTCTCTTACACAAGAATCCGTTATCAACATTAAACACGATCGCTCTACCTGTTCTGTTGACATACCTTGATCTTTCTGATTGCAAGATCAGAAACATCGAAGGATGTGATTTTCCACCTCAGTTGGACAGATTGTGTTTGAGGAATAACATCATTAGCAACTTTCCTGAAATTGGACTTTCCAACTTGAAGATTCTAGACTTGTCATACTTTGAAGATTACGAAGACTATTACGAAAACGAATTGTTTGGCACATACTTTTATGACGAGGAAATTAGGTGCGACTGGGGCATGAAGGGCCACCTTCAGTCATTGTCGAAAGCGAGGTTTCCGGAGAGCTTAGAGGAACTTAATGTGGGAAACCAGCCTGTGACAGACTGGTCACAGGTGACTCTTCCACCAAACTTGCGGAAGTTGAGATTATACTTGATCGAAAGTGTCACCTTATTGAAACTCCCACTGTCGTTGGAGTCTCTTCACTTGTGGCTCCCATTGGATTCAGAATCCAAGTATGAGGACCTACAACTTCCAACTGGCTTATTGGGGCTTAAGCTCGTGAATGGTGTCTCTGCTGAATTTGATTGGTCTCTTCCTCATTTGACAGAGTTTATGGCCATTAACTTCAGTGGACCGATAACAGTTCCCGTGAATCTGAATTCAGGATACGTTCTCTCCCGTGACGACAGAGATCCCAACATATACCCAGATGGGCGTTTTTCTTATTAGTGCCACTCCCATTCTTTCAATCTGGTGATGTACATGTGCTAATTTCCACTTCGAACAAATATGTGATGGAGATTCAGAAATGCTACAGGTTTATTCAGAATGAGTCATTAGATTCGAGAACATTATAGCTGGACTATACATTGTTTGCTTAATTTTTGATAAGGAAAGCTGATCCAACTCCCTATTGACCAAACAACCAATACTACAAGTTCCTACTCATAAGTAATTCAGCATCATCTCTCACTTTATCGCTTCCGCACACTCAAAGATTCGATTCGGACCTGTCGGTTAGTCATACACCAGTTGCAACTTCAAGAGCTTAGTTACTGTTTGAGTCGCACCATAAAAAACAACACTCCGTGCATACTATTGTGTATCTTACTACTATGATATTGTCAGAATTCCCTACTGACATAGTCCACGAAATCCTCCATCATGTATCGGAATCAACTTTGAAGCACATGTGGCTCCAAATGGATGATCTGAATCCATTGAGACAGGCAGTTGCATCTCACATCATATTCGATTTGAGTAAATACCCAAACGACAGAAGCGAATTCAACTGGTTTTCCCAGCAGAAGTCTAAGACACGAATGAAGAGTTTGACAGTTGACGCTGATTGTGGTGATATGTTGAAGCGGAACACGAAGTTCCTAAATTCGTTTCAATCTATCCAGTTCCGAGGAACCACTGACGAGTTTCGCCAACTAGCACCTTTCTTGCCCATTGATGCAATTTCTGGTTTGAATTTGACTGTTAATAGCGATCTTGAACTGCAACTTATACCGAAGAAGTTGGAGAGTGTATCCTTGAGTTTCTCCGGTGAACGAGATACAATCGTGTTGCAATTGGAACTCGAGAAACTCCAGTTACCTGGGAGTTTAAGAAGTATGAGTTTATTGTACTCGCTGGGAGATATCATCCTCCTGGGAGCTGTCTGGCCTGAAAAATTGACTCATTTATCAATAAGTGGTGGCATGCTGGGAAATCTCATTTTGGTTGGAGCTGACTGGCCCAAACGATTGACTCATTTATCGATAAGTCGCTGCGCTTTTACAACTCTTGAAAACATGCATTTTCCCGAAAGTCTTACGTCTCTTAAAATACTGGCACAACTCGTCAACTTAAGGAATGCAAAACTCCCACCAATTTTGAGGGAGCTCAATTTGGAGTCAAACAAATTGCTGCTGGTAGAAGGAATTGCATTTCCCAGTGTGCTTGTGAGACTAAACTTGAGGGATAACAAATTGCTGCTGGTAGAAGGATCGGTATTTCCCAGCCTGCTTGAGAAACTCAACTTGGCTAATAACTCAATCAAAATGATCGAAAACAACGATCTCCCAACAGGACTACTCGATCTTGATTTGTCTGGAAACAAAGGCTTTGATCTTGATCACCTGATGTTTCCCAATCTGCTTCAACGCCTCGATTTGAATTTCTTGGAAATCAAGCATTTGAGTGGGGCGAAACTACCATCACTGTTACAAAAGCTTGAGCTACGCCATAATAAGATCCAAAGACTTGATGGTTGGTCACTAGTTAATCAGTTGAGTGCACTTGATTTGCTGGACTGCTCAATCGAACAACTTGACAACATAGAATTTCCAAATGGACTACTCGAATTGAATTTGAGCTCGAACAAAATTGTGGATCTCCGAGAGGTGAAGTTCCCAAGTCTTCTTGAACGACTTGACTCGAGTCAAAACGGAATTGTATCTTTGAACGGGGCAGATCTCCCGTCCCTGTTGAGGTTTCTTGATCTATCTGACAACGAAATCGAACGACTTGATGGTTGGTCGCCTCAGAGTCAGCTTGAAACTCTCCGCTTGGGCTTTAACTCAATCACACTGATTGAGAATGTTGTTTTACCAAATGCATTGATCGAGCTTGACGTTGCATTTAATAGAGTTAAAACTCTCAACAATGTGGCATTCCCTTGTCTGATTGTTAAACTTGATTTGTCTTGTAACAGGATCGAAGGAATCAGGAACACAACGTTTCCAAGCGGGCTCCTTGCGCTTGACTTGAGCTGCAATAAGATCCAGCTGTTAGAAGGCTGTCTCTTTCCTCAGCTGCTCAAGACGCTTGATTTGGGTCACAACTCGATCGAGCTGCTCGATAAGGTGCCTTTGCCCAGCGGACTACTCGAGCTTCGCTTGCAAGAGAATTCGTTATCATCTTTGAGCAGGATCGTGCTCCCTTCCCTGTTGATAGAGCTTGATCTTTCTAAAAACGAGATTGACTGCCTAGAAGGATGTAATTTTCCACCTCATTTGGAGAAACTATGTTTGCGAGAGAATTCGTTATCGACATTGAGCAGAATCGCAATACCTTCACTGTTGATAGAGCTTGATCTTTCTGAAAACGAGATTGAAAGCGTGAAGGGGTGGGATTTCCCACCCCAGTTGGAAAAAGTATGCTTGATGAATAACCCCATCGACGACTTTCGTGATATTGAACTTCCCAACTTGAGGGTTCTAGACTTGTCATACTTCAAGGAGTACACTGACCAGCAGTATGACCTATTGGAATGCATGGACTACACAGACGAAGAAGTGAGGTGTGACTGCTACTCGAAGGGCACCCTTCAGTCATTGTCGAGATTTAAGTTCCCAGAAAGCTTGGAGGAATTAAATGCGGAGAACCAGCCTGTGGGAGACTGGTCACAGGTGACTCTCCCACCAAATTTGCGGAAGTTGAAACTTTACTTGACAGAAGAGCCCGCCTTGTTGAAACTCCCACTGTCGTTGGAGTCTCTTCATTTGTGGTTCCCATTACACTCGGACTTCAAGTATGAGGATCTACAACTTCCAACTGGCTTATTGGAACTTACACTCGTGAATGGTGTCTCTTCTGAGTTTGACTGGACACTTCCACATTTGAGGAAATTCAGCGCCATCAACTACAGTGGACCGATAACAGTTCCCGAACATCTGGTTTCAGGACAAGTTCTCTCCCGCAACGACAGGAATCCCAACATATACGCGGATAGAGACAGCGACAGCGACACTGACATTGGATCATACACCGACACTGATAATGAAACAGACGATGACATTGACAATGTTACCGAAATCGCTGCTAACTTGGAAATTTGATATTGCTACTGACTTCAAGCTTGCAGCACGCAATACCAGTAAATGTATCCTCCTCAAAATGCTGCATCGCTCATCAACGTAGGGGTGTATCCAAATCAGTGATGAATTGAGGTTTTGGAAAAGGGTCTCATGTCGAGCTCTTCTGAATTGAGCGGCCTATAGATTATCGAGGTTGAAATGAATCGGTGAAACTGACCATACTATTGCCCGCATAAGTTGTGAACGAGCCAATACTTCAACCACAGTTTCAACAATCAATTTTAAATTTACATAGTTTTTCCATTTGATTTTGTAATAGTATCAGCCTCAATTAACGTAGCATCGAATTCTTCACGTATAAAGCTCATGCTCCTCGAACAACGAGGGCAGATTCTAGTGGTATATAGAGTGTTCGGGCGTCTTTTTGTCACTCAAAAATTGATCGTCTTCTCCCTGAGGACTTTATCATGATCTCCTATTCATAAGCTTTACGAGACTTTGAGACGTCTAGGTAATAACCGAGAATGCAATTTCCTACTTGTGGACCTACGTGGTTTTCAGTCAAATGACACTAATCGTAATCTTTTGACATAGTCGGGAAAGCAATTGGCAGGATATGGTAGGAACATCGATTGAAATCAAGAAATCTGTCGTCTTGTGGACAGAAATTACACGAAGGCATTGTTCTAGAGATGTATGCATTTGTCGCTATAGGCTTCTGACGCTGGTTGTTGCATTGGAGCAGCTGTTAGTGTGAAACTTGCAATTTTCAAGTCAAGACTTCACTTACGAATCTGGTTACACTAGCAAGCGTCTACCAGCAAACATCTACCAGCAGACGATCAACCAAGCCCACTAAGAAAGGTCCACTTCCTCGGCCGAGACTCACTTCAAGATTCACTGGTTTCATCGCCAACTCACCAAAAGCCACCACCAGATCCTAGTACGGATATACGGCAGGCTCCTTCTCGGAAGTGTAGCCTCGGGCCTCCTGTTCAAGAGCCCTTTTCTCCAAGTACGGCAAGAGCACCGTCTTGAACTTCTCGTAGCCTCGGTACTCTCTCACATCGTCAGACCAACTCTCAACCGCATCCAACAACCGACGAGGAACATGGGGCTCGTCGCAGATCTCGGTGATGGGCAAGAAGTAGGTTCGAACTGTGAAGACAATGGCACCGGTCTTGGGCAACCGCCGGAGACTCTGTCTCTCCGAGCGGAAGAATAACTGTTCCGGAGTCACCGCCTCATCAGCAGTGTACCATCCGACCTTGTCGGTGTTTTCGTCTCCGATGGAGGACGACCAGTCCAAGTCCAGATCGAGCTGGATGAAGTAGTTGTTGCGCACGACGGGCTTGTCGCAGGTGAGACGAGTAAAGAACTTGGCCATGCCCGTCTGCAACTTCTGCTGGTACTGGGGAACATCTCCCAGGGTGTGAATGGCACTCAACGGCAACCCGACCTTGTCCTTGAACCGCCAGAAGCCGGGCAAAATGATGGCCCCCGCTTTTAAGTAGTACTGTCCGTCTGGGCTTTCCACCATGATGGCCAAGTCGTCCTGGACCATCTTGGCTGCCATCACCATGGGATCTTCCTTGATCTCTGCCCGGTTGCAGTTGCGAAACACAAACTGCTCGCCCGTGACAAGATTCTCCAACCCGTGGTCAAGCTGCCGGAACATGCTGGGGTACCTGTTCGGGAGATACAGCCAGAACTCGTCCAAGAGCTCGAACGCAGCATCACGGGCCTCCGGGAACGTGCCGTAGAGCTCCGAGCCCTTCTCGGCCAACCGTGCCACCTTGGCGTTGTGGAACTTCATCCACTCGTTGTCCAACTCGATCCACGAGTCCCAGTCCATGCTCCGGATGCCCATGGTGATGGTGTACTTGTGTCTGAAGGCCCGGTACGGCAACGGCTTGGTCTTTTCGCAGTCCCAGTGAGGGTACGGCGGAGGCACCGGGGTGGTGAACGACTCTGGTGTCCACGTGCCGAACTTGCGGTCCTTGTTGGAGGAGGTTGCAGGTTTCGTTGGTGATTTCGTTCGAGATCTGGCGTGGACGTATGCCGCAGCCAATAACGCAGCCACGGCGCAGTAAATTAGGTATTTTGTATCGAGCATGAGCAAATCGGGAGGATTGGGTCGGCTCGTTTCTCGCAAAATTGGCCTGTGGTTCACCTTTCCTGGCCCTCCATCATTTATACTGATGGTGCTTATCGGGCCGGGTTGTGCCTGCCCAATGCGGTAACGATATCCAGAAACTCAGGTGTCGCAATGATCTCCAGAAACAGCCACTAGGCCGGGGGCAAAAATGCCCCAAACAAGCAAGTCTGTACCACCAGCCACACCACCGAGTAGCCTAGCCACAAATTACCGGCCCACCGGTGGGTCTGGTCCGGCTGGGTCACCATGCCTGCTCCCACCCAGTACACTATGGGGAGGAAAGTGGCCGTGCGCGTGACGATCTGCACGTGCCAGAACCCCAAGAGTAGCACTATGAACACGAGGTTGACCACCAAAACGGGCATAACTCGGTCCACAGGGAAAATCTGGCGGAAGTAGCGGATTCCGTAGAGAGAGAACGCGATGGTGGGAGCGGCAAACGCAAAATTGGGCACGTTTCCCGCGGTCCAATACCGCAAAAACCCGTTGTTCCAGTAGTGGGACTGGGCGTAGGCGAAAAGACTGGGGAAACGGGACAAACACCACTCGCCGCGGTCACCGGTGATGCAGACAGCCAAGTAGTTCGTTACTTGCAACCACAAAAACGCCAGGCCGAGGATCAGACCGGCCACAAGTGGCAATACTGGAGGTATTCTGCGTGGCTGCAACGCCAAGTCGTAGAGGTAAACGAAGCCGAGGAGAAGGCAGTTTGCACGGAATCCGAATGCTAGTGCTGCAGCCACCCCGCTGGCCACGTAGAGGCGGCTGTTGACGGGCCTCGAGCCGAATCCAGCCGGAAGTGCCTTTTCTCGAAGAAAGAGACACCCAAAGCTGAAGAGAGCGGCTCCGGGCTCGGAGTAGGGGGCGGTGACAAAGAGAGCGGCTGGGGTGAGCACGTAGAGCGCCAGTGACGCCAATGCCATGTGCTTGGGCGAGAAGATGCGGGCGTTCTCGAACACCAACAGCGTATAATGGAACAACACCACGGCGCCGAGAAAATGGCAGATGTTGGCGATGGCGGTGGCCACAAGAACCCTGCCGTAGAAGTTGCAGGCGATAGGCACCGGGATGGAGCGTACCAACCTCCACCACAACGGGCAGAACACGTACTGGTGTTCGAAGTGGATATCGTGGGCGAAAAGGTCGGTAAAGTACACGGTGTCCCACGTCACGAGCTTGTCGACGACGTTGTCGAGCGCAAATCTGGCGGCGGCGCCTAGCCAGGCGTTTAGCTGGGGGATTGGCGTGTGGAACGTCAGTAGGTAAATCTTCTCAGACAAGTAGTTGTGGAGGAGCAATTGGGAGGAAATGTCGAACTGGGCGGGCACCGCGGCTAGAAGCGCCACCTGAACGAGTTTGACGGCGACAAACCCCGTCGCTAGCTTTGAAATGGGGCCCATTGGTTAGGTTTTGGGTGAATGACTTGATCTGGATTCACTCGACCAGAATGGCAACAAACACAGAGAATTGGGTTCGAATGAGGGAATGAGCGATTGGCGAGCGGCGCTCTTTGTCTGAAATCCGCTTATATGGGATGGAGCTGGCGGAGTTGGCGTGGTGGAGCCGGAAAAAAGCGAGTGGTTGTTTTTGATCTGAGTAAGATGAGACACGAGATTCTGGGGCAGGAACTCGATGTGGAAAACGACGGAATTTCGATAGAAATGAGGAGGCAAGAAAAGGGAGAGAAGACATTGTTTTGTTATTGTTAGTGCTAATTTCGTGAAAACGGCAAAGTATTTGCATTGGTGGTGTGTCTTCTAGTGACATATGTGCTTCATCCATGAGGAAAGAGAGAGAGCAGACGAGAAGAACTAATTTGGAGCCAAATTGGACCGAAATTCGAGAAAAGCGGAATTGGTTAGTTCTTTGAAATTGAAACCGAAAGCTTTGTTTAATAGTCTGGAGTGCTGATACTTGTGGATTGGCTCTGGTTGCGTTGGCACTCCAACATTTAATGGAAGAACCACCAGAGAAGTTCACGAGACAAGGAGAAATTTACAAGGTCAAGAAGGAACAGAGGCTCTTCGTTCAAAAGTCAACTGTTTGCTGGATCCAGTGAAATGAGTTCCAACTACACAAGCAAAACCAACCTGATCTGAGGCAGGAGGAACTGGAGGCCGAGGACGCTGTTCACCAGAGCCCGAGACAAGATCGAGTGAATGTGTTTAAGCAAAAGCAATCAACCTCACACGAACTGAACAGGCTATTCCAGATCATTCTCGGTCTGAGACGGATCAACCGGAGATTCAAACTGGAACAACTGGAGATTCAATCTGGAGACTGATTACACAATATTGTTGGAGAGTCGAATGGTAGCCATTTATTCGAGATTCCTTCTTCCAAAACGTCTCCTGTTCGTCCAATCCCATCTATACTGACAAGATGTGCTCTTGGTCTTGGTATCTGTCCTTTAAACGTCATTGACCAAGTGAGCTCCCACCAATACCCAGCTCGGCCCAGATCCACTCGGCCCAGATCCAATCGGCCATCTACATCTTCCACAAAACGTCATTGATTAACATCTACTTCTTGCCGAACTGTGCGCCAAATGCATCGATAATGCCAGCAACAGATCCAGGGTTGGCCAACGTCGAGATGTCACCCAACTGGTCAGCCTCGTACGACGAAATCTTTCTCAAGATACGTCTCATGATCTTACCAGACCGCGTCTTTGGCAAGTCTTGCACGATGATCACCGACTTTGGTGCAGCGAATGGACCAATCTCCTTTCTGACCACCATCACCAAGTCCTTTCTCAAGGCAAAGGCCTCGTCGCTGGTCTCCTTGCCGGTGATGGCAGCAGCAAACTCGTCCTTCAATGCAACGTAGGCAACAACGGCCTGGCCGGTCAAGTCGTCGTTGATACCCACCACAGCAGACTCAGAAACACCGTGGTGCTCGATCAAAGCAGCCTCGATCTCGGCAGTGGACAAACGGTGACCAGACACATTGACAACATCGTCAACACGGCCACGGATCCAGTAGTAGCCGTCGTGGTCTCTGGCAGCTCCGTCGCCTGTGAAGTAGTAGCCGGGGTATGGCTTCAAGTAGGTGTCCATGTACTTCTCGTGGTTCTTGTACACGGTACGGGCCATGGAAGGCCAGGTGCTCTTGATGGCCAACACACCCTCCTTGTCGTTTCCAGACACCTCGTGGCCGGAAACTGGGTCGATAAGACAGGCGTCGATACCGAAGAAAGGCAACGAGGCCGAGCCAGGCTTGTTAGGAGTGATTCCGGCAATTGGAGCAATGAAGTGGGAGCCGGACTCGGTCTGCCAGTAGGTGTCGGAGATGTGACACTGGCCCTTACCGATGTGCTCGTTGTACCACTCCCAGATGTCTGGAGAGATGGGCTCACCGACAGAACCCAAGGTTCTCAACAGCGACAAGTCGTACTTGGGGATCTCGTGCTCACCCAGCTTACGCAAGAGACGCAAGGCGGTTGGAGCAATGTAGAAGTGGGTGGCCTTGTGCTTCTGGACAATGTGGAACAACCGGCCAAAGTCTGGGTAGGCTGGAGTGCCCTCGAACACGATGGTGGGCACACCAAGAAGCAAAGGACCGTAAAGAGCGTAGGTGTGGCCGGTGATCCAGCCGACATCTCCAGCGGTGAACACCACGTCCTCAGGGTGCACGTCGAAGATGTACTTGGTGGTCAAGGCTGCACCCAAAAGGTATCCACCAGTGGTGTGAACCACACCCTTGGGGGAGCCGGTGGAACCAGAGGTGTACAACAAGAACAATGGGTCCTCGGCGTTGACAGAAACAGGAGGCAAGTAACCTGGGAACTTGGCGGTCTCCACGTCCCAGTGGTAGTCTCTGCCGTCCTTCAACTCAATGTCTGGGTTGCCGGTACGTCTGTGGACCAAAACGTGGGAAACGGAGGGACAGGAAACCAATGCCTCGTCACACAACTTCTTGATGTTGATGGTCTTTCCACCACGCTTACCTTCGTCACAGGTGATCAAGGCCTTACATTGAGCATCGTTGACTCTGTCACGAATGGAGCCAGAGGAGAAACCAGCGAAGATCACAGAGTGCACAGCACCCAAACGGGCCACGGCCAACATGGCCACGATGGCATGGGCGTTCATGGGCAAGTAGATGGCCACGTTATCGCCCTTCTGGATGCCCCACGACTTCAACACACCAGCCACCTTGGACACCTCGCGCAAAAGCTCGCCGTAGGTCAACACGGACGAG
The DNA here is from genome assembly GCA_030674735.1 of Sungouiella pseudoflosculorum. Lineage (NCBI taxonomy): Eukaryota > Fungi > Ascomycota > Pichiomycetes > Serinales > Metschnikowiaceae > Sungouiella > Sungouiella pseudoflosculorum. Next base: position 390,927 of record JAKUAO010000011.1, on the reverse strand, counting down.
TCCTTCTCGTCGTCGGCCTCGTAGATGATGGCTGGCTTGTCTGGGTGAGCGTAGGCCCATCTGTCCACACAGTTGTAGGAAGCGTTCAACTCTCCGCCCACAAACCATTGGACATCGCCGTTGACCAAGTCGCCGGCCTTGACGGTGGTGAAGTCACGGTCCCAGTGCAACAATTCCTTGGCCTTTGGGCCGAAGAATCCTGCCGGGTCTTGGATGGACTGGTCATACAACTTCTGGTACTCTTCCAAAGACGAGAGATGGCCCGCGCGAGGCTGTCTTTCGTAGAATTCCTTGGGAGTGTGACGCTGGGCCACGTTGTTGGCTTCGTGCACGACGGTATGGGTTGGTGCAGACGTCATTGGCTGGTTGTTAGTAGCTAGTGGTGGGAGGGGCACGAGGGGCAGGCCCTCGACGGTTGACACGCTATCGCCGACTCGTGCAGCGTGGGGGCACCAGGAAACCCGCCAGCAGGCCCCACAATGCCATTGGCCAGTGGCGGGCCGGCAACATTCAAACGTGGGCCCACAATCATCGATAAAACATACATCTGATAAAGAACTGGAATATCGATGCGTCCGATATCGTGCAATGTCGAGCTTTGTCAAGCGTCTTTTTTTTTTTGGGTACGTACCAGATACACTACTTATGGGCAGCGAATTTTGGGTGAATAAATAAATCCAAGGAACGCACGCTCGGGAGGGGTATGCGGATTGGAGTCGTTGGTTTTGTTGCTTCGAGGTTGGTGGTCTCGGAACTCTGTAACGTAAATGGAGTTTGGGTCTTCAAACAGAAAAAAAATCTAACTGGGTGTCAAAATGGCGGGGCGTTTTGGCACATCCACCCCACTATATATAGTGTCGGAGTGACACCACACCATCCAATCAACTACAAGGGGTTTTTTTCCCCGGATATCTAGGATAAGGCTTGAAAGTGGATAGATTGGCCGCGGACAGACGGAGTTGTGGAGCAATGTCCCCATGATTCGGACACTCGGAGTTGATCCCGCTGTTAAGACAACTGGTGTATGTCCGGAGTGGGCCTCACACGACACCACCCAAAATCTCACACGGCTGGCGGGAGGGGGAGGGGAGAATGGGGTTGACGGCGGGGGTTGGTGGAGGGGCATGACATCGGCATAATTAGACAGCCACGGTGTCAAATCTGCCATGCAAGTGGCGGGACTACTGTTGAAACTTTAGGAAAGGTGTGATGTTGGCTGCGGTAATTACGGTAGTTGCATGAAGGTACTGCAAGCTAACGGAATTGTTGGCCCACGCGTGAGCGGGACCTAAAAAACGATCAAATCCCGGGACTGCACCTAGCTGATACATCACGTGACCATTTTTTGGTCCCCACTGACTCATTTAGTTGATAAACTGAAAGTCCAATCGCCGACTTGGTGGCTCCTGCACAATGCCAGAGAAATGGCAACTACAAGTGCATATTCCGTCAAGAATATCTATTATACAATGCATTTTAACATCTCTAAATTTTTTATTAGCCCATTAAGATCTCATTAATAAGTCGACTCGTTTAGTCAACCTCCTCAACAGTTGGACCATCGTTGGATGGAGCAGCACCACCTGGGGCAGCACCTGGGAATCCACCTGGAGCACCGCCAGCAGCACCGCCTGGAGCAGCACCAGCCTGGTAAGCCTTGGCCATGATTGGGTTAGCAACACCCTCCAATTCCTTCTGCTTGTCAGCGAACTCCTCGGTAGTGGCGGTCTGGTTGTCGTCCAACCAGGTAATGGTCTCCTCAGCAGCCTTGGAGACGGTCTCAACATCCTCAGCCTCCAACTTGCTCTTGAACTCGTCCTCACCCAAGGTGGTCTTCAAAGAGTAAGCGTAAGACTCCAAACCGTTCTTGGCCTGGATTCTAGAAGCCTCCTTCTCATCCTCATCCTTGTACTTCTCAGCCTCAGACACCATTCTCTCAATGTCCTCCTTGGACAATCTACCCTTGTCGTTGGTGATGGTAATCTTCTGAGTCTTACCGGTACCCTTCTCCAAAGCGGAGACGTTCAAGATTCCGTTGGCGTCAATGTCAAAGGTAACCTCAATCTGTGGAACACCTCTTGGTGCTGGTGGGATACCAGACAACTCGAACTTACCCAACAAGTTGTTGTCCTTAGTCTTGGCTCTCTCACCCTCAAACACCTGAATCAACACACCTGGCTGGTTGTCGGCGTAAGTGGAGAAAGTCTCGGACTTCTTGGTTGGAATGGTGGAGTTTCTTGGAATCAACTTGGTCATGATACCACCAGCGGTCTCAATACCCAAGGACAATGGAGCAACATCCAACAACAACAAGTCCTGAGTCTTGGAAGAAGTGTCACCAGACAAGATAGCAGCCTGGACAGCGGCACCGTAAGCAACAGCCTCATCTGGGTTGATGGACTTGTTTGGCTCCTTACCGTTGAAGAAGTCAGACACCAACTTCTGAACCTTTGGAATTCTGGTGGAACCACCAACAAGGACAATCTCGTCAACCTGGGACTTGTCGACCTTGGCGTCTCTCAACACCTTCTCGACTGGGTCCAAAGTGGATCTGAACAAGTCTTGACACAACTCCTCGAATCTAGCTCTGGTGATGGAAGTGTAGAAGTCAACACCCTCGAACAAGGAGTCAATCTCAATGGAGGTCTGAGCAGAAGAAGACAAGGTTCTCTTAGCACGCTCACAAGCGGTTCTCAATCTTCTCATGGCTCTCTGGTTGGTGGACAAGTCCTTCTTGTTCTTTCTCTTGAACTCGTTGACAAAGTGGTTAACCAATCTGTTGTCGAAATCCTCACCACCCAAGTGAGTGTCACCAGCGGTGGACTTGACCTCGAAGATACCGTCCTCAATGGAAAGCAAAGAAACATCGAAAGTTCCTCCACCCAAGTCGAAGATCAAAACGTTCTTCTCCTCCTCGGTCTTCTTGTCCAAACCGTAAGCAATGGCAGCGGCGGTTGGCTCGTTGATGATTCTCATCACGTTCAAACCAGCAATCAAACCAGCGTCCTTGGTGGCCTGTCTCTGGGAGTCGTTGAAGTAAGCTGGAACAGTGACAACAGCGTCAGAAACGGTGGTACCCAAGAAAGACTCGGCGGTCTCCTTCATCTTGGTCAAGATCATAGAAGAAATCTCCTCTGGGGTGAAAACCTTGGTCTCACCCTTGAACTCAACCTGGATCTGTGGCTTACCAGCCTTGTCCACAACCTTAAATGGGAAGTGCTTGATGTCACCCTGGACCTCGGCGTCAGTGAACTTTCTTCCGATAAGTCTCTTGGCGTCGAAAACAGTGTTAACTGGGTTCATGGCGGCCTGGTTCTTGGCGGCGTCACCAATCAATCTCTCGGTGTCAGTGAAGGCAACAAAAGATGGAGTGGTTCTGTTACCTTGGTCGTTGGCAATAATCTCAACTCTGTCGTTGGCAAAGTGTGCCACACACGAGTAGGTAGTACCCAAATCAATACCGACAGCTTTAGACATTATTTATATAGAATATAGGATATTCGGCTAAAGAAAAAGAGTGGGTTGGTGGTGGGGGAAACCCATGATTTATATATGGGAGCGGTGGAAATGTGGAAGATTCCACGAGGTTCTTTTGTGGGTGGGTCACGTGACTTCAGCGTTGAGTGGAAGCCTGTGGAAGGGCAAGTATGAGATCATAAAAAATTCGATCGAATTCCCACACATCGACAATATGCAGTATGAGCCGTTGTCAAGAGGGAGAAAAAAGTAAGCCCGATGCGGGGCTCGAACCCGCAACCTTTTGATTGACCTTATATGATTAAGAGTCAAATGCTCTACCGATTGAGCTAACCAGGCAATTTCTTGAAAGTGAAATGGACGCGGATAGCCAGGAGCAGAGAAAAAAGCGAGAAATTTGAGGTATGTGCAGGATGTAATTTGAAGCCTCGGATTTAGATGTATCGATTGTGCCAATTAGACAGCATAAGCGATGAAAAAAAAACCCCCGAGATACTTATTTGGAGGCTCTTAAACCTGGTTCAGTAGTGATGATAAAAAAATGAGCCACAAACTCGGGCTCACCGAAGCTGAATGATGAAGACTTCGATCTTGAGTTTTCCGTTTTGGCAATAGTTCAAGCTGTGACTCGTGTTAGAAAAGGGTAATCCGATTCATTAAAAGTGAAAGAGCTCCCCCGAATGTTGTGTCCTCCGTGCTCTGCAGATCTCAGCATCAGACAGACTGAAAATTGAAACTCAAGAATGGATTGGTGTAGAACGCTGGGATTCGAGACATAGAAAGATAAGCCACTGTCGAAGTGGTAATCCAGAATGCTACTACAAGGGACCTGAAAGCTGTAGATGCGCTGAAGCGACGATCGTTTGATATATCTCGTTGATGGCATCTCGACATTTTCAACCACTGTATTTGTTGAAAGAACACCACGTTGAAATGGGAGACAAATGTCCATGAGACCATCAACCGAATTATCAAGGTAGTGTTCAAAGGGTACGGTAACCTGGTTTCGCTATAACAGATGAAATGATCAACAGCCTTAGCTTTTTCTTAAACGTGTTGTTAACATCATATCGAGCAATTAAATAGGTCAGCAATGAACAAATATCACAAGCGAGGGAGATTCTTCAGGGATAGTTCTGATAATCGAAATCTAAATAGATATGAAGTCCAGCTCGAAGTTTCTTGGAAAGGGATGCCTTTTCAATCATCTCTGGGACTTCAAACCGGGATGAAAAACTCAACGCTTGCATCCAATTTTGTGTTTTGAGAAGCCGTACAAGCCCGGCTGGAATTGGTATTAGCTGCTCAGCAGCGAAAGTCAAATTATCCAGTGATCTCATCCTCTGATTCTTGTACACGGTATAGAAGTTGCTTCACTTACTTGCCATGTGCAATGAGCAATTCTCATAAATCAGTACGTAGCCCAGTCTTTTTGAACTGTTATAAGTTCAAGAATCTTCCTTCCGTAATCATTCATTCTACAGGACTTCCAGTCCCTGATATTTTACGCTGACCCAATAGCTGTGTCCTGCTTATGGCTCCTGGCCTGGTCCACGCTAATATCTAACCAAATGACCCATCCTATCCTTACAAAGGCTAGGAGTTTATACTGAATTTACGTTTACTGACTGGACCTAGCCAAGCCCAATTGGCATAACAACATTAGATAAAATGTTACATACTTCTAAAAGAACAATAAACACACAAGCAAAAGAAAACAAAGGATGCATTCATGCAGAGTAACGCTGAGTTTAATTATTATTGTGTCGACAACCCAAATGTAATCTTCTTTAGCATCTGTGGAGAGAAACGCCTGGCCATGAATCGATTCTATACCATACTAGCTTGTGTAGTTGTTGTTTAGAAATTGGTATCGTATGTGACTAGCACTACTTAAGAGGCACATCTCCAGATCAAACTAATGTTTGAGTGGTTACTGGGTCTTGGAACCCCTTATGTGGTATCAGATCGACAACACTGAGTCACGTCTGCCTTATCCCGAGGTAACAATGCTCGCCATCTGACACCTTCAAAAACACCACATTGCAAACAGAGAAGTTGAACATTTGTCATCTCACCACTTTTAAGCGGTAATGGGAAACACAATTCAAATATGATGAGACAGCTACACTTCGAATTTGGGAATCTCCAACATGTATTGAATTACTGACCGAAGGAGAAGGACTATATGGATTCGACCTTTGCAATCAAATGGTCCGGACCCAAACAGGTTCCATATCTGTAAAGGGGCATCATCACCACGACAGCGTTCTAACACTAGCTTTAGCTTTCAATATCTGACGAGTATTTACGAAATTTCACAAAACAGGACAGGCTACAGCAATCTTGCCATAGTATCAATTTTCTAAGCATCTTGGAGGACACTGAAGTACTTGTCCACCGAAGGCAGAACATCAAACAAAAGAGAACCTCGAACACCTTCTGATGTATCATGTACATTGTTGAAGTTCGCTTCAGGTTGTGCCAGAAGCAAGGTGGATGAACCCAGTTCTCATGAAGCTGTAGTGATAGTATCCATATGCAACGATGATAGCCCACTTAAAAGCGTTTCGAATCGGTAAGAAGCTGAACAAAATGTAAGGGACAGACGTCACAAGTAGTACTGTTAAGAAGAATAAGACGTCCATTGAATCGGTGAGCCATGGAAGGGTGATAGAAGTTCGAATATATATTAAAAATGTGGAAGAAAGGGGGCTATGTTTCCTCGATAAGGATACACCGTGTACAACGCAGTTGGTTAATAGGACCTACAGTCAGCCCAGTTTAGGTGACGAATGTTAATAGGCGTATTTTGATGTCAGCACAATGCAGATTGACACATCTTGATTCCGCGTCTTGCAGTTCGACGCATGCTGGTTACCTGCCAGCCCGTTGTACATATCATTGGGCGCATTACATTTGAGTAATTGAAACACGGCAGCATGCCTGGTGTACTCATGGCCATGAGTCGTCTTGCGTCGTATCGTTTGATGTTCGTTGAAGAGAGTTTATAGAAAGAGGCCTTAAGCGACAAGCATAAAAGTCAGCGTACCCAATGATATAGCCGGAAATATTTTGCTGGAAGGTGATAAAAGCCATCAAATTTCCAACTGTAAGTTCAGCACTGATAAAATTTCCAATGAGATTCTGCTTGTTACTCTCTCTCGTTGGCTTGTGCACTGCAACAAATTGGGTTCGCTCGGTTGACGAACCAGTACCAATTTTGCTTCAAGATGCTGACAATAACACGGTTGCTAGTATGCATATTGAGATAGACCTTGACCAGTACGTCACTATTCCGGATTGGGAACTTGATGAAAACGACTCGTGGTTAAATGTCTCTGCCATTCCATTGAGCAATGTTCTTAAATCAGATCTGCCGCTTTCAAAGAGGCTTAGTATTTCTGAGATAGTTACGTGGCTAAACGGAGCCGGACATTGTGTCGAAAACGATACCCAACTCAGGGTATATGTTTGGGGGCTCGCATACAATATTTGGTTGCATCTGCACAATCACGACTGCAGCGTTGAAACCGGGAAAGCAGGGGATCTTTACTGGACGTATTGGGCTAATGGAGGAGATTGTAGCACAACAGCAGACCAGAAGACAATCGCAGGAGCCATCATGGGTATGATTCGAAAACTTGAGGGGAATTGGTTATGCAACAACTACTGTATATCAATGTCACACGGCGGAACATGGCATGGATCTTTGATTGTTGGTCCTTCTCCTGCAGCGTGGGGGTCTAAATGCGCTGGACAGTACAAAGGCAACTGGGATATGGGCTGTGGATCTTTGGAGTGGCCTTACAGTTGTTCTAGTCAAGGTGCTTAACTGAGTCTCGAAGCAGAGGGATGAAAGGCTCAATTGATTCGGCGAGAGTTTGACACGAGAGCACATTCATATCGCCACTTGATCCTGCTATAGCTGCCTTCGAAATTTTATATACAATTACATGCTGTGCTTCTTGCTTGTGGCTCGTGTAATAAATTGACAATAATCCAACTAAAGATTTTTTAGAAGAGGATGCATTTTCGACACCGGACGAAACATGAGACGACTAGATGTAGCAGGCGGACGAGAACTAGAACACAGGATTTTTGGGATAGTGATCCCTTCACTTCCAGCAGATGAAGTAATCACTCTGGAGGTTAACAGAGAGCAAGTTTCTGCAGGAATGGTCAAGCAGTTCCCAAATTTCGCCATATGCATCGTATGTTGATGCTTTACCATGGTAAGAGATAAATGAACATGAATTTTGGATTGGGAATAGGCTACTTATTTATTTTAAGGCCCTTTCAAGGCGAATCTGATTTTTAATTGTGACAAGTTACATTTTGAGAATGACTGGTTAAGCGCATTGAATTATATAAAATGTTACTCACTTGTAATGTTGCATTCTACAGGACTTCCAGTCCCTGATATTTTACGCTGACCCAATAGCTGTGTCCTGCTTATGGCTCCTGGCCTGGTCCACGCTAATATCTAACCAAATGACCCATCCTATCCTTACAAAGGCTAGGAGTTTATACTGAATTTACGTTTACTGACTGGACCTAGCCAAGCCCAATTGGCATAACAACATTACAGGTTCCGATTTGCCCAGTGTAGGTTTTTGGACATAAATTTCGACAATAGAATCATGAGTCCTTGTGGAATCAAGTGTGTACAACTTGTTCAAAACTCACTAAACAGCGTTCATATATATTCCAGCTTTGCCCTTCTGGGAAGCATGTTAACTACGGTTGCTAAACCTTGCGCGTACGACGTTCACAAACCAATGGCTCTTCCTCTGAATCAGGAGTGCTTATGGGTCCTGTGAAGTTCCACGCCGTAAACCTAACCAAGGATGGAAGACCCCAATCAAACTCACTCGAAACTCCGTTTTCAAGGTATAGCTCTTGCAAACCGCGTGGAAGCTTGAGATCAGAATATCTGAAGTCCGAATCCTCCGGGAATACAAGCTTGAGAATTTCCAAAGATGGTGGAAGTTTCAACAGAACAGGATTTTCCAGAAGCATAAGCGTCAACGTCTTCAACTGTGGTGGGAGAGCCACCTGTAACCAGTCTTCAACAGGTTGGTTCGCCACGAGCAAATGCTCCAAACTCGCGGGAAACTTACAGTTTGATAATCTTTGAAGGCATCCCTGGTTTTCTTCCTCCGTCTCATCATCACTCTCGTTATAAGACAAGTCAATAAGTTTCAAGTTGGGGAGATCAGTACCGGCGAATTCCTCAATGTAGTTATCACTCAACACTAGTTCCTCCAATAATTTTGGAAGAGTTTCATCATGGACCGTTTCAATGCAGTTGTTGGAAAGGTCGAGCCTTTTCAATTGAGACGGAAACTTTGCCCCGATCAAGGTCTCAATTTCGTTTGAACCCAAGTCAAGTTGTTGAAGCAGGTCGGGAAACACCACTTGAGTGAGGTCCAGGATGTTATTGAGTCCTATATCGAGACTGAGGAGGCCATTTGGGAGTTTCACATTTTCGATTCGTTCGAGAGAACACTTGTAGAGAGCAAGAACCTCTAATTGACTTGGAAACTTCCAGAGATCAGGCCTTTTGATTGGATTACCCGATAAGGCAAGTGTTTTCAAGGGCGCTGGCAATTTGGCCCCGTCCAAGGTTTCAATTTCATTGGATATCAAGTCGAGGCGGCAAAGCAAACTTGGAAACACGACTTGGTCGAGATCCAGGATCTTGTTGGCTTTCAAACTTATATCAAGTAGGCCAGTTGGGAATTCTACGTTTCCAATCAGCTCAATCGAGTTGAAACTCAAATTAAGCATCCTGAGCAGGTCAGGAAACATCGTTCCTACCAACAGTTTTAGGTTGTTCAGACTCAAATCAAGCTCTTTCAAGAATGGTGGGAAGACCGCACCTTCTAAGGTGAGAAGACGTACACGGAGTTGAAGGCTCTCAAGACTGTCGGGAAAAGCCACATTGGATAGACTTGGAATATCAGCATTATTGACCGATAGTCTTTTCAATCTTGCGGGCCAATTGAAGTCCACAAGATTAACAGGACAGAGAACGTTAAAGTGAAGAAACATCGACACCACACTCTCGAATGGGTTGATTCGTTTGACTTCCAGCTGTAGGTCGAATGAGTGGTTCTCGAGAAAAACCAATGCAACCGTCTCCAAATTCCGTGGAAGGAGCTCTGGCTCCACAAAACTTGAAACCTTCAAGTTTAAATTGACAATGTTCTCTTTCGGCAACACCGATGCAAGCCGGCGATACCGGTCAGACGTTCCTTCAAACTCAATCGTGTGAAATAAACCAATAAACTCAGAGTATTCCGTGCATACCTGGACAAATTGGGCGAAATCCTTCTCATCAAGAAGAGTTGTTTGTAATTTCAACTTCCCAATTCTTGTCTTTGATTCCTGCTGGGCAAATTGGACAAAGTCATCAAAGTCACTTCTCAACTTAAAGTAGTAACTGGGAACTTCAATGACCATGTGGGCTGCAACAAGCTGCCTTAACGGGTTCAGATCGTCCATCTGGAGCCAAACATCCCTTAATACCGATTGTTCAACATGCTGGAGGATTTGGTCTGCTACGTCAGTAGGAAATTCTCCTAATCTCATGATTGGAGTGCTATGTATGGCGGTACTTCATATGAATATGTGGACATTTCTAGTGGCTGCGAAATTATGTGCGAGTTATGTGGATTGAAGAGTGTGCAGTTTCTAGTACTATTTAACCCAGAGTTGCGTTCACATTGTGTCCTCCACGCTCATTACAGTGAACTTTATTTCCTAGACAGAAAGTTTATGAACTGTTATCATCGCTTTCCTTGTTATCCTGCTAAAAATTGTGTGATTTCTATGCAGTTTCTTGTATTGGCCAGCGAAGTTGTAGGCCATGATTCTCATTTTTGACGTAGAGGTACAAGTCAGGCTGGCTCGCATTCAAATTATGGGATCAATCTTGCTCGAAATTCTAATTATGGGAGAGATTTCGAATAAGTTGGACTCCTCAATTCCTTGATTCGTGGGGAAGAAATGATGAGTTAGAATTTGGTGCCTTTCTCAATTTTCTCAATTTATCGGCACCGCGAACCAAAATGATTGAACTCAATAGTTTTCAACGATCATGTAAAGAAAACGCCAAAGCAGCATCATGCTTAAGGCTTAACACCTAGACTCTGCGTTGGATTTAACCGAGCGTGACGTCAATTCAACTTCGTTGCGAAACGTAATAGAGAATGTTCCAATCAATCTCAACTGGATGAATAATACTGATCGAGTGCGAAACTCTTGTAGGCCACGTTATTTAGTCAACTTCTCGTAAGTTCGTTGAATTAGATATCATAGAAGATTGGAACCATGTAACGATTAGAAGTGTTGAAAGAGAGTCTTTGGCTTCTGTCGAGTTGAACATTTCATGTTGAACCTCCTCCTTCACCCCACCAGCACTCTCACCTACGACAAGATGAACATAACCATCTTCTTCATCAAGTTTGTTGATTTCAAAATTGATACTGGCATATTTATGAATTCCTGATTTTTCCGGCGGAAAAGCTCATCAATGACAAGAGGGGCCATTCCTGGGGATAGTCTTGACTCTCAGCCGGCTGTGAGTAAGTTTCTTGGAGCTTGCATTTCTTGGAATGGGTACCGAGATAAAGCATCAGCAGACTGATCGGAAATCTTTGCGATGTGGGAGAAATGCAAGCGATATGGACGGAGTTTCTCGAGCCAACGCTCGTGTTTGGGCTCGAGAGAACTTTGGTAAATGACCTCGATCAAAGGACGATGGTCAGTTTCAACAATAATGGACTTCGATGAGCCTGCGATGTAGACGTGGAACTTTCTGACTGCGAAAACAACAGCGTAGAGTTCCTTGTCAGTGGCTGACCAGTTTTGTTGGGTCGGACTGAGTTTCAGCAGGCCAAATTCCACAGGGAGCCATGTGTCTTTCACAAATTGCCAAAGCGCAGCGCTGACTGCCGCTTTGCTGGTTTCGATGGTGATTTTGAGATCACGATCAACGTCCAATGTATAAAGCTTAAGGTGCGCAACCTGGTCCTTGAGAGTGTCCACCGCATCTTGGCATTCTGGAGACCACTCGAACCAGACGTTTCTCTTGAGCAAGTCGGTAAGTGGAGCCGTGATGTCAGCGTAGCCCGGGATAAATTGACTGATATTGGAAGTATGACCAAGGAATCCTCGGAGCGATCTCCTATCGTAGGGGATAGGGTACAATTCAATGATGGTTTGGGCATGACGTGAGGGAGTCTTTTCAAACTGTGCTGGTGGTGGCTTTGGATGTACATGGCTCTGGTGGTAGGACTGGTCATCGGAGGTGTTTTCCTTGCGAGAGGGAGCATACCATCTGCGTGGTTTGTCTCTCGAGGCGTAGATTGTTTGGAGGACACGAGCAGCATACTCTTGAAGATCTTCGTCAGGTTGAGGACTAGGACAGTGATTGAGTTCTTTAGGCCAGCAACTTGCAGCAGCTTCGGTAGGGAAGAACTCAGTTGCTGGAATGGCCGATAACGGGGCCGAATTCTTCAAGAACTTGAGTAATTCAATGAGGACCAGTTTGGACGGATAATATGTGAGTTGGTCCGTCAAAGCAACAGCCATGGTTTCAGCGGCGTCGAACTTTGCCATTCGTTCGGGCTGAGTGCGCCGGTAAGTAAGAACAACCAGTTTGAACTTTGTAATGTCTTCGATCGGGGACTCTTTATGTACCCGAGATAGATACAAGAGGAAACGGTGGCCTCTGTTGTTGCGACTGAGACCTTTCATGATTACCAGGAAATCAAAGGGCTGGCTTCGAATGTGTCCAAGGACATCTTTGAAGAAGCGTTCTGTGTCAAGTTCGTCAGAGTTTGGTAAGGTCGGAAACACTGGCACCGAAAAGTTTCTGGCTGCGGTTTTCGATCTCGAGTCACCCAAGTCGATCGGGAGCCCAGAAGTGTCGGAGACTCTCCCCGAACCTGTTTCAGACGTAATTTTCTGGCGGACTGGAGCCCCAGAGAAGCGATTGAAGCGTTTTTTCTTGGTTGGAGTCTTTGGCGAGGACCAAAACCGGTCCCACCAATTCAATATGGAGTTTGAGACACGCAACTCAATGTAGAAAACGAGTCCCGTGGAGTATGGCGGATACAAGGCGATAATGCCGTAGTTGAGTGACGATAAGAGGCGTGCTACGGCAGCGACTTGCCGGAACCAAAAACCCACAATCTCCACGGGGACGGCAAAGATCTCGGCCAAACGAGACTCGCTCCAAGCGGCCGAACCTGGGGACCACACGTAGGTGATCCAACGAGACCAACTCCACTCAAAGAGCTGCTGAACCTGGCTACAACCGTAAGCCACAGTGGTTCGAGCCCACAGTGGAAACACAGCGTCGTAGCTCGAAACCACCACTTGCAATGCTGCAACCGCGAGAATCAGCGCCACTATTTCAGTAGCAGCGGATAAGATCGCCGATTGGGACTTCTGGGTGGATTTAGGTTTAGGGGTGGTGAATTGTGAGCTGCACGGGCTGTTGAGATAAGACATCACCAAAAGTTAAAGGTGGAGAAGAAAGTGAGACGGTTTTCGGGGTCAATGATATTCAGGACGTACTGCTTTTGCTGGGCACGGCCTCCATTTAGAAATGTTTGCCTCGAACGTGGAATTGGTGTATTCTGTGTCTAGAAAAAAAAAACCATAAACTGTTCTCAGACGGCAGAACGGTCTACACTTATATAGTAGTTGCGATAGCCGGGAGGTGTGGGCCAGTTGTGGATGTTTCAAGTACGAGACAGGAAGAGGTTTCGTAGCGTTTGCCTTGAAAATGGGGCGAGATTTATGCTGTTGAGAGAATGTTCTAAGATTTTTAGGATTCGGTATCGAAGAGGTGAATTTAAAGCAAAGAGATAAGACCAATATGGTGGAAGGGCCAATTGGTGCGAATGGCTGATTAGGGCCAAGGCCCGATCTGATCCGTAAGTAATACCGAGGAAGGAAAGTCTAGTGAGGGTATTTAGTGGCATTAGAGTAAAGAGACTGTCTACAAAACAACCAGTTCTGATTTTTCAGCGCAGTTCCTACCATAGCTGACCAATAATTTGCCGGGCTATGACGATTACGTTTATGGAACGGTAATCTCCAACGAATTACTGTAGATCACCAAAGTCTGCGAAGCGGGGATCAATCTCGCCTATCGACCAATCCCAGACAAGCCGTACAAGGTCTGGCTCGTCTAATCGACCAATCCCAGACAAGGTCTGTCTCGCCTTTCGACCAACCCAGACAAGCTGTCCGAGTCTGTCTCGTCCATCGATCAATCCTGACAAACTATACAAGGGTTGATCTAATTGCTCCAAGATTTCGCAAAGACTCTCCAGGTCTTCGATGAGGAGATCATGGCTGGCCCCTCAGGAATCCGATGAGCGACTCTCAAGTAGATAAGAACACTACTTCACATAAAACGATATAATCCCCAGGACCTGTCCTCATTGGTAAAAGGACAGGAGCTTTTCACCTGAGAAATACAACATTCTGGCAAGTTAGCAAAGAATACCGTTTGTTCCTAATGTTTAGCCCCGCCTTTTTTAATGGTTGCGAATATCATTGTCCGATTCGACGATCATATTCAACCTCTGTTGAACTTCCGGCCAGTAAATTCCAAGTTTATGTGACTCTTATTCAAATCATTGGTTTCATCGAGACCAAAGATCACTTATTCAGATACATCCTCACGTCGATGGGCGGTGCGGCTGAGGTAGATCGGTAGACGACTTATTGACTGTTACGTGCAAGCTTGAATTCAGAAGCAGATCAGATTTACAATCCAGCACCACTTTCAATGACACTTTCAATGACACTTACAATGACGGTGTCTGTTTAGGTACCCGAGTCTGTGTCTGTTTCAATGTCGGTGTAGGCATGTCACTTCAGGTAATCGTTGGGATCCCTGTCTTTGCGGGAGAGAACAATTACTGAACCCAGATGTTCGGGAACTGTTATCGGTCCACTGAAGTTAATGGCGGTGAACTTTGTCAAATGGGGAAGAGTCCAGTCAAACTTAGTAGAGACACCATTCACGAGCGTGAGCTCCAATAATCCAGTTGGAAGTTGTAGATCCTCATACTTGGATTCTGAATCCAATGGGAGCCACAAATGAAGAGACTCCAACGACAGTGGGAGTTTCAATAAGGTGACACTTTCCGTCAAGTATAGTCGCAACTTGCGCAAGTTTGGTGGAAGAGTCACTTGTGACCAGTCTTTCACAGACTGGTTCTCCACATTTAGCTCCTCCAAGCTCTCCGGCAACTTCAATTTCGATAATGTTTGTAGATGGCCCACCGAATCCCAATCACACCTCACTTCTTCATAACAATAGTCCGCGTACTCCAATTTGTGGCCCTGCTGCTTATTGTTCTCCTTGAAGTACGACAAGTCTAGAATCTTCAAGTTGGGAAGTTCAATATCAGAAACGTCCTCAATGAGGTTATTCTTCAAGTATAATTTCTCCAACTGGCGTGGGAAACTGCACTCCTCAAGAATTCCAATCTCGTTGTCAGAAAGATCAAGGTATATCAACAGGGAAGGTAGTACAACCTTGCTCAATGTTGATATTGAATTCTCATGCAAGCGAAGATCGAGAAGCCCACCTGGAAATGTCACATTCTCAAGCAGCTTGATCGAGTTGGAAAACAAATCAAGTGTCTTGAGCAGTTGAGGGAACAAACAGCCTTTCAACAGCTGCAACTGATTGGAACTCAAGTCAAGTTCAAGAAGCCCGCTAGGAAATATCGTGCTCTGGACCCCTTCGATCTTGTTACGAGACAAATGAAGCTCAGTGATCAGACAAGGAAACTCAACATTATTGAGAGTTTGAATCTCATTGTCGTACAAATCAAGTTTGATCAAACCCTTCGGGAAAACCACATTTTCAATCAGTGCGATCGAGTTTCTCCTCAATATGAGAGTTTCAAGTTGACTTTGAGGCGACCAACCATCAAGTCGTTGGATTTTGTTGCTAGATAAACTGAGGAACCTCAACTGGGACGGAAGGTTTCTCCCATTCAAGGTTTCAATTTTATTTCCACTCAAGACAAGTCGTTCAAGCAGGCTTGGAAAACACACGTTTTGGAGACCCAGGATCTCGTTCCAATTCAAATTCAATTCGAGTAGTCCATTGGGAAACTCTATGTCATCAAGCAGTTCGATTGAACAGTGCAGTAAATCGAGTGTACTTAAATGACTATCCAGAGACCAACCATCAAGTCGTTGAATCTTGTTGTAGCATAACACTAGCGTTTTCAACAGTAGTGGTAGTTTCGTTCCACTCAAATTCTTGATTTCCGAGGAGCTCAAATCGAGACACTGAAGCAGATTCGGAAACAGCAGGAACCCTAGATCTAGTTCTTTGTTTCCAGACAAATCTAGATCTAGTAGTCGCTTTGGGAGGTCACTGCTTTCAATCAGTTTGATTGAGTTACGTGCCAAGTTGAGGTTCTCAAGCAGGGTGGGAAACACCGATCCTTCTAGCAGGTGTAATCGGTTACCCCCCAAGTTGAGATTTACTAACTGGCCGGGAAAAATAGATCCTTCTAGCAGCAGAAAACTGTTATACTTTAAGTCGAGTTCCACGAGCAGATTGGGAAATACCGATCCTTCTAGCAGCAGCAAAGCGTTATTCGATAAATCAAGCTTTCTCAAAAATGGCGGGAACCTTGCATCTTTCAAGGTGACGAGGTTTGCCAGCATTTGAAGAAACGCAAGACTGTTTGGAAAATGCACGTTTTCAAGAGTTGTGATACTATTGACCCCAATCAGTAAACGAGTCAATTGTTTGGACCAGTCAGCTCCCAGTAAGTTGACATTAATCAGCCAGGACCATAAACTCATGGTTCTTAAACTATCAGGTAAGTGGAGTTTCTCGAGTTCCACTTGCAACACGATTGTTTCTTGGTCACTCTCGAAATTCAAAGTCACATTTTCCAATCTCTTTGGCATAATTTGCGGTTCGAGATCACCCTCAATAATCAATTCCAAGTCAGAAATTGCATCGATGGGGAAGAATGGTGCTAGCTGGTGAAACTCAGCAGTGGTTCCTCCGAACTCGATAGACTGAAACGAGGTTAGGAATCCCACATTCCGCCTTAGAATACCACTGCAATCTCCGTAAACTGACAACTTCTTGATTCGTGTCTTAGAGTTTTGCTGGGAAAACCAGCTAAATGCACGTTCGTCTGATTCATATCGTAAGTCAATTGTGATGTGAGATGCAACTGCCTGTCTCAATGGGTTCAGATCGTCCATTTGGAGCCACAATTCTTTCAAAGTTGATTCCGATACATACTGGAGGATTTCGTGGACTATGTCAGGTGGGAATTCTGCCAATATCATGGTAGTAGTAATACAATGTACGCGCAGTTTTTGATCCTGTGACTCAAACAATGCGCAAGATTTTGAGTGAGGTAAAGAGGATATTCACTACTGGTCTTATAAATTGCTGGCAGGTCCAAACTCAAAAGTTTTTAGCAGGTTCCAATCGAAAAGATTTCAGTTGGGCACGCGAAAGTGAACAGAAAAGAGATAATCCTGAATTACGCATCTGTAGGAACTAGTAGGATTGGATGTTTAGGCATTAACATTACCATTCTGGACAAAGGCGATTGCAAGTTGTAATATGATATTGGCTAAGACTAAGTTCGTCACATGTCTGTTTTCTGAGGAGAGTGCCACGCTTTTGTAGGTGTAAACGTTGTGTGGATTTGCAATTCATGATACACTAGAGAATAAGCAGAATGGTGGCCCAACTGGACTGTTTTGGATGCAAGAAGTGACCAGAACTGGTTGGAGAGGTGGTAGTGACTGTTGTCAACCGGGTAATTCACATGCGCTAGCATTGAAACCGCTTTTGTTATTGACAAGCAATTCATAATATATAGCGCAGCTAGCATGTTCCAGAATCTTATATCTTATTCTGAAATAAAACAACAATCCTGAGAACTTCTGAAGCTCCATCACAGTTCTGTCCGAGATGATGATCAGCACATGTATACCAGAATGGAAAAGTGGGTGTGTCATTAATCAACATAAGGATTACCTAGTTAATTGTTGGGGTTCCTGTTGTTGCGGGAGAGAACTTTTACCAGAGTCAGATGTTCGGGAACTGTTATCCGTCCTCTGAAGTTAATGGCTTTAAAGAACATCAAATGGGGAAGAGCCCAATTAAACTGAGTTCCGACACCATTTACGAGCGTGAGCTCCAGTAAGCCAGTTGGAAGTTGTAGATCCTCATACTTGAAGTCTGAATCCAATGGGAGCCACAAGTGAAGACACTCCAAGGACAGCGGGAGCTTCAACAAAGCGGGACTTTCCATCGAGTATAGTTTCAAGGTGCGCAAGTTTGGTGGAAGAGTCACCTGTGACCAGTCTTTGACAGGCTGGCCCTCCACATAAAGCTCCTCCAAGCTCTCCGGAAACCTCGCTTTCGACAATGATTGGAGATGTCCCCTCATCTCCCAGGTACACATCAGTTCCGCGTCAAGATTATCGCTGTACTTCCAATGGCCGTCCCTCAGGAACTTCTCAAAGAACGACAAGTCTAGAATCCTCAAGTCAGGAAGATCAATCTGAGGAAAGTCCTCAATGAGGTGATTCTTCAAGTTCAATATCATCAACTGAGGTGGAAAATGCAACCCCTCAAGGCTTCTGATTTCGTTATCAGAAAGATCAAGCTTTATCAACAGGGAGGGAAGTCCGATCGTACCGAATGTTGCTAACAAATTCTTTTGCAAGCAAAGCTCGATAAGCCCACTTGGAAATGTCACATTATCGAGCAGTTTGATCGAGTTGGATTCTAAATTGAGCTTCCTGAGCAGATTGGGGAATGAACATCCATTCAACAGTTGCAACCCATTGTAATTCAACTCAAGCTCGCGAAGCCCGCTAGGAAATGTCACGTCATCGAGCAGTTCGATAGAGTTGGAACATAAACTGAGCGTCTTGAGCAGGTCAGGGAACAAACAGCCTTTCAACAGCTTCAACTTATTATAGCCCAAGTTAAGATCGAGAAGCCCACTTGGAAACGTTGTGTTCTGTATTCTTTCGATCTTATTATGAGTGAGATGAAGTTTCACAATCAGGCAAGGGAATGCCACATTATCGAGGTTTTGGATGTCACCTATAGATAAATCAACCTTCTTCAAAGAATTTGGAAAGATAACATTTTCAATCAGTGTGAGAGAGTTGTTCCTGAATGAGAGAGTTTCAAGTTGACTCTGAGGCCACCAACCATCAAGCCGTTGGAGTTGGTTGAGCGATATGTCAAGGTACCTCACCAGGAGCGGAAGGTCCCTCACGTTCAAAAATTTGATTTTGCAACTTGGCAAGTCAAGTCGTTTAAGCAGGCTTGGAAACTTCACTCCTCGGAGATCCAGGATGTCGTTACAACTCAAACTCAATTCGAGGAGCCCATTAGGGAATTCTATGTCGTCAAGCAGTGTGATTGAGCAGCTCAGCAAATCAAGTTTGGTCAACTGAATGTCTAGCCACCTACCATCAAGTCGTTGAATCTTGTTATCGTGTAGCTTAAGTGTTTTCAACAGTGGCGGTAGTTTCATTCCACTGAAATTCTTGAATCCCAGAGAGAACAAATTGAGACTTCGAACCAGGTGGGGGATCAGGAGGAAATATAGATCTAACACTTCGTTTTCAGACAAATCTAGATCGACTAGGCCCATTGGGAGATCGCCGCTTTCAATCCGCTTGATTGAGTTATGGCTCAAGTTGAGTTTCCGAAGCAGGGTGGGAAATACCGCTCCTTTCAGTAGCTGCAAGCTGTTATACCTCAAGTTAAGTTCCACAAGCAGGCTGGGAAATACAGCTCCTCTTAACAGTCGCAAACCATTAAACCCCAAATTGAGTTTCTTAAGCAGGGTGGGAAATGCAGCTCCTTTTAGCAGGTGTAATTTGTTCTCCGCCAAATTAAGTTGCACAAGCAGGTTGGGAAGTGCAGATTCTTCTAGGAGCAGTAGTTTGTTTTTTGCCAAGTTGAGTTCCACGAGCAGATTGGGGAATACTGATCCTTCTAGCAGCTGCAAAGCGTTTTCAGATAAATCAAGCTTTCTCAAAAATGGAGGGAACTTTAGATCTTTCAAGGTGTCAAGCATTGTTATTTTAAGAGACGTAAGTGTCTTTGGCAAATGCAAGTCAGCAAGACTTGAAATACGAGGGCTGATAATCAGTAAATGGGTCAATCGCTTGGGCCAGTAAGCTCCTCGAAAGTCCAGCTGTCTGTAATGTGACAGAAGGCGCATGCTTGTCAAACTGGCCGGTACGTGGAGTTTCTCGAGTTCCAGTCGCCACACGATTGTTTCTCCACGTAACCCGAATGTCAAGTCCAATTTCCTCAATCTCTTCGGCATCGGTTCGATATCATTATCAACATACAAACTCAAATCATTAATTGCATCGATGGGCAAGAAAGGTGCTAGATGGCGTAAGTCGTTAGGGGTCCCATAAAACTCGATGTCTTGAAACGAAGCTAGGAACTTCTTGTTTCGCATGAACACACGATTTAAATCATTTTTGGTGCAATCAACATCGACAATTTGCAACTTCTTGATTCTTGTTTCAGACTTTAGTACGGAAGAGCAGTCAAATGTTTTTGCGCTGAACTCACATAACACATCAATTGTCATGTGAGATGCAACTGGCTGTCTCAATGGATTCAGATCGTCCATTTGGAGCCACAATTGCTTCAAAGTGGAGTCCGATACATGCTGGAGGATATTGTGGAGTACATCAGTTGGGATATCTGCCAATATCATAGTAGTAAGATTCACAAGGTGTGTTGGTTCCTGACTAGATAATGAAGTAGGAGGTGATCAGAATTATGAAGCTACTGACAAAAGGAGGAACTGTGAATTCTGAAGAAGAGGAAATGCTGGTTAGTTTTCAAATAAAGACCTTATTTAGCCTCCTTTTATAGTGAAATTGCAGCACTTGAGGACTGGTGAGGCAATTTTAGGGGATGTGGATCAATATCTCAAAAAATTGCTTCTCCACACTGTGAGTGCAATTGGGGTAAGAATAGTTGTGTTTGTAGGTGAACATAAGCAAGTATGCGCTGTTCAGCTATGTACTAATTTCCTTCTAAAGTCTTGGACGTCTAAGAGAGATACCCGATTTGGACCTCGCAATATGGATTTGTAAGTCCTTGGGGTACCCAACAGCCCTTGAATGATCCCCCTTAACTTCGTCAAGTACTGCAAGTTCATTATAAGGAGACGACATAAGGTCCTTTCTTGAGAACAAACTATCAATTAAGTTACCTTCCTCAATATTCACAGTTCCTCCTTCATACAGTAGCCTACTATACTTTTCTTATGCTTTTATTCCTGCACTCTACCAGATCTCAACATGCGCAGCGTCGTTTTTATGCGCTCGAACTTAGTGTTGAACAATATAGACAACCGTCTTCTTCAAAAGGAATGGAGAGTTTCTCAAGGATTTTTCGAATCACCCACACATTACATATATTAATTCTTTATGTTCCTGGAAAAACGAGCTCCCTTCCTTCGACTTCTAGAAACCTACTATAAAGAGCAGACTATTCCCTAGAGGTAACTGTAAAGAGGTTGTCTATATATCTACCAGTTCTCACTATTTCATACACTGTTCTTACCATATCCGATCAAGAATTTTCCCGATTATGGCTAAAGATTACGTTTACAGGACAGCGTACTCATACAGCGTACTCATCTAAGACCGAGGACCCAGTATGCCTCGAATAGAGGATCACTATTTTCGGTTATCAAGACCTCAGAGAGTCTTGCAAAGCCTTTAATGGTATCATCAAGTTCCCGCAAGAATCTTCAAAGTCTTTGAATAGGAGAACATGAGTAGTCACTCAGGAGGACGACATTTGAATCTCAAGTAAGGAATTAGACGAAAATTCCCAAACACTATGGAAACCTTGGAATCTGCCCTCAATGGTCGAGGGCAGGACCTTTATACCTGAAGAGTTCAAAACTATTTTGATACATTAAGTGAGGCCGATAACATTACAAGATCAAATGGATTTACTTCGTAAATTTAGTGTTGAATGTAGGAGATGCAGCTCAAGTGTCGGCTCATTCACCACTTGAACTTGTTTACCATGCAAATATCATGAGCAGATCCTTCTATTTAGTTCAATCTTGATTATCTTAGGGCCGGTCAATTCCAAAGTAATCAATATGGGACTTTTATTTGAATCCTTGGTTTGATTGTGACCAAATATCACTGATTCGGATACATCACTACGTTAATTGGTGATGCGGCTGAGTCAGATTGAAAGAATGTGTATTGATTGTTGCGTACGGCAAGCCTAAATTCAGAAGCAAGATCAGATTTCCAAGTTAGCAGCAACTTCGGTGACATTGTCGATGCCGGTATCTGATTCGGTATCAGTGTCACTGTCTGTTTCAATGTCAGTGTCGGTGTCAATACCCGGGTAGTCGTTGGGATTCCTGTCGTTGCGGGAGAGAACTTCAGTAAAACCCAGACATTTGGGAACTGTTATCGGTCCACTAAAGTTAAAGGCTCTAAACTCTATCAAATGGAGAAGAGACCAGTCAAACTCAGTAGAGACACCATTCACGAGCCTGAGTTCAAACAAGCTATTTGGAAGTTGTAGATCCTCATACTTGGAGTCCGAGTGTAATGGGAACCACAAATGAAGAGACTCCAACGACGGTGGGAGTTTCAACAAGGCGGGCTCTTCTGTCACGTAAAGTTTCAACTTGCGCAAATTTGGTGGGAGAGTCACCTGTGACCAGTCTTCCACGGGCTGGTTCTCCACATTAAGCTCCTCCAAGCTCTCCGGGAGCTTAAATCTCGACAATGATTGGAGGTGGCCCTTCAACTCCCAGTCACACCTCACTTCTTCGTCAGTGTAGCCCCAGTCTTCCAAATCGTACATCTGCCAGTCACTGTACTCCTTGAAGTATGACAAGTTTAGAACCGTCAAATTAGGAAGCTCACATTCAGGAAAATTCTTTATGAGGTTATTTTTCAAATTTAGTTCCTCCAACTGGGGCGGAAAATCACATCCTTCGACGCCTTCAATCTTGTTGTCAGAAAGATCAAGCTCTATCAACAGGGAAGGGAGCACGATTCTGCTCAATGATGATATTGAATTCTTGCTCAAGCAAAGGGCGACTAGCCTGCTGGGCAATGGCACAATATCAAGCAGTGTGATCGAGTTGGATACTAAATTGAGCTTCCTGAGCAGATCGGGGAATAAACATCCATTCAACAGTTGCAATTTATTGTATCCCAAGTCAAGCTCGACAATCCAGCTTGGGAATGTCACATTATCAAGCAGTTTGATCGAGTTGGATTTTAAATTGAGCTTCCTGAGCAGATCGGGGAATAAACATCCATTCAACAGTTGCAATTTATTGTATCCCAAGTCAAGCTCGACAATCCAGCTTGGGAATGTCACATTATCAAGCAGTTTGATCGAGTTGGATTCTAAATCGAGCGTCCTGACCAGGCGAGGGAACAAACAGCCCTTCAACAGCTTCAACTTATTGGATGTCAAGCTAAGCTCCAGAAGCCCGCTAGGAAATATCGTGCTCTGGACCCCTTCGATCTTGTTAAAAGACAAATGAAGTTCAGTGATCAGACAAGGAAATTCAACATTATTGAGAGTTTGAATCTCATTGCGGTGCAAATCAAGTTTGATCAAACCCTTCGGGAAAACCACATTTTCAATCAGTGCGATCGAGTTTCTCCTCAATATGAGAGTTTCAAGTTGACTTTGAGGCGACCAACTATCAAGTCGTTGGATTTTGTTGTCAGATAAATCAAGAAACCTCAACAGGGACGGAAAATCTGCGCCGTTCAAAGTTTCGATTTTGTTATTCTGCAAGTCAAGTCGTTGGATTTTGTTGTCAGATAAATCAAGAAACCTCAACAGGGACGGAACATCTGCGCCGTTCAAAGTTTCGATTTTGTTATTCTGCAAGTCAAGTCGTTGGATTTTGTTGTCAGATAAATCAAGAAACCTCAACAGGGACGGAAAATCTGCGCCGTTCAAAGTTTCGATTTTGTTTTTCTGCAAGTCAAGTCGTTTAAGCTGACTCGGAAAATTCACTTCTCGGAGATCCAAGATCTCGTTCCAACGCAAATTCAATTCGAGTAGTCCATTCGGAAACTCTATGTCATCAAGCAGTTCGATTGAGCAGTGCAGTAAATCGAGTGTACTCAACTGACAACCTTGCGACCAACCATCAAGTCGTTGAATCTTGTTAAAGGATAACACTAGCGTTTTCAACAGTGGTGGTAGATTCGTTCCACTCAAATTCTTGATTTCCGAGGAGCTCAAATTGAGACGCTGAAGCAGATGGGGGATCAGGAGGAAATGTAGATCTAACACTTTGTTCTCAGACAAATCTAGATCTAGTAGTCCCATTGGGAGATCGCCGCTTTCAATCCGCTTGATTGAGTTACGTGCCAAGTTGAGTTTCTCAAGCAGGTTGTGAAATATTGATCCTTTTAGCAGCAGCAAGTTGTTTTCCTCCAAATTAAGTTCCTGAAGCAGGTTGGGAAATAAAAATCCCTCTAGCAGCAGCAATTTGTTTCTCTCCAAATTGAGTTTCTCAAGCAGGTTGGGAAATACAGCTCCATCTAGCAGCTTCAATTGGTTATACCCCAAGTTGAGTTCCACGAGCAGATTGGGAAATGCAGATCCTTCTAACAGCTGTAAATGGTTCCCCTTCAATTTAAGCTCTCTCAAAAACGGCGGGAACCTTACATCTTTCAAGGTGACAAGATGGTGACCAATTTCAAGAGACGTAAGACTCTTTGGAAAATGCACGTTTTCGAGAGTTGTAATAGGCAGAGAAATCGATAAATGAGTCAATCGTTTGGGCCAGTCAGCTCCCAGAAAGTCGAATGTCCCCAGCCACGACAGTAAGCTCATAGTTCTTAAACTTTCTGGTAAGTGGAGTTTCTCGAGTTCTAATTGCATCATGATTGTGTCTACGTAATTTTTGAAAGTCAAGTCCACTTTCTCCAATCTCTTTGGCACAATATGCGGCTCAAGATCCCCATTGAGAGTCAACTTCAAATCAGAAATTGCATCGATGGGCAAGAAAGGTGCTTGCTGGCCAAACCCGAAACTGGTTCCTCGATACTCAATGGATTGGAACGATGTTAGAAACTTCTTGTTGCGTTTGACCAAATTATCAAATTTTATTTTGCAGTGAACATTAACGTCAATTATTAACTTTTTGATCCGTGTTTTAGACTTCTGCTGGGAAAACCAGCTAAATTCGTGGGTACAACGTAATTCAATTGTGATGTGAGATGCCACTGTCTGTCTCAATGAATTCAGATCATCCATTTGGAGCCACATCTTCTTCAAAGTGGACTCCGATACATGCTGGAGGATTTCGTGGACTATGTCATTAGGGAATTCTGTCAATATCATCATAGTAGTAAGATCAACAAAACATGCGCGCGGTGTTCGTTTTTATTGTGTGACTGAATCTGTTGAGCAATTTAGACAATAAAAAGACATGAAGAGTTTCTCAAAGATATTCTAAATTACACTACATTATGATCTGTTATCTCTTTATATTCGTGGAAAATCTAGCTCCCTTCTCTCAACCACTAGAACTCTACTCTAGAAAGCAGAGAATAAAGGAATAATGTACTTTCCTTGAAGATACCTGTAAAGAGACTGTCTACAAAACTACCAGTTCTGATTTTTCAGCGCTGTTCCTAGCATAGCTGACCAATTACTTGCTCCGCTATGACCTATGATTACCTATATTGGAGTGGTAATCTCTGAAGAAGTACCGGAGATCACCGAAATCTACAAGGCGGTTATCAATCACGCATAATCGACCAATCCCTGACAAGTTGTAAAAGCTCCATCTCGACCATCGACCAATCCCCGACAAACGATACAAGGGCTTGATCTGATTGCTCCAAGATATCGGAAAGACCCGCAAGTCTCCAATGAGGAGAGAATGACTGACTCCTCATGAATCCAACGAACGGGCCCCAGGACGATAAGAACACTGGCTCACCACAAACTATATAAACCCGCAAACCTGTCCTCATTGTTTAAAGGACAGGAGCTTTATACCTGAAGAATTCAATACATCTTTGATAAGTTCGCAAGGAGAATACCATTACAATACCCGATTATGAAGTTTTCCTTTTGGCAATGCATCTGTCTACGAGACTACGATACTCTGAATTTTAGCGCCGATCCTAACCTATCTGACCACCCGAGTAGGATTACTTTTGCCTCAAAATACTTACCCCTGTTCCCTATTCCTTTGTTGTACAGTATAGTGCATTGGTTTCTTTGTTTTACCCGACCACGTACCCACCACCTTCAGAGTTGTAGTAGTAGTCAGAATTCTCGTCAGAATTGTACTTGTAGTCGTGGTTGCAGTCACGTATGAACTTCACAAAATTGCTCGATCGGTTCATGTCGTTACGTGACGTGGCAACGGGGTCGAATACGTTTTCGGGGATCTTTATAGGTCCAGTGAAGTTCGTTGCTGAAAACTTTCGTAATGACGGAAGACCCCAGTCAAATTCGGTGGACACACCGTTGATGAGAGTGAGTTCCAATAAGCCACGCGGAAACTGGAGATCCTCATATTTTGAGCTTGAGTTTCTTGGAAATTTCAAGTAAAGAGATTCCAAAGACAGCGGGAGTCTCAACAAGGCTGTATTTTCCTTGAGTAAGAGTTTCAACTTCTTGAGATTTGGAGGTAAATACACCCGAGACCAGTCTTTGACTGGTTGATGCTCTACATCCAAGCTCTTCAAACTTGCGGGAAACTTTGTTTTTGACAATCTTTGAAGCTCGCCCTCAATGTGTTGATCACAAATAGCCTCTTCCTCAGTGTAGTTTGTGTCCCATCTATAATCAAGACTTTCTCTGTATTCATCATCATCAGGATGATAAGATAAGTCAAGATGCTTGAGATTGGAGAGGTTATCGGCGGCAAAACCCACAATATTATTGTCTCTTAACAAGAGTTGCTGCAATTGATTGGGAAGGTTCCATTCGTCAAACTTTTTAATATGGTTTTCGTCAAGTACCCTCAACTGTGGTGGGAGCCCAACTCCTTTTATATCTTCAATTTCATTTCTTGACAAGTCGACGTTTTCAAGCAAAGTCGGAAGGGAAACATGCATAAGATCCAGTATCTTGTTGCGTGACAAATTAAGCATGAGTAGTTTTTCTGGAAACACAAAATTATCCAACAGTTTGATCGAGCAGTTGGTCAAATTGAGTCTTTTAAGTAGTTTAAATTGCAGCAATGCTCCAAACAGCTGCAAGTTATTCAGCAGCAAGTCAAGATCAAGTAGTCTGCTTGGAAATGTTCCATTTTCGACCACTTCAATCTTGTTCGAGCCCAATTTGAGCTGTTCCAATCCGTCATGAGGCTTCCAGTTGTCAAGTGTTTGGATTTGGTTGCTTGTTAGATTGAGAATTCTCAACAGTGATGGTAGGCTTACGCCGCTCATGCTTTTGATATTATTGTAGCTCAAGTCAAGACACTGGAGCTGGCTTGGAAATACAGTATGCCCAATGTCAAGAATCTTGTTGCCTGACATGTCAAGACTGAGTAATTCGCTCGGAAATACCACATTTTCAATCAGTTCCATCGAACAGTATTGCAAACTGAGTTTTTGGAGCAGGTTGGGAAACACCAATCTATCCAACACTACGCGAAATTCTACGAACTTGTGTCTAAAATGGTCCAGTATTTAATCCCACGGTCAACTATGAGCACGAATTCATAACATAATGTATTCCAAAGAATGAATTGATCATCAAATTATTTAACTTCGTAAATCAAAATCAGAATTAAATATAGGAAATGTGGTTGAAGAGCTGGCTCGGGTAAGACTGCGATCTGATTCAACCTCTCTTAATCTTCAGCCGGTTCATTCAGATACGATGCTCCTCTCCAAAACCTCAATTTTATCACTGACTTGGATACATCCCTACATCGTTGGCCGATGCAGCTGAGTCAGATTGGCAGAGAACTTATTGACTGATGTTGCGTGCTGTAAGCTTGGATTTAGCAAGATCAAATGTCCAAGCGAGCAGTAATTTCAGTCACACTGTCGATGTAGGTGTCTGTTTAGTTATCAATAGTCACTGTCTGTGTCAATTTCGGTTTCGCTGTCTCTTTCAGGGTAGTCGTCGGGAACCCTATCGACGCGGGGGAGAATTTGTTCGGTAACCAGACGTTCGGGAAATGTCATGGGTCCAATGAAGTTAACAGCCCTGAACTTCTTCAAATGGGGAAGGGCCCAGTCAAATTCAGTGGAGACACCATTCACGAGCGTGAGTTCCAATAAGCCTTTTGGGAGTTGTAGATCCTCATACTTGAATTCTGAATTCAATGGGAACCACAAGTGAAGAGACTCCAAGGACAGCGGGAGTTTCAACAAGGCGGGTTCTTCTGTCAAGTATAGTTTCAACTTGCGCAAGTTTGGTGGAAGCGTCACCTGTGACCAGTCTTCCACAGGCTGGTTCTCCACATTAAGATCCTCCAAGCTTTCCGGGAACTTGATTCCCGACAATGATCGTAGTTGACCCACCGAATCCCAATCGCACCTCACTTCTTCGTCCGAATAGTACGTGTCCTCCAATTTCCAATTCTGCCATTCATGGTACTCCTCATAGTATGATAAATCTAGAAACTTCAAGTTGGGAAGTTCAATATCAACGAAATCCTCTATGGAATTGTTCTTCAAAAACAAGATGTCCAACTGAGGTGGAAACTTAAACCCTTCGACGCTTCTGATCTTGCAATCAGAAAAATTAAGGTACGTCAACAGGGAAGGTAGTGCAATTCCGCTCAATGTTGATAACGGATTCTTGCGCAAGTTGAGTTTCTGGAGCGAATCAGGGAAGAAACATCCATTTAACAGTTGTAATCCAAGCAATTGTAAGTCAAGCTCAAGAAGTCCACTTGGAAATGTCACATTATCGAGCAGTTTGATCCAGTTGGAGTGTAAATCGAGTTTCTTGAGCAGATCAGGGAATAAACATCCATTCAACAGTTGCAACGCATTCCGAGGCAAGTCAAGCTCAAGAAGTCCGTGTGGGAATGTCACATTATCAAGCAGTCTGATCCGGTTGGATTTTAAATTGAGCTTCCTGAGCAGATCAGGGAATAAACACCCATTCAACAGTTGCAACTTATTGTAACGCAAGTCAAGCTCGACAATCCAGCTTGGAAATTTCACATTATCAAGAAGCTTGATCGAGTTGGAAAACAAATGAAGTGTCTTGAGCAGTTGAGGGAACAAACAGCCTTTCAACAGCTTCAACTTATTATAGCCCAAGTTAAGATCGAGAAGCCCGTTTGGAAAGATCTTGTTCTCGACTTCTTCGATCCTGTTATGAGACAAATCAAGTTTCCCAATCAGACAAGGGAATGTCACATTATTGAGGTTTTGAATTTCATTGGAATGCAAATCAAGCTCAAGCAAAAACCTCGGGAAAACCACATTTTCAATCAGTGCGATTGAGTTAGAGCTCAATTTGAGAGTTTCAAGTCGACTCGGAGGCGACCAACCATCAAGTCGTTGGATTTTGTTGTCAGATAAATCAAGAAACCTCAACAGGGACGGAAAATCTGCGCCGTTCAAAGTTTCGATTTTGTTTTTCCGCAAGTCAAGTCGTTTAAGCTGACTCGGAAAATTCACTTCTCGGAGATCCAAGATCTCGTTCCAACGCAAATTCAATTCGAGTAGTCCATTCGGAAACTCTATGTCATCAAGCAGTTCGATTGAGCAGTCCAGTAAATCGAGTGTACTTAATTGACTACCTAGCGACCAACCATCAAGTCGTTGAATCGCATTATTGCTTAGTACGAGCGTTTTCAACAGTGGTGGTAGTTTCATTCCACTAAAATTGTTAATACCCAGAGAGCTCAAATCAAGACGCTGAAGCAAATTGGGAAACAGCAAGAACTCTAGATCTAACACTTTGTTTACAGACAAGTCTAGATCGAGTAGTCCTCTTGGGAGGTCAATGCTTTCGATCCGCTTGATTGAGTTATGTCCCAAGCTGAGTTTCTCAAGCAGGGTGGGAAATACCATTCCTTCTAGCAGCAGCAAATTGTTACCCCTCAAGTCGAGTTCCACAAGCAGGTTAGGAAACGCCATTCCTTCTAACAGCGAAAAATTATTATGAGCCAAATCGAGTTCTACAAGCAGGCTGGGAAACACCATTCCTTCTAGTAGCAGCAAATTGTTACCCCTCAAGTTGAGTTTCACAAGCAGATTAGGAAATACCATTCCTTCTAGCAGCAGTAACTTGTTAGAATCCAAATCAAGCCCTTTCAAGAAAGGCGGGAACTTTGCACCTCTTAAGGTGACAAGTTCTCCCAGTATTTGAAGAGACGTAAGGCTCTTCGGAAGATGCACGTCTTCAAGAGTTGTAATATTCTTACTTTTAATGAATAGTCGAGTCAATCGTTTGGGCCAGTTAACTCCCAGTAAGTTGATATTCCCCAGCCAGGACCTTAAATTCATGCTTCTTAAACTATCAGGTAAGTGGAGTTTCTCAAGTTCCAATTGCAACATAATTGTATTTCGGTCACTGTCAAATCTCAAGGTCACATTCTCCAATCTGTTCGGTATAAGTTGCGGTTCAAGATCGGTTTTAACAGTCAAATCCAAATCAGAAATTGCATCGATGGGAATGGAAGGTGCCTGCTCACGCAATTCGTCAGTGGTTCCTCCGAACTCAATAGATTGGAACGAAGTTACGAACTTCATGTTCCGCTTCAACATAGCATGACAATTACCGTAAATAGTCAACTTTCTGATTCGTGTTTTGGATTTTTGCTCGGAAAAGAAGTTAAATTCATTTTTCCCTGAGACATATAGTAAATTGATTGTTATGTTGGATGCAACTGCTTGTCTCAATGGGTTCAGATCGTCCATTTGAAGCCACATGTGCTTCAAAGTTGACTCCGATACATGCTGGAGGATTTCGTGGACTATGTCAGTTGGAAACTCTGCTAATATCATAGTAGTAGTAAGATCAACTAAGTATGCGCGCAGTGTTGTTGTTTTATCATGCGGCTCAGACCAAAGTTGATAAGCTTTCGAAGTGAGGTAGGTAATGGGGAGATTCACAACTGATCTATGATTAACTGACACGTGCGAATTCAAAGGCTTTCAGTTGGGTAAGTGATCTAGGAAAATGGGACATATTACTGAAATACTTATGAGTAGGAGCTTGTAGTATTGGTTGTTTAGTTTATAGAGAGTTATCAGCTTTTGTAATGGTATTCTCCTTGCAAACTTATCAAAGTTGTTTTGAATTCTTCAGGTATAAAGCTCCTATCCTTCCAACTTGGAGGACAGGATCTTTGTCGTTATATACTTTGCTAGTGGATTAGTGTTCTTCCCTTCTGGAGAATCTCTTGTTGGTTTCATGAGGGGTCAGCCTTGATACCTCGGCTCAATCAGATCAGAACTTGTATCGCATGTCTGGGATTGGTCCATTAGACGAGCCAGACCTTGTACGGCTTTGTCAGAGGTTGGTCGACGGTTGAGGCAGACCTCGGATCGTTTGTCCCTGGTCAGGGATTGGTCAATAGACGGGATTGGTCCCCGCATCGAAGACTTAGGTGATCTCCGGCGATTCGTTGGAGATTACCGTCCAATATAGGTAATCATAGGTCATAGCGGAGCAAATAATTGGTCAACTATGGTAGGAACAGCGCTGAAAAATCAGAACTGGTAGTTTTGTAGACAGTCTCTTTACAGCTTTCCTCATCAAAAAGAATGCAAATAATACATAGGGCGACTGTCATGTTCTCGAATTTTATGTCTCATTCTGATATAGACCTGTAGCATTTTGTAACAATCCCGAGAACTTCTGAAACTCCATCAGAAGTGTGTTCGAAGTGTAGATTAGCACATGTTCACTACCACCAGAATTGGAGAATGTTAGTAACGGAAAGGATTGTCTGGGTAGTAGTCGGGATTCCTGTCGTTGCGGGAGAGAACTTGCTCGGGGTACAGATGTTCGGGGACTGTTATCGGTCCACTGAAATTGATGGCGCTGAATTCTCTCAAAAGAGGAAGATCCCAGTCAAACTCAGTAGCGACGCCATTCACGAGGGTGAGTTCCACTAAGCTTTTTGGAAGCTGTAGATCCTCGTACTTGGAGTCCGAATCTAATGGTAGCCACAAGTGGAGCGACTCCAAGGACAGCGGGAGTTTCAATAAAGTGGGACTTTCCATCAAGTATAATCGCAACTTGCGCAAGTTTGGCGGAAGAGTCACCTGTGACCAGTCTTCCACAGGCTGGTTCTCCACATCAAGTTTCTCTAAGGACTCAGGTAAGTTTATTCTCGACAATGATTGGAGGTTGCCCTTGAAGTCCCAGTCACACCTGATTTCCTCCTCAGTAAATTGCCTGTGGTCATTATTCTGGAGATAGAGTTCGTAATCCTCAAAGTATGATAAGTCTAGAATCTTCAAGTTGGCAAGGTCAACGTCAGGGAAGTCCTTAATGGGATTATTTTTCACGCTTACCTTCTCCAACTGAGGTGGGATTTGCAACCCATCAAGGCTTTCGATTCTGCAATGAGAAAGATCAAGCTCTATCAACAGGGGAGGTAGTGAAAGTCCACGCAATGTCGATAATGGGTTGTTGCGCAAGTCGAATTTCTGGAGCAAATCGGGAAGGCGACACCCATTTAACAGCTGCAACTTATTCTTTCGCAAGCAAAGCTCGAGAAGCCCACTTGGAAATGTCACATTATCAAGCAGTTTGATCGAGTTGGATTCTAAATTGAGCTTCCTGAGCAGATCGGGGAATAAATATCCATTCAACAGTTGCAATTTATTGTATCCCAAGTCAAGCTCGACAATCCAGCTTGGGAATGTCATATTATCAAGAAGCTTGATCGAGTTGGAAAACAAATCGAGAGTCTTGAGCAGGCGGGGGAACAAACAGCCCTTCAACAGCTTCAACTTATTGGATCTCAAGCTAAGCTCCAGAATCCCGTTTGGAAAGATCTTGTTCTCGACTTCTTCGATCCTGTTATGAGACAAATCAAGTTTCCCAATCAGACAAGGGAATGTCACATTATTGAGGTTTTGAATTTCATTGGAATGCAAATCAAGCTCAAGCAAAAACTTCGGGAAAACCACATTTTCAATCAGTGCGATTGAGTTAGAGCTCAATTTGAGAGTTTCAAGTCGACTCGGAGGCGACCAACCATCAACTCGTTGGATTTGGTTCAAAAATAATTCAAGAAACCTCAACAGGGACGGAAAATCTACCCCGTTCAAGGTTTCGATTTTGTTAAATCGCAAGTCAAGTCGTTCAAGCTGGCTTGGGAACTTAACCTCTCGGAGATCCACAATTTTGTTCGAACTCAAATTCAATTCGAGTAGTCCATTCGGAAACTCTATGTCATCAAGCAGTTCGATTGAGCAGTCCAGCAAATTGAGTGTACTTAATTGACTACCTAGCGACCAACCATCAAGTCTTTGAATCAT
Source organism: Sungouiella pseudoflosculorum (assembly GCA_030674735.1). Classification (NCBI taxonomy): domain Eukaryota; kingdom Fungi; phylum Ascomycota; class Pichiomycetes; order Serinales; family Metschnikowiaceae; genus Sungouiella; species Sungouiella pseudoflosculorum. The sequence continues at coordinate 357,915 of JAKUAO010000011.1, read as the reverse complement.
GTTACCTTCTAGCTCAAGCGTTTTCAACAGTGGCGGTAGTTTCGTTCCACTCAAATTCTTGATTTCCGAAGAGCTCAAATCGAGACGCTGAAGCAAGTTGGGAAACAGCAGGTACTCAAGATCTAACCCTTTATTGGTAGACAAGTTGAGATCGAGTAGTCCCCTTGGGAGGTCGCTGCTTTCGATCAGTTTGATTGAGTTACGTGCCAAGTTGAGTTTCTCAAGCAGGTTGGGAAACACCGATCCTTCTAGCAGCAGCAATTGATTGTAAGTTAAATCAAGCTTTCTCAAAATCAGCGGGAACTTTGCACCTTTCAAGGTGACGATGTTTGCCTGTATTCGAAGACACGTAAGACTCCTTGGAAAATGCACGTTTTCAAGAGTTTGAATACTATCGATACAAATCAATAAACGAGTCAATTGTTTGGGCCAGTCAGCTCCCAGTAAGTTGACATTATCCAGCCAGGACCATAAAGTCATGGTTTTCAAACTATCAGGTAAGTGGAGTTTCTCGAGTTCAACTTGCAACACGAGTGTTTCTTGGCCACTTTTGAGATGCAAGGTCACATTCTCCAATCTCTTTGGCATAACTTGCGGTTTAATATCGCTCTTAACAGTCAAATCTAAGTCAGAAATTGCATCGATGGGGAAGGATGGTGGTAGCTGGCAAAGCTCGTCAGTAGTTCCTTTGAACTCTATAGATTGAAACGAAGTGAAGAACTCTGTGTCTTGCTTAAACATATCACTAAGATGAGTGTAAATTGTCAACTTTTTGATTCTTGTTTTAGACTTCTGCTCGGCAAACCGGCTAAACTCACTTTCGTAGCCATCTTCCAAAATGATCGCTATGTGGGATGCAACTGCTTGTCTCAATGGGTTCTGATCATCCATTTGAAGCCACATGTGCTTCAAAGTTGACTCCGATACATGCTGGAGGATTTCGTGGACTATGTCATCGGGGAGCTCTCCCAAATTCATAATTGGTGTTTGAGTATGAAACACACACGTACTGATGATTTTTAGGTGCGACTGGAACGAAGATTCCCACCAAGTTTCTCGAGTGAGAAAACGTTGACAAAGGGGAGTTTTAGATCTGGTTTACGATTCACTACGGATGGAAGATCTCAACTGAGAAGCATTCACTTTAGTTCCGAGTTAATATCCGTAGAAAAATTGGTAGCGGCGTCGGAATTGCATAGTTGTGGTTTTTTTTTTTCCGAATTCAAATCCGTGTAACAGTCCCATTTTGGAGAAACAATATGGATATATAAAGTTATTTTATCGATTTTGTTCTCACCTCACTCGCCGAATTTATTGATTTTGTCTAGTGGTTTTGACTACAGCCAAAATGTTTATATTTTCGTTCTCCAAATTGCTGCATTCGTTTGTTGCAACCGAGCCCGAGTGTTTCGCCTTTTCTTGATGTGAAATGATTGATCGACTCTAATGAACGAAAACTAATGTGCTTCATTACCTGCTAATCTCTCGAAAGAAAAAGAATGTTTTCTATATGGGTGAGCTGACAGAGAAGATGAAGTCAGAATATGACCAGTACGAGGATCACATTGGACGCTTTTCTACTTTAATTAACAAGATGTATATCTACAAAAACCAGTCGAGATATGTATCGGCTCGAATGCATTATGTGCTAGTATCTAATTCGAAGTATGTGTGTGAAAGTTCTCGAGTGAACTACAATGTCCCGGATGTATCGATACCCATTCCTGAAGTTCAATGGCCATAACGGAAATGTGATCAATGTCGTGTTGGAGTGCCAGCTTCTCTTGAGGGCATCAAAATCAGGATCCTCAAGTTCATCCAGTCATTGAGTCAAGCAACCTGTGGGTGTATTGGGATGCTGGCCTGATCGAATGAAATACGAAACTGCTGTCTCTCCAACAGATTTAACTTTGCGATTCTATAACTTGAATGCAAAAGACTCTTTGTTTTCTGATAAATGCTTTCTACTCATGATAAAAGCAATCCCATCACTCCCATAACCCCGAATACCCGTTCTGGGGTTGTGAGCCGGGTATAATAGAACCGTTTTCCGGATCAGCCTCGAAAACTAATCCCTCCAGAATTTCAAAGAGCGCTCTTTCTTTAAATTCAAACTTTTAATAGCCTTACAGTTCTCACTACACCCACAGATTATCGATTTATCTAGCAACTTCCATCAACTGTGGTTGCTGTTAGGTGGCTACTCGATGCACAATGGGTTAAATCATACGTCAGCTCTCTTCCTAAATTTCCACCTTCTTTCACCTAGCAATGTGCTTCAAGAATTAATCTCTCGAGGTCAATGGCTGGGTAAATCAAAGAAGACCTGGAGTGTGATACAGCCAAGTACAATTGAACTCGTATAGTCACTGAAACGTAATCTTCAAGATCCTACAGCGCAAACACACCCATACTACAGCAATGGAAAATAAAACAATTGATAGTACATACACTAGTCCTCTGGACAAAGTATCCTCTTCCTTGCACTTCACTATGAGACCTCAGTATGGGGACATTGAAATTCAGGGTCAAGCAGACCGTCGAACTCCGAATCGTCACCAAACCACTCTTGAGAAATTCACCACCTAAGTGGCCTTCTCCTTGGTGTAATCGTTGAGAATGTGGAAAGACCCAACACGAGCGAAAACGCCCTTGGCCTGGATCCATGCGTCCTTGATAGCGGGCTGGCCAGCTCTGTTGACCACCTCCTCAACTCTGATCTCGACCGACTTGAAGGCATTTCTGGTGAAGGCCGACTTCTCGAATCTCAACTTGATGAACACAAGGTACACCACAAATGGCACCAAAGAAACCTTTCTGAAGGTGATCACTCTGAGGAACAACCAGAACAAGGTGTACACCTCAAACACAGAGGCCAACTGGATCGACTTGTTGTTGTTGGCGTTGACAAACTCTCCAATCTTGACACTCAATGCATGAGTGTCGGGGATGTTGAATGCGGGCAACAAGTAGTGCTTGGTGTAAGACAACACATGGAAAGTGGAGAACAAAAAGAAGCTCAGCAACGTCAACAAAACGTAGGGGCTGTACACAAAGAGGGCCAATCCCAACACCAAGTACTGGACGTTATCTTCCTTGATCAAAACCTTGTAGTTGAAGCCATTCTTCTTGACCGATTGGTAAATCAACACTCCAAAACTCTCAACAACTCCCACAAGGGCCAATTTGTACCAGAACTTGTACAGACTTGGGAACACCTTCACGTAGGTCAATCCATAGAAGATTGTGCTCACCACGGTGACGACATGGCCAACATACCAGGCGAATTGCAAAGTTTTAACGGTGGCAGAAAGATCTGGCTTTGTGACAGCTGGCTTTGTGACAGCTGGCTTTGTGGCCGTAGTAGGCTGGGCAGCAGGTTTAGTGTCTGACATTGTGGAATAGACAAGTAGAATTGGTGAAAGAAGAAAAAAAAAAATAAGGAGATGTATGCGAAGCAACTGAAGGACATTCCGCACATGTGGCTCGCCAAAATCGGAACCAGATATTGCTGCGTGGAAGGCGATGAAGGACGCAACCCGAGGAGATCCCGCACCGGCCACACCGAATCAACAATGATTTCTATTATTTATGTATATGCGGGTGCCAGCTCCGGTTTATACATGTGCATCATGCATCCCCGAAACAAAACTACATCTTTTAATTCTCCAACCCCACATATCCAGTAATCGGTATCCAGATCCTGAATTGGTCGTGTGATGCTGGTTGCGCTGCACACAAATAAAACCTACAGGTTCACTTCATAGTCGTATTTCCTTCATATACGTTCCAGGCGAATCATCCGCCAACCTTTAATAATGGACAAACTCGTCTAGTTTCAGGGAAAATAAAAAAATTCACTCCCAGACTCATTCTCAATCTCCCTAACGCAAGAAACCCTTACGGGTCTTTTGTGGGACCGAAGCTGCTGGAGGTTCCTGTGGTAAACTCTTTTGCTTCTCCAACTGCGCCTTCTTATCTTCCAACAACTTGATCTGCTTGGTCAACTTCTCCTTCATCTCCTTGTGGCGGGCGAAGAGGTCGGCCTCCGATCTCTGCAACTTCTTCTCCTTCTCACTGACCTTGTGTTGGAACACCAACTTCATCTCGGCCTCCATCTTGGCCAACTTGGCCTCGTGCAACGCTCTCTCCTCCTCCTGCTTGGTCAATGGGTCAAACTCCTTGAACACGGTGTTGTCCTGCTCAATGCCCATCTTGATCAACTTCTCGGATCTGTAGTTCTCGTACAAAACTTCTGCAGTGGTCTCCTTCAACTCCTCCAAGTTGTTGCGGATCAACAACTGGCGCAATTTCACAAAGTCGTTCTGATTCTCGTTGTCAACCTCAATCACTCCCCATGGGTAGGCTCTACCTCTGGCAGTGCGTCCGTCTGGCAAGTGAACCTCACTGGTGGACCCAATCACCGCGAAGGGGAAAGTAGCGATCAACGCCTTGGAGTTGGCCACGGTCTCCTCATCGTCATTGTCATACACAGATGGCTCGAAAATCGAGATCTTCTGGTGCTTGATATCGGCCAAGATCCGGGCCTTGAACTCGGCAATCTCCTCGTCGGTCAAGGTGTCGGACTTTGCCACCACTGGAATCAAGTTCACCTTCTCGTGCACCAGCTTCATGAGCTGAATATCCAACGCCTTCAACGAGTGTCCCGTAGGCTCAATGAAGTACAAAAGAGCGTGCACTCTGTTGTCTGGCACCGTGGAGCGGTTCACTCTGCTCTCGGCCTCCAAGTAGCTATCGAATCGAGAGTTGATCTCGTCCACAATTGGCTTCCACGAGTCGTTGTTGTTGAGCGACTCACCAAATCCAGGGGTGGTGATGATGTTCAAGTTCAACTTCACGCCATCCTCCTCAACCTCAACGGCGTGTGTCTCGATCAGCACATCCTTGTTGTCGACTTCCTCTGCTTCCTCGGTTTCCGCCTCTTCTTTCTTGGGCAAAACCTCCTTGTTGAAAAGAGTGTTGACCAAAGTTCTCTTTCCCAAGCCGCTTTCACCAACGACCATGAAGTTGAAAGAGAAACCTCTTCTCACAGACTTTCTGTGCCACTGTTTAGGCAAGTTGGCAAAGCCAACGAAACCATTCAACTTGCGTTTAATGATTTTGATCTCCTGTTCCAAAGGTAATCCGTTGACTGGGAAGTTAGTATAGGAATTTGGCGAAAATCGGCGACTATGGGTAACTTTGGTCGCCGATTCCATGTTTGGAGTCGTGATCCAGCGATCGGACATACCTGAAGCCATGGTTGTTGGATTGTTGATTCTTGTTTGGGATTGTGTCAAAGGGAAATTTGATTTCGACGTGTCGGGTGTGCATGGTGGCAGAGCAAAAGTCACGTGGAGAATGAGCACGTGCAGAGCCTATCGATAACCACAGGGACGTGGCTGGTGATAATATTATTTTTCATTTTGCTCCGATCTCGGGAGTAGATGGGAATAGAAGGTTAATGAAGCCAGAGAATATAGCAAGGTTTGCGTTCAAAATGTTGGTTAACAGCGTAATTCCAACTTGTAGTTCTGAGATTCTAATAGCGACCAAGTTGCAGGTTTCACAATAGGAAATAAGAGAAGGTCTTTCTCAGGAGAGGATGTCCAAAGCAATTCTGCTCTGGTTAGAAAAGCGACTTGCAATGGCGACTTGCAATGGCGACTGGAGGGTCTGGAGAGCTGGAAAGTGTGCTGAAGACGCCATTCTCTTGAACATCTCCAGTGTAGACATGGTGGGACACCGGCAGCTTGTCAGATTCGAATGACTGGGGACCTTCGAGCGGGCTCTGAATGTCTTTGCATCGAAAATTCGTGCCATTGGCCTGTTCGATGTCTCCCCATCGATTGCATCAAAGCAATTGATGCCCGCTAAACATTAACCAAGCTTCAAATTATTCACCATTCGATCTTTTAATTGGATTCAGCATCCTTCAATGTCTTCAACAAGAGTTCCAACCCCAATTGCGCAAATTGCTCCATGTTCTGAGCTCTCACATTGGAGCCCGTCTCCCGACGACACGAAACATCGCCCGAAGGTCCTGACACGCCTAGATAGACCGTACCAACTGCAACCTTACCCTTATCGTTGTCCTGGCGCAAATGCAAGTCGGTGGTGGGCCCAGCAAATCCCGACTCGGAGAGAACGTAGGTGGCTCCCAATTCGTAGCGTGCGGTACGAGCCAACCGGAGCACCACATGGTCCAGCGGACCCATATACGAGGCAATATCGTCGTCGCCAAGCCCCGATAATTTGAGTCGTTGCTTCAACGAGTACACCAACTTCCCTCCGAGAAAGAAGTCCGAGGCTCCAGGCACCGACACCAAGTAGGCGGAGATGAGACCACCGCATGCCGCTTCAGAAATGGCTAAGGTATGATTCCTAGCCCTAAGTAGCTCGGCGATCTCCAGAACAAGCGTCTGGATGTGTTTAGGAGGAAAGTCCATGATCTCAATGATTAATGAGAGGTCGATGTCGAACGAGCTTAAACTAAAAAGTCAGAAGCGTAAAGGTGCAACCTGGGAGTGATATCAGAAAGAGTATCTCGGTAATTGCGAGTTGGGCGGGCCAGAATGTGGTGACGAGTTGTAGTTCCCGGAGTAATTGGTTGGATGGGCTAATTGGATCGGTGCAGGAAGATCTAACTGGAGTCAAGTTAGTATAGAGTGAAGCCGTTGCCTGAGGAGAGAAACAATTCCGGATTTCGAAAATCAGCAACTAAGTCTAGAAATTAACACTAGCCGAGTAAAAACTCGAGCACTCCACGAAGAAAGAATGTAGACCCACAGATGAATTGAGAAGGCACGAAGTAGGTAATTGCCACTCGCACGGCGAAAGTTCAGAATTATGTTTTCAAACTTGAATGTGTATAGTAGCAAGACTCCATAGATATTTCTGGGTTCGCTAAATACCCCTTAAGTTGCCAGAACAATACGCTATACTTTCTTTGCTAGTAGACTAGACTACGAGTGCCAACCTGCACATAGTAACCACTCCCACGTAATTCCGATTTGCAGCAAAGCACACAAACTCGAGCAGCAAAAACTATATAAAGAGGAGAAAATTTCCCCCGAATTTCTCACTGCGAATCACCCCTACTTATATACTCTTGCTGCACCCCGTATGCACCTGAACGTCCACAACATCCACCCGACCTGCACACAGTACAGACGCCAACTCAAAGTGGCAATCGTCACCAACTACTCCACCTACTACTCATAATGTCCAAGACGATCAGATTCAACGCGGGCAAAGTCCAGTACGACGACGTCAGCAAGAAGTGCACGCCATTGCCCCACAAGGGCCTGGTGACCATCCGGCCCGCCGCCGACGATGGGTTCTACGACTTTATTTGGGCGCCAAAATCGGGGTCTGGATTGGAGAAAGACGAGCTTTTGATCATTCCCGGCGACGTCACATTCAAGCAAGTGAAGTCGTGCCGCTCTGGCCGTGTGTTCGCCTTGACCTTCATGAGCTCCGGCGCCAAGAGCTTGTATTGGCTTCAGGATGTGGGTGACGACGACGAGCTAGACAAGTTGACCAAGAAGGACCAGGAGTTGTTGGTTTCGGTGCAGGCACTCGTGGCGGCTGATGACGACGAGGTGGACGAGACAGAGTAAGTAAAGCCATTGCGCCCGCCGTTCTGCCGGTACTAACCATCCAGAGTGACTCAAGCACCGTCCACCACCAACGACGCTCCTTCAACAAGCCAACCTACTACACAAACCGCCGCCAGTGCTGGCAGCGCATCAACGCTGCTGTATCTTCATCAGGCGCTGGCCTTCCCGATTGTGTCATTGGAAGATGTGTTAACGGAGGAGGTGATACTGCGCCATTTAGATTCGTTGCTGGAAAGTCAATTGCAGGAGAAGTACGGTGCATTGTTGCCGGAGTCGGTGTCTCCAACGAAGGACGAGATATTACGGGTGATTCGCAGCGGCTTTTTCCACCTGGCCAACAAGGAGTTGAGCCAGACGATGTCGGAGAATGATGTGGGCCAGATATTGGCGTCGAGTCTTGGGTACGAATACACCGGCGAGGGAATTGAGGCATTTTTGCGAGGAATCCGCCAATTGAAGAAGGATTGATCGGGTAGGGTTATAGCCCGAGCCTTTGAATACAAACCATTACAGAACCGGCGTGGCGATCTAGTCTGCGATTGTAGGGACAGGGCCTGCGAATGTAGACTGGCCGGAGTGAATACTAACGTTCAGCAGCAGCCTATCTTTTGGGCCTGACCCAATTGTCCAATTCACTTTTCAACATGATTCCTCGAAAAGAACGTCAATGTCTTCACAGACAAAAACATTCTTTCTTCCGTTATCAATGGGCACTTCCCATCATTTTTGCTATAAACTTTCGAGTTGGATCTCCAATTCTCTATCTGCTTTACTATTGCTCTCCACTCTTCTCTCCATGCTATCAAAACAGGGTGCTCGGAAGCTTCGTGAAAATATTCCCCCATGGTGCTCTCCAGTATATCAAGTCTGCTGTTGTCGGTGCAAGCAACCACCTTGAATTGCAAAAGCCTTCTTTGACAGAGAAGTGCACCAACATGCTCACTACGACTTCCGAATCGGTCAATGATTCAGATTTGCTCCCCCCGGCCGATGCGGGACCAATTGTCTTTGACAAAGCCAAACCCCATTCAAGACAATCCTACCGCATCCCGAACTATCGGAGTAACACTGGACAACCAATGCAGTAACAGATGATCCTCGGCCCATGTGTTTGCTCTTCTCGGCTCTACTTCGGTTCCAAGTATCTTATGATCCATCCCAGATCACATTCCAGATCATAACCATCTCCACAGTCGCCCCAGTACTACGTGCCAACCGGAAAAGTTTTTCACTGGAGATTCGCATGGTTGCAATCATCCACCAGAACTGGCACCAGCGCAGTCATGGATTGCCAAATGGAAGTTTTGCATGATGGCTATCCGGGATCACGCCTCGGTGTTTCCAGCCCTGAGACTCCCACCAACCCACGGGTGCTGAGCCTTCCCCATACATTCCTCCCGTCTAATTTCGAGGTTTCGCTTCTCTGCAGCAAGTTAACACGCTCCACATCCCCAAGTGCTTCTACGCTCATATGGTGTGCAGATGCTCGCAAGATCCACACGATGAATGAGGCAAGCAACGGGATGGTTGTCAGTGAAATTACGAAAATTGGTGACCGCTGGCTTCATGGCATCACCCATTTGGTCGAGTTTCGGACCGTCTGAGACGACCGTGCGCCAAATCTGCCGGGAAAACTCGACCAGCCCCACTGAGCGATGGCGTAACTGCGGCCCAACTTTTTTTTTTCAAATCATCTCCTCCCCTTGCCCCGCTATCGTCGTCAAGGTGGATGATTTCTTCACCCCAGATAGCCGTACTGCAGGCAACTGGAGTCCAACCTCCACCTATAACTCGACACATTCCCGCCAAACTCGGGCGCAATTTCGTCAAGATCGACACCCGGAATCGGCAAGCAACAGCCAATCTCGCTTTTTTCCTCCGCAAGATTCACCTACCCCGGTTTTCCACTCCACACTCCAATGAACTGTGAGGTGGCTCCCGCACTGCCTGCAGGACGAGTTCCTCCTCTTGTGACAAGTATTTTTTTCTTTCGCACCGCCGCTTCACCACACTATACTTGGTCTTGTGGATCGTCCCACTGTTCTCCCGCCTCATTGCCTATACTAGCACAGGTCGAAACCCCTGTCATATCGGGAACTATCACTGCTGTACTACCCGGATCTGCCGCCGCCCTTCCCGCCGGCCCGCATCCGCCTCCACACCTCCAGCAACCAAACCAATCCACCCCAGGCAACTGTTGCCAATTCTCCGCCACCATCGCCGCTCCAGGTATTTGCACCCCTCCTGCGGTGCCTCTGGAAGGTCCGGCTGGCGCCATGTCGAAATCTCCCGAAATGGCCGCCGCCAGAACGTTGCCGGCGCTCGTGACACCAGCAACCGGCGCTGAAACGCTGGCAGTGACACCCGACGCCGCTCTCGCCGACGCAGACGACGATAAACCGGTGCGCCAGCACCTCTTTGGCAAGATGGCCGACTTGCTCCAGCGCACGCTCTCGCGATCCCGCGAAAACTCCATTTCACTGACGGTGTCGCTCGATACCGCCACTGCAGCAGATCTGGCAAGCCCTATAGCCAGACGAGTGTCAGAGCAGTCACCACTACAGTCACTGCGCTTGTCGCTGCATTTGTCGCTGCCCTCCGCCCGTGGAAGCCGAGTTTCCTTGGTCAAGGAGACCAACCACGTTTCCCTCGAGTACGACCCAATCACCCGGCGCAAAGTGTTGAACACATACGAAATCCTTCGGGAAATCGGCCGTGGTGAACATGGCCGTGTCAAGTTGGCCCGTGACTTGGTTCACGATGAGCTCGTGGCCATCAAAATCGTGAGCAGAAAGTCAAAACGGGACAGACGCTCTCTCCGCATGCGCCGGCCCTCGAACATGCCACCCAACGCGGCGCCCCACCACCATTTCAATGCTCATGAGACGAAAATCCGCCGTGAAATCGCCATCTTGAAGCGATGTGACCACAAGAATATCGTGCGACTCAGAGAAGTGCTCGACGATGTCAATCTGTACAAAATCTACTTGGTGCTCGAATACTTGGATAGAGGAGAAATCAAGTGGAAGCGCAAAACTCCCATCGAATCCCCTCGTCCACTTTCAGATGTTGATGACCAGCGACTTCCATGCTGTACTCACCAAAAGAGTCTTACAGCTGACGAAGACAATGAGATGCTCTCCGATGAGTTCTCGCCCAATCTCACCTTCAGGCAATCCAGAAGAATCTTCCGTGATGTGCTTCTAGGTCTTGAATACCTTCATATGCAAGGCATTGTGCATCGAGATATCAAACCGGCAAACTTACTCGTGAGCCTGGACTACGTGGTGAAAATCAGCGACTTCGGTGTGTCTTTTGCCTCCTCTCTCGGTTCGGCTGACGATGGTGTTCAATTCAACGAGATGGAACTAGCGAAAACGGTGGGCACGCCAGCGTTTTTTGCTCCCGAACTTTGCCGGACAAATTTCTCCTCCAACAATAGCAATGCTAGCATGGCTACTGACATGTCGAAGAGTCCATCGGGATCACTGCTCCCTCCTGTCAATCATAAGATTGATATCTGGGCTCTTGGAGTCACCCTCTTTTGCTTGCTATTTGGGAAAGTGCCATTCAATGCTGAATCCGAGTTTAAACTCTTTGACGTTATTGTCAACGAGGACTTGAAGTTCCCCGCTGGTCCTGACTCATTCCATTCCCCTCAGGAAGTTACGTCTGAGGAGTTTGAGTCAGCTAAAGATTTATTACGTCGCATGTTGGACAAGGATAGCAATACTCGAATTGATATTCCCGAAATCAAACAACATCCATTTGTTCTCATGGATCTCGAAGATGATGTGGAGAAGCTCAATGAGCTTTTCTTCTTCAACACTGAGTACATCTCCGAAGAACGTGCTTTGAACAACTCCGACGACAGGATCCTGCAAGACGAAATTGACAACGCAGTCGTTGGAGTAGGTGCTCGTGTTCGCACAAGTATCTTGAAAGCTATGAAGACAGCTGATAGTGATGCATTGCGCAAGCTCCTGCTGAAAATGGAAAGCTCGTTTAGCACTGCCTCATCTAGTGACGACTCGTCTCATATCAATTCTCAGCTGAATTTGAACGCACAGCTCAATTCGTCTCAGCAAGAGCATTCCGTGATTTTGTCAGAAGCTCTTCTGGAGTCGACTTCCAGAAATGATACCGACTACTTCTCGAAAAATTTGCCAACATCGCATCATTCGCATTTCCCTCATATCCAATCTCATCTTTCGCAGCCACCACAACTGGCACCTAACCAGAGTCCCATTCAATCCAACGCTGCTAGTTTCCTGAGCAGAAGTTCTGTGGTTCGCAATAATTACATCTTTCTGGATGTCATTGAAAGTCCAGGCACAAGCAGAAAGGGCAGTGTCGTTGGAATCCTGGAGGTTCCTCAGATCGAAACCAAGCGTAACGTTGGAGGAGACCTATACATGAAGAACCAATCTGCCATTGACGCCTTCAAAGATATCCAGAGCATGGACCAGAAACGCCGTCAACTGAGTGTTTTCACCGCCGTGAGCCATAACTCCAGCTTGCCGACTTCCACAAGGTCACCAGACGAACCAGATACTGATAGTGCATCTACTTCGTCTCCGGTCAATATTGTCAGGAGTATGGAAGCTTCAAGCAAAATCAAGGTTGGACCGATCAGCATTGACAAAAATCGCCGGCCATCATCCGTTATCTCGTTGCCTCTCACTGAAAGCTTCGCTTCATTGGACAGTCTCAACGATGATTACCTTTCGCTCAAGTACATGGAGTTCCGCAAGCAGAAGCGAGGACTTGCCATCCCAGGAGTCAACAATTCAGAGTCGGCACTTCCAACCAAGGAGAATCCTGATCTTATAACTGAGAAGTTTCGCACTTTCAATTTGGGTTCACTGATGGTTGCTGCTTCACCCACGAATGCTAACGGGAACGGAAACGAAGATATCGCTCCACATGCCATTAGACATTCGTCATCGCGGTCTCTGTCGTGCTCTTCTGCTTCATCTAGCTACTCTGGTAGTAGTAGTGATAGCGACGAGGAGGCTGGAAATCTCACTTTGAAATTTTCCTCAAAGATTGCTCCCAAATCAAGACCACCATTCCTTACACTCAGCAACCGTGCACATTCGCACGAGTCGAACCTTCCAAACTTGATTCATCAGCAAAACCATTCAAACTATTATGATGTCCCCATTGTGTTTCAAGATCATTTAGTTGAGCTTGAAGATGTCCCAGTGGACTTGATGGGCCCAAACAGAACAGATGGAAATGGTTTTGATGCCGCAGACATGACTCCTACAGTTTCTGCATTGACTGGAATTCCTTCCAGTGCAACTATCATTCAAGACTCGCAGAACTCAAAGATATCTACAAAGGGACCAGCTTATAGTTCGCCCCTCCGCAGAGAGATCACCGCTGACTCTCCCAATAATTCCGTTGAGCGGATGTCATCAATGAGACAAGTGACTCAATTTCCTCCCAGAAGTCCTAGGGAGGCTGGTTACTTCAATAATCACTACAAGAAGGAGTCCACGAGAATGCCGTTTCCTTTTGCAAATCACCTTGATGCTGATCGTGAGAGTGCATCAAAGCGGGAGCTGAAGGAGCTGCAAAAGAGACCTACAACTTTGCGGTCAAACTCGATCACAGTGGGTGTATTGCAACGTGATCGGTGTTTGAAAGAGGGTGAATGAGGTTCATTTCGTTTTATAGTGTAATATTTGTGTCATTGAACAATCAAGAGTGAAACAACTCGCTCTGATCAAATATATATCATTATAACCGCCTATCCCAAGATTCCGTCGATTCCAATAAATAGTCAATAAAAAAATAGTTCCCAAGACAGGTGGCATTAAGAATTATAGCAAGTCAAGCTTTCGTTTGAGTACCGATAACCTGTTCCCAATACTGAGAATAAACTTCTCCACAGTCTCCTTGTCACTTCCATCCAATTTCCCAACCTCTGTTTTCTCATCAGTTATGTCTTCATCAAGAAGTGCTTCCAACATCCAGATCGCAGTACTGTAAGCGAGCTCACAGCCTTTCAAATCTTCCTTCACCAACTCGTTGACAGCAGCCGTTCTTGATATTTCGAGGGCTCGATCGAAGATCAACTTTTCAGCAACGATTCTCGATGAGCCACTTTCAACATTAGAGGAAGAAGACAATTCATGACCATCATGAGAGGAAGAATCTCTGAAGCTTTCCTCTTTGCTGATACTCAACAGTGCCTCCTCCAATCTCAACTTAATGTACTCCCCTTTTTCCAAACACTCATTAAATTTCTCCCGTATCCATTGCACCAATCCATTAATCTTGATTCTCAAACGAAGATTGACTGACTCAGAAAGACGTTGCTCCCCAGTAACTTCGTCAGTGTCATGATGAAGCAACCACCAATCACTTGCAACTTGCATACCCTTCGCAAGTAATGAGAGAGTTTTAACATACAACACAACCCCTTCTTCACAAATAGTTTTAACCATTTTTGGTGGAAGTAAATCAACCCGCTGAAGGTAATCGTCCTCACCTCCTTCTGAAGAAGGGGGCGATGGAATTAACTGACTGAACTTGACATCTGCAAAGAGGTTGATAGCATGTGCCTTGGTGGCATAAAATTCCAACTTTTCAAGCATCAACTCATCGTCAGTGAGTTGTTTCGTTGCATTTCCAGCTTGCAAATTAGCAGCGATAGTTGATGAGATTGGTAAGTTGAGTTTGTGTAACAACAAGTTATTAGCAAATTCTGGACTAGTAATGCTCTCTCCATAACTTGGTTTCACACCCCCTTGAATGAGTGCACCTTCTTCGTGGATGACATCAGTTGGGGGAGCAACTCCGAACAATCGATTGGATGCGAGGCTGATAGCCTTTCCCAATGCGTTAGTGGGAGAGATGGAAATGGATATTCTCCGGTCGCCAAAGCTTGGTCTCCTTTGGCTTTCAGAGGAACCAGATCTGCTGGAGTTGCGGCGTTGGATCAAACCCTCTCTTCCATCAACTCCCATACGTGCCAACTCATCGGCTATTGCGTTCACCTCCACTGCACGTTTTTCAACCATAACATAGTCTCGCTCGAGTACAACGTCATCCCTGTTCTTAATCAATTGCTGTTGGGGCTCAGGGTACTTTGGCTGAATCGATTGAGTCGAGATACTGGGATCTGGACTATTTCTGGTGATTATCAGCTTGATTTGCTCATCGCGAGAACCTGATTGAGCCAATGGAATTGGTATATTAGTTTGAGTGAACTTGGCCCTGTCCCAAGATTTGATGGGCGAAATGTATTCACTGATGAATAGGTTCTCGTCCATTTCAGAAGTTTCCAAAGGCTCATCACTGCTCTCAAGCTCATTGGTGATCAATGGGCTATTGAAGAACTCATTGAAGGAAACACGCTCGGTCTGCTTGTTCTTCAATAGCGATTTGATCAAGCCCTTCAACTCCTCGGGCACATGCGCCGATGCTGGGAACTTGATGCGATCGTTGTTCTTTGTGATGACCTTCTCAAGTTCAATGTGATTAGAAGCTCGGAAGGGGGGCTTACCAGCCGACATTTCGTACAAGACAGCACCTACAGACCACAAGTCTGCCTTGGCGTTGTAACTTTCGCCCCGGAGGATCTCCGGGGCCATGTAGAGGGGCGAGCCACACAAGGTGGCGGCCAACGATGTGGAAGGTAAGAATCTGGCGAAGCCAAAGTCTGCAATCTTCAAGATTGGCAATTCCCACAAGCCTTTGTAGCCATCAGCTTCGAACTGAGACTTGGAGTGGACTGGTGGGCAGAGCAACAAGTTCTGGGGCTTGATGTCTCTGTGGACCAAGCTCTTGCTGCGTAGGAACTCCAAGGCCGAGCTCAATTGCTGGAGAAAGTGGATGACCAAAGTTGGGTTCAAGCCGTTTGAGCCCTCGGGCGATGGGTATCTCTGCAACAATGGCGAGATGACCGGGTGGGTCTTCACGAGCTGGTCTCTTTTGCGGATGAAGTATGACAAGTCGCCCATGGAGCAGTAGTCCATGACCAAATGGAAATGTGTGGATGTTCTGTTGTAGTCGAGCAAGGCGACAATGTGAGGATGCTTTGTTGATTTGAGAATGGAGATCTCGATCTCGAGGTTCTCGAGGAGTTTTTTGGAGCGGAGCTTGGAGCGCTCTACGCTCTTGATGGCCACCGCCTGGTGGGTCTTGTTGTTTGTGCATTTGTACACCGTGGCAAACGAGCCTTTGCCGATCTCCGGCCCGATGGTGTAGGTGGCGGAGAGCTCTTGTGACATGGTGGCGCGCTAGGGTTAATTAGTCTGGGGCACCAAGGCTAGCGAGCGGAAGCAGAAAGGCGTTGACGACAATGGCACGGGTCAGGAGGGCCGGTCAGAACGCGTAAAAGGAAATCGGGTCGCAGCGCCGATAAGTGTGGTGGTTACCAGGAGATCACCAAATCCGTCACGATACAGGCTGACTCACGATATTGTATGAAGGGGGAATCACCACGGCTGCAAACAAGAAGCCGATCAGTCACGCCGAATATAAAAACCCCGGTTCGCACTTGTGGATCCAGGGGGTGTGCTGCAAAAAAGATTTGGGGCGGAATCCAAAAAAAACCCAATCTTCTGCGAATATACAACTCCCGCCTACTGTCAGGGGCGAGGCGGCTATTGTTATGGCGAATCACGGTCCGAGGGGTTGCAACGGCCGGCTCGGCGGGACTTAGCTATGTAGGTTAAACGATGCGGGGAGTGGCCACGAGAAGTAGTTGCCACGGGAAAAATAAAGACGCTGTTGTCACGGTCGGAATCCCCAGAAGAAAAGTGGTTGTGTAGGCAAACGTTGCTTGGTGACAAGATAAGATAAAGGCACGTGACGAGGCTAGGACCAGCGGGTTGGAGGGGGGGCGCAACTGTGGGGGGAAGATCATGACAACCACGATCTATGGGCGGGGAGGCACGGGTGCACGGCCCAGCACACCACCACCCAGGGCCAATAATTCAGTTCCTCAGCGGCCCTAATCACCGCCACACCCGTGCACCACACCCTGGCTAACTGTGGGGCCCCAATATGTGGTGGCTGCGGCGGGGGCCCGAATGGGAAAGACAAAGGGAAATGGCATATGGTCAATAGCGTAAGCCGGTGTGGACAGACCGTTTGTCTGTGCGCACGTGACCTAGAGTCAGCCCGACACCACAGCGGGCTGGCGGCCGCCGCCACGGTGGGCCGCCGATTTGGCAACGAGGCCGTGGGGCGTGAGGCGCGGGCCTCAATTCGTGAAGTGTCTCACGTTTCGCCGTTTTGGTGTCCGTCCCCCCACGCTTTTTGTTGGCCCGCTCATCTCTAATCAGCGGAGTGCACACAGCCAGGAGCACCACCAGATGATTGATTGCTCTACTCCACATATCCAACTACAACACCAATTGGCCGCTGCAACACCCGATCCACCATGTTTGAGTCGCTTGTCGCCACGCTCTTGAATCGGTTTTTGGGGTCGTACATTGAAAATTTCGACTCCAAGCAGCTCAACATCGGCATTTGGGGCGGAGATGTCCGACTTCGAAACCTCCGCTTGAAGAAGGAGTCGTTGGACAAGTTCAAATTGCCGCTCGATGTCAAGTTCGGCCACTTGGGCGAGTTGACATTGCAGATCCCCTGGTCAAACCTCAAGGGCAAACCTGTCAAGGTCATCATTGAGGATGTCTATCTCTTGGCTTCACCCATGATCCTTAACGAGTACGACGCCGATGAGGATTTCCAGCGGGAACAGGCGCTTAAACAGGAGAAACTCAAGGATTTGGAGGCCATCCAGAGCGCAATTGCCTCCAACCAGCAGATGTCTCTGGATGTGAACAACGAGACGTTTACCGAAAGCTTGGTCACGAAGATTGTGGACAATTTGCAAGTGACAATCAAGAACATCCACATCCGGTACGAGGACGATTCAGTTCTCACTGAACGGCCCTATTCGCTCGGGCTCTCGTTGGCTGAATTGTCCGCAGTCTCTACCGATGAGAACTGGGAGCCTAGCTTTATCTCCATTACCCAGAACCTCACCAGAAAGTTGCTTCTCTTGAAGAAGTTCGCATGCTACATGAATACTGAAAGTGACTCCATCTTCCACGAAGATCCAGACAAATTGTTGAGCGCATTGAAGCAATATTTCAGCGACTCTCCCCAGGACTACCAATATCTCTTGAAACCTGTTTCTGGAGAGGGTCACCTCACCGTGCACAAAGATGGCGCAACACTGAAACATCCACATAATCGAGCCGAGTTGTTCTTTGACGAATTTGGAATCGATTTCGATAGTGCTCAGTACAGAGACATTCTATGGACGGCTCTGAAATTCCACTGGTACCAGAAAACCTGGAAATTCCGGAAATTGCGTCCAAAATGTACAGTGGAGGAGAATCCCCGTGAATGGTTCAGATATGCCGCGAAATCGGTTTTGGATGAGATTCATGATCGAAACTACAAATGGAGTTGGGAGTACTTCAAAAAGAGGAGAGACGAACGGAAAGCTTACATTGCTCTCTGGAAAAAGAAGGCTTTGAAGAAGCCACTCTCGCCTACAGGAGTTAGTCAGATCGAAAAGCTCGAACAGGAACTTCCATACGAGGACATCAAATTTTACCGTTCATTGGCCAGAAATGAGATTCGTAAGGAGAACTTGGATGCACCAAAAACAGAACAGACCCAAAAGCAATCCGGTGGCTGGTTTTCTTGGTGGGGTGGAGCCAACAAACAAGAAGAGCAACCGAACTCCGCTTCTAATGAGGATGACCTCGACTTCACATTGACCGATGAGCAGAGAAAGGCTCTTTACGATACGATTGATTATGATGAAAACCAATCGTTGGCCGCAGCTGATGTTCCACGCGACCGTAACACCACAGAAGTCTTCGTTACTTTGAAAAGAGGAGGAATCTCTCTCAAACCAAACAAGAATTCCTCCAGTCTCGCTGAGGTTGTTGTGGAAGGATGTACCACTCAATTCTATCAAAGGCCGGATTCCTTCTTGGCCAATTTCCAAATGCAAGAGCTCAAGGTTGAAGACGGAACGGAGAAGACATTGTATAAACACATTGTCAGTGTGAAGCACTCCCATTCCCACTTGCATTCAGAGGATTCTTTCTCATCTGTTTCATCCAATGATGAGCCATTCTTCCAGATTTCGTTTGAGAATAATCCATTGGATGGCAGTGCCGACTCTGCTCTCTTAGCAAAATTGAAGTCCATGACAATCTTCTATAATTACCATTTCATTGAAGAGATCATCAGGTTCTTCAGACCACCAAAGATGCACCTCGACACAGTTGGAGCGATTATGAATGCTGCAGAAGCAACAGTTGAGGGTTTCACTTCACAAACCCGTCTTGGACTTCAATATGCATTGGAGGAGCACAAAACGATCAATGTTAAACTCGATTTACAGGCTCCCTTGGTGATATTGCCACTTGATCCAACGAGTTGGAAATCGCCAGTGGCTATTTTAGATGCGGGCCATATTAGTGTCACAAGCGATTTGGTTGATAAAGCAACTTTTGAGGAAATCAAAGGCAAGCAGAGCTACACTGAGGATGATTGGAACAAGTTGAATACTCTCATGTATGATCGCTTTAATCTTCACCTTCAGGATGCACAGTTCTTGGTTGGTCCAACCATCAAGAAAACAATGGAACAGCTACACACACAGAATGTCAAACAATCTGCTATGGTTGTGGATGATCTTGACATCAAGCTCTACTTGGGAATATCCATATTGCCCGATGCCACCAACTTGGCACGCTTCAAAGTTGGCGGTGAAATTCCCGATTTCAAAGTGGCCTTCAATGATTTCCAATACAAAACATTGATGCAATTGATTGATGTGTTGATTCCAAACCCAGAGTTTTACGATGCTGAAGAAGAAAGTGCCTTTGATGCATTTGGGAACAGTCAGGACAATAAAGCAATTCCAGATGTTCATCATACGGAATCGAAAGCGATTACTGAACAGCAAAAGGCTCAACACATGTTTGAAATGGACTTTAAAGTGGGGAGTGTGCATGTTTCCTTGTCACGTTGTATCAATGCCATTACTTTAGAAGCCGAGCATTTTGTTGACTTGATTGGTGACTCCTTGAACTTCTTTTTCTACAAGACAGAAACCGATATACATATTGACTTGTCATTGACTGATATCAATCTTATCGACCATATTGAAAAGTCAGGGGTGCCTGAACTTGAGAAGCTTGTGTCTTCCAACAACTTTCAGGAGGAGGATAAGATTGAGAGAAAACACGCCGAATTGTTCAAGGTGGATTATTCTCGAATTCAGCGTATGGTTGACTTCAAGGGTAGAGAAATCGAGGTTTTTGACCAGGATATCAAAGTCGACATGTCTGCTGTCAAAGTGGTTGTTTCCCGGAAGTCCTACTTGATCATGTTGAACTTCCTTCTCAACACATTCACGGACCCCAATGCAGAAACCACGGAAGCTGACCAGCTCAACCACAACAGTTCTTCTGATGATGATTCTCCGCAGAAGATTAATGTGGATGTTAATTTGGATAGCATTGTCGTGGTCCTTAACGAGGATGGAATCAAATTGGCAACATTGCAACTTAGTACAGCTGAGGTTAATGTTTTCTTGCTCCCAGAAGAGATGGAGGTCAGGGGTAAACTTGGTGCATTAACATTGCACGATGAATCTAATCAGGGCTCTCCTAGAGACTCGATCTTCAGAAGTTTGGTCAGCATAGAAGGCGACAACTTGGCAGAATTCGTTTACAAGACATACGATGCGGAGAAAAACCAGGAGCCATATCAGAGCTCGGTGGAATTTAATTCGGCTGCCGTTGCCATCAACTTTGTTCAAGACGCATTCGGCAAAATCTTTGCTTACTTGAGTAAATTCCTGAAAATGAAGGCTATCTACGATAGTGCTCGTGAAGCTGCGATCAATCAAGCAAATCAGATAGATGGTTCAAGTTTCATCAAGATGGATTTCTTGATTCATGCCCCGAAGATATATTTCCCCAAACTTGTGGACTCAGAAACTGACACATGCGACATGCTTATCGCTGAGTTAGGACAGTTGTATCTCAACAATAAGTTTGAGTCTAAAGATAACGTCCTTCATAACTTTATGTCAGCTGGAATTCGAAATGTTAATCTCTCCACTCGCTTCCATTTTGACAATCAGGTTGAGCAGATCGGTCAAATTGTTGATGACTTGGACCTCTCGTTTTTGATTGATTACGTCCAAGATTATCATGCTGATATTCCCACTTTCGCTGTCAAAGGAATCTTGCCAGAAATCAGCATGAAGTTAACTGAGTTGCAAATGAGGTACATCTATAACTTGCAAAACTCCATTATAGAAGTGTTCAACGTCACTGACGGTGGTGAAACACTTGAGGATGTTGCCGAAGATGCTGAGAATGCAAATGCTGTGATGAAATTCAATATCGATGCACAGCAATCCAAAACAGATTCACCGTCCACCCTGGTTGATAAGACAGACAATCAGAAGATTGCTGAATTGGGTGAATCTGAAACTTTGGTTGACACTCATCCTAATCACAAACAAGTTGCATTCATCATGGATATACCGAGAGTTTCCTTGACCCTTTTCAACAGGACGAAGGACCTTGCCGATTACGGCTCGAGGAGGTTGACCCTTTTGGCAATCAACGACTTGAATGTAGCGTTCGATATGACCGAAGATACTCATTTCGTTTCTGATTTGCTGGTCAACTCACTTCAAATCAAGGATGTCCGGGAGGGCACCGCCAACAAATTCACTGAAATTATTCCACCGGTTGAAGAAAACAAGAAACAATTGGTCGTGAATGCTTCGACAAATGGCGATGCTACCAATAAAAACACGACAGTTATGGTGACTGTTGAGAACCCGAAGATGATTCTTGCTCTCGACCACATCTTTGAAGTTCAGGCATTTATTACGAAGGGCACGGAGCTTGACTCGCATATCGAATTGAATGATGATGAGTCAACTTCCGACAGTGACGACGGATCAATCTCCCAAGTTAAAGGAGGTGAACTAGCCGCTAATACACTGGATAGCCCACCTTCTCAGATCGGATTCTCAGTGACAATTGCAGACCCCTCAGTGATTTTGTTGGCAGACTCAACACGTACAGACACTGAAGCTATTGTCTTCAAAGTGGAGCATGTCCTTGTGACAAGTCAAAACATTGTCTCTCTCGCAGCCAACAAAATTGGAATGTTCGTTGTGAAGATGGATAATTTCAATGACCAGAGATTAAGAATCATCGACGATTTCTCCATATCGTTCGCATTGGATGACAGAGGCTCGACACTTAATACCTATTTGACAAACATCCAACTTTCAGTGGACCCACTCTTGGTGAGAATCTCTTTGCGTGATATTCGACTCGCTACACTGATCTTCAACAGCGCCAATAAGTTCTATTTGGAGTCGCAACAATTGGATACTTCTGATGAGGAAAATGCTGACTACAACATATCTGAGGATTTCAAGAAACGACTTTCTAAGTATGCTCCAAGCATAATGTCCAAGTTTTCAACGCAGTCCACCAAGTCTGGAAATCACAAGAGTACACCTGAGGTTATTGTAAAGGGAGAGGAGTTCAACGGAAATATTGGTGGAGCCAGGTTGGTTTTAATCGGAGACGTCCACGAATTGCCTGTGCTTGACATGCATCTCAATCCGTTTGAGATTAAGGTCTTGAATTGGTCTACTGAGCTCAGTGCTGAGATACATCTCGAGTCTGCCATCAATATCTACAACTATGCAAAGTCAACATGGGAGCCACTTTTGGAGCCTTGGCCAATTGCAATTTATGCCTCCAAGGTACTTGTTCCGAAGTCTTGCATCATGATCGATGTGGTTTCAAGAGAATTGGCACAGATTACCTTGGCATCTCGTTCAATTGCTTTGCTTTCTCAGATCTCGTCATCGATGACTCCAGATGAGTTAGCTAAGCCAAGAGAAGAGGTCGCACCCTACATTATCAAAAATGAGACTGGCTTCGATATTGAAGTGTGGAATGACCGCCACAATGCGCTGAAAGATGGAACAACGAAGATACCATCGCAAGGATCCCAACCGTGGTACTTTGAAGACTGGAGAAGAATTCGTGAGAATTTAGACACAGATAATGAGGCAGACGTTTTGGGAATTCAGCTTTTGAATACTAACTTCGAGGCAGTTCTCGACGTGTCCGCAAGCGGTGAAGGTGAAGAAGTGTTCATGTTGCACCCACCTGTCAACGGTGTGCACAGCAGACTAGTCTGTGAGATTACACTCGGAGATGACAATGTCAAGACAATTTTGTTGAGATCAACCGTTACAGTTCAAAACAAGTCAGAGACATGTATCTCATTGAGAATAATCTCGGAGCAGAACACGACAGAATCTGAACTCAGAATTGAACCAGATGAAAGTCAGTCACTTCCTATCAACTCTGTCTACAATGGGAGAGTACAGATTAAACCTCACATGGAGACTCAGTTCAATTGGTCCGTAGAATCGTTAGTCTGGAAAGACTTGATGAATGGATCGACACCACTTTCATGTTCCACTATCGGTACTGGAGAGACATCCAATTACTATTTCCAAGCCGAGGCGCATTACAAGAAGGAGGAGCCTTTGACCAAAATCTATCCCCACATGACGATTGTGATATCTGCTCCTCTTGAAATCGAGAATTTGCTACCATTTGATATCAACTTCCGTCTTTATGACAAAACCACAAAGCGGGATTGGAGCGGAAGTGTCACCAAAGGTGTTAGCACATTTGTTCACGTTGTCACCTTAAGAAGCTTGCTTCTTCTTAGTGTTCAGCCGAAGAATTGTGGTTTCGGACGATCTGAATTTGCTATAATTAACACCGTTAAAGGAAGTGAATTCAAACGAGAAACCTACATGAGCATCAAGAATGATGACGGACAGACTGTGCGTTTGAAGATGTACTATCCAACAAACCACAAGTCCAGAACTAATTTGAAAGTCATGATTTACTGCCCATACATTATCCTCAACAGAACAGGTCAAGATCTTTGCATCACTGAGAAGGGTCGCTCATCTAATTTTGCTCCTGTTGGCTCGAGAACTGATGAAGTCAACATTCCTCACTTTTTCTCTTTCGATCAAGATGGGGATCGTCTGAACAGAGTGTTGGCAAAGTTGGGAGAGTCGAACTGGTCCACACCATTGAGTTTGGACGCTATTGGTCAAAATATTGCGGTCAAAACCCAAGTGAAAGGCACGCAAATGGAGATGAACTTCGGAGTTTCTGTGATTGAAGGCGAGGGCAAGTACAAGCTCTCAAAAGTCATCACATTCGCACCTCGTTATATTGTGCGCAATGCTTTGAAGGAGGCAATTACCCTTGTTGAGAATGGTTCTACGAAACAATTCGAACTCGCTTCGGGTGATTTATCCCCTTTGATCAATTTGCGTAGGGGGTCAAACTCTACAATGTTATTGAAGTTTGCTCACAGAGGAAAAGCTTGGTCCTCACCATTTGGCATTGACGAAATTGGCCAAGTTTTCTTGAAGGTTCAAAAGGAGAATTTTGGACAGGTGTTGCTCAAGGTTAACGTCATTACCGAAAATGCCACAATCTTCATCCAAGTTGAAAACGCCAATAATAATTGGCCATTCTCCATCAGGAACTTCACTGACTCTGAGTTCCACATCTACCAGAGTAACCCTAATATTGATCTGAATGGAGAGACGGTCAAAACCGATGTTGATTACAAGCCAATCTACTACAAGGTCCCACCCAAGAGTGTTATGCCTTACGCATATGATTATCCCAATGCTGTCATCAAAGACTTGATCATAAGGGCTCATGGTAGAGAAAGAGCTGTCAACTTGGCCGAAATTGGTAACCTCAAACCGTTTAGGTTGCCTCCAACTGATGATGAGGGTCAGGTAATCGTCGATCTCAATGTTATTGCTGATGGACCAACACAATCTCTTGTCATATCCAAGTACGATCCCTCTGTGAGTTTGTACAAAATTCAGGAGGCTTCATCATCCTCTAGAAGTGTTTCCAACAGCCAGAACTTCGAAGTTAATGAGAAGGATGAATATCATACAAAGGTATTGACACGTTTCGAAGGATTCGGAATATCTATCATCAACACTAGACGCCAGGAGCTTTGTTACATCACAATGAGAGGAGTGGAACTTAGATACAATGAGTCAGATTTGTATCAGAATTTCAGTGTCAAGTTGAAGTGGATCCAGATTGATAACCAGCTTTATGGTGGTATCTTCCCGATCATCATATATCCAACTGTGGTTCCTAAGTCGGGTAAAGAAATGAGTATTCACCCTTCTTTCAGTGCTTCCGTCTGCAAAGTTAAAGATGACAGCCACGGAGTGTTGTTTATCAAATATGCGACAGTATTGCTTCAAGAGATGTCAGTGGAGGTGGATGAGGATTTCTTATTCGCTTTATTGGACTTCTCAAAGATTCCCGGAGCAAGCTGGAATACTGAAGTGGAAGACAAGCTTTGCGATAACAACCTCGAGATCCCCGAGCCCACAAAACTCTCCGAAACTAGTGATATCTATTTCGAGGCCTTGCACTTACAACCAACTTTGACTAATTTGTCTTTTGTGAGAACAGAGAGAGTTAATGCTGAGGACAGAACTTCCTCGCAGAACACATTGATGTTCTTTGTGAATATGCTTACCATGGCTGTGGGTAACATCAACGATGCACCTATCAAGTTGAATGCATTGTTCATCGAGAATGTCAGGGTTCCAATGCCTATCTTGATTGAGTCAATCTCGACTCATTACGGCCAGTCATTCTTCTATCAGATTCATAAGCTTCTTGGATCGGCCGACTTCTTGGGAAATCCTGTTGGATTGTTTAACAATTTATCCTCTGGTGTCATTGACATCTTCTATGAGCCTTATCAAGGCTTTGTCATCAATGATCGTCCACAAGAGCTTGGAATTGGTCTCGCCAAAGGTGGGCTCAGTTTCGTGAAGAAGACAGTCTTTGGATTCTCCGACTCGTTTGCAAAGGTGACAGGTTCCATTGCAAAGGGACTTACAGTTGCAACTATGGACTCCAAATTCCAAGAGCGCAGAAGATTAAACCAACGTCGGAACAAGCCTAAGCACGCCCTTTATGGAGTTGCTTCGGGAGCAAATTCTTTCTTTGAATCTGTTTCTTCGGGATTCACAGGAATTGCACTGGCCCCAATCGAAGGAGCTGCCAAGGATGGTGCAGGTGGATTCTTCAAGGGTTTGGGTAAAGGTCTCATTGGCTTGCCTACTAAGACCGCCATTGGCGTTTTTGACTTGGCTTCCAACGTGAGTGAAGGAATCAGAAACACAACGACTGTTTTAGATGCAGAAGGGTTGGATAAGGTGAGACTTCCTAGATACATCTCTTACGATGGTGTCATCAGACCTTATTCACAGAGAGAGGCCCAGGGACAATTCTGGCTCAAATCGATTGACGGAGGTACCTACTTCAATGAGACATATTTGGCTCACTTGGTGCTCTCAGGAGAGGAGCGGGCTGTTCTTGTCACCTTCAAGAAGATTATCTTATTCTCTGTGAACACATGGAAGGTTATCTGGAGCATTTCCCTAGACGAAGTCACTACAGTGTCGCTAGAGTCCACGGGAATCACAGTGAAGTTAAAGAGAGGCAATGGACCGTTCGTTCCTATTCCTGAGAAACGCAGCAGGCTCTTCCTTTACAGTCGGTTGAAGGTTGCCGTGGAGAAGTTTAACCAACAATGCCAAGTCGTTTTATAATCTTGATCGATTGGGATCCTATGGAGACTCAAATATGTGGCCAGTGTCACCAGTGCGCTTTGGCAAATGCTTGAAAAAGGTAGCAGGGTCCTCCAGACCACAATACTGGAGTTTGAGCCCGCCAACTGCAACTGTCCCGTCAATTGTTTTCACAAGCAATTGCTCGTCGACAAGTGCAAACTGGCCCGCAGTGGCTAGCTCATCATGATTGGGCACTTCTTTGATGTTGTCCAAAATTACTTTATAGAGTTCATGCACACGCTTTTTCTTCTTGACGATATCGACCATCTTATACGTGTGTAGTGGTCCCAACGCATCGAATCTTCTTCGTATTTGGCGCGATGTCATGGTGTTCCAGTCAACCTGGCTTCTTTTGGGAGTGATTTTCGATGCCAAAGAGTACTGGTGCTTCGATTCCACCGAAAGTGGAGTTCGAAACTTCCCCTCCACTAGAACTTCCAGCAACAAATCAGCCCCAATGGAGGCCAATTTTGACAGGAGCAGCACAAAGTTATCGTTGTTGGCAATCTCCACCGGCTCCGACTGCACGATGATAGAGCCATGGTCAAATTTCGTGGGATGAAGCGTCTGCACCGTCACCCCAGTTGACTTGGCATCCTCCATGAGCGCATATTGGATTGGCGAAGACCCACTGTATTTCGGGAGGAGCGACGGATGCACGTTGATGCCTCCATATGTACATGCTGATAAAAATGCTCCAGGTATAAGTTTGCCGTAAGACACCGCCACTGCCAAATCGTAGCGACTTTTCAAGGCTAGAATGTCATTTGCCGAGTCGGCACGCCATACGGGGAGACTGTTCTCGCTGGCGTAGGTGCCCACGGGCACATCCACCCAGGTTTTTAGGTTTCTGCCTGTGGGTTTGATGGATCTGGTGATGACGTCTAATTGGCCGATCAAGCCCGGGTTTTCGAGCTTAAGGGAGTTTAGACGCGCTAAAGACGCCACGCTGAACTTGTCTGACCCGAAAAAGGCCACTCGGAGCGGAACTGTTGCCCATTTTGCAAGGACCATGATTGAACAGTGGAGTCGAAGAGTGCATCCTGCGGGGCAGATCTTTGAGAGGCCGCATCCAGATTGCAACCACTTGGCGAGGATGCCAGCTGCCGGAGACCAAGCACAAATGCCGTTGATTTGTGTTGTGTTCCACAAACAGCCGTGCTGCTCGACCGACACCTTTTGCTGTTTCCAGACGGAAATTTAGAGGCTAGGAATGATCCAGCTGGCACCTGACATCTGCACGAGGCTGTCAAGAAGCTTGACGCAAATGGAGACACCACAATACGAGAAGCTGCGTCGGGCCAGGTCGAGCACCTTAATTAGCTTCGAAATACACTAGGGGCCACACCAGTCTTGACCTGCCGCTTCTCTTCCCATTATTGGGCCGAGGACTTCGGCCAGATCCGCTGGGGTCCGACCCACTATGCACCACCAGCATACGTGGAACTCTACCAAGCCATCAGCACTCCATACCGTGCACTCCTGCTCCCGGGACTACACCAGGAAATTCGACCTTTGGAGACCAGTTTGCAAGGCTCAGACCCGTCAATTGCTTGAGCGACTCCAAAAATCTGCATCTTATTGGTGGGTTTTGCCTGTGGCACCATTCGCGCGGCGTTATTGACATCGCATCTCTGTGTCTTGAATGCGCCTTGGCTGATCATTGAGTGACAATCGACTAAACAATCACCATTCGGAGTTTTCGCCAGCAAGCTGCCGGTTTTTTTTTCCTTCCAGTGTCTGTTGAAAGCGCGTATACCTCCACATCTCAAGAGAGGTTTATATCAGCGATTGCGCTTCTGGTTTGTGTTTCCTCTCCCTGTGATAAGAGACTGGTCAAGTTTGCTAAACCAAGTTGATCTGCCTTGTTCCACAACCCAGTGCCTCGAAATCATCACATCCCATTACTTGCAATATGGAATCCACGCTCGCAAAGTCATTTGTGTTGCTCTCGTGCACGTTCTTGGGCCTCATATGTGGCACCCTCTACCTATATTCATCCTATAGCCCACAATTG
The DNA here is from genome assembly GCA_030674735.1 of Sungouiella pseudoflosculorum. Classification (NCBI taxonomy): domain Eukaryota; kingdom Fungi; phylum Ascomycota; class Pichiomycetes; order Serinales; family Metschnikowiaceae; genus Sungouiella; species Sungouiella pseudoflosculorum. Next base: position 329,513 of record JAKUAO010000011.1, on the reverse strand, counting down.
GCGGCCCGTCTCCACTACCTGGCGACAGGCTCATCGTCCATTGCCCTTCTCGGCAACTTGGGTGTGGCCTCGGCTGGCCCGCTAGCGGGAATGGTGGTGGACCGCAACGGTTACTCCACAGCACTCATGATTGGAGCTTTCTCGATCGTGTTGGGCTACGGCGCCCTCAAGTGGCAGTTTGACACTCCCCATCCGAGCTTGACGCTCTCTTGCTTTGTGCTTTTGGTCATTGGCAGCGGCCTGACCTTCATCAACTCGCTGTGCCTCAAGTGCTGTGCTGTGACTTTCCCCAGCATCAGAGGTGTAGCCACCTCGCTCCCGCTAGCGTTGTACGGGCTCTCGGCCATGTTCTACTCGGTGGTGGCCTCGATCTTCTACCCTGGAGACACCCTGGGCCTCTTGTCGTTCTTGATCATCTCGCTGGTGGCCATCTGCTTGGTGTGCTTCCCCAGCCTCTTTCTCAGCGACAATCCTCGCCTGAGCCGGCTCCGACCAGCCCAACCGGAGTCAATTGAACTCACCTCTTTTGGGCCCGACCACCAGGACCTGCTCCAGGTGCACGGCGTGCACCACTCGTCGGAGTTGTCGGGGTTCCAGCTTCTTGGAACCTCTCGGTTCTGGCTCCTCTTTTTCATCACCGGAGCGTTGGCTGCGTTGGGCCAGATGTACATCTATTCTGTGGGCTACATTGTCAAGGCACTCGTGACGTTCAACTACAGCCTTGCTCCCGGGGCCCAGGAAAATGTGCTCTCTCTAGATATCTTGGTGCAGAGCCAGCAGCAGCTTCAGGTGAGTCTTATATCCGTTACCAACTGCGTGGGTAGACTTGCTGCGGGTGTGATGGGAGATATCATCCACCAGTCGTTCCGGAAACCGAGAGGCTGGCTTCTCTTTGTTCCTGCTGGAGGACTTGTGCTCACGCAAGTGATGGCCCTCAACATCCTGCGGTACGAGAGTTTGGGGCTTGCCTCCATGCTCACGGGCTTCTTCTACGGGTACAGCTTCTGCATCATGCCAATTATTGTGGGCGATGTGTTTGGAATGGATAACTTCTCCCAGAACTGGGGTTTGGTGGGCATGGCTCCGGTGTTCCCCAGCTTCTACTTCACGAATCTTTTCGGCAAAGTCTACGACAGGAAGTCCCAGGTCACCGATTCGGGTAATTCAACATGCATTTTGGGCAAAGGTTGCTACGATCTGGTGTTCAAGCTCACGTTGGGAATGGGCATTTTGGCGGTTTTCGCCGTGGGTGCATTTAATTTTGGCGAACGGTATGTGGCCAGTCGCCAGCTCCTCGAACGACGTCGACTGTCGATTGGGAAGTAGGTTAAATATGAGGTGCACGAATGCATCTTCAAGTATAGAATAGATCAACTCAGGTGTGGAGATGCAATCTCAGTAACGACGACCTTGTATGAGACAAAAAAAGGTAAGATTTTGGTAAGATTTTAAAGGAAGAAGAGACTTCACTGTTCAATCATCGAACGCCAGATTTTTTTTTCCTTTTGCAATTTTTCGTCCTATTTAACAAGAAAATGAAAACCATTTTTAAGATCTGGTGAATACTTGTACTGTGCGAAACCAATCTATCTACTTACTATCTATCGAGACCCCACCTTTTCAATTTATCCACTCAACACAAGTCACTCGACCTTGTAAATGTCCAAATACGTTCCTCCGCATTCGAGGAAGCACCAAGGGGCCGATCCAGAAGTCGAAAAGCGCCGCCAGAGAGCCCTTCGATTTCTGAATCACAATCAAGAACAGAATGGGAAATCTTCTCAGAGCAGCCGGGAGAAATCCACCGGAAAACCTCGTCAGAAGACCCAATTGGCTCCGCAGTACGGTTTTGTGAGTCGAGGCGAGGAGTCGGAGCTCCAGAAGAGCGAATCTGCCCAGAGAGACTACTTTGACTGGATCCTCGCAACATTCGGGGCAGACGCCCAAAACATCGGCATTTCAGAGCCAAAAGACAGCCAGGGAAAAAGCTCACAATCAGACAAACTCACGGGCACCGCAAAGTTGCCGGTTTCGATCGATTCGACCCTCACTGCCTTGCGTAGACTACGAGAGGCCATGCTCCACCAGAAAGCCAGCGACTTCTCGGTGAAGGTGCACCTCTTCTCTATCAGGGTGAGTACACCCGTGGCCCGGTTTGACACGTACGTCCCCAGCATCAACTATCTCTTGATGAATGCGCAGTTGCTCACTGAATCCGAGAAATGGGAGATTTGCACTTTGCTCATACTCCACGTTTCACACCACAACAATCAGAACGAGGCTGCGTTTCGTCTATTCCAGCAGCATCTTCTGCATGAGACCCACGGCCGTCTCTACTCGATACTATTGGCATGGGCTGCGGGAGACTACTACAAATGGCTATCTTACTTCAACAATGAGCCCGATCACTGCATTCATGCAATCATGGCTGGCGGTTTGGCGAGAATGGCGGGCCATATGGTCAATTGCATGACAAAATCATACTTTACGATGCTGAAGCTGGAGCTCGAGGGAAAGTATCTTCCAAGTGGAGTGACCACAGATGAGTTTCTAGAAAAGTACGCCGCACACTGGCTGCAAGAAGAGGTTCAGGTGGTGATCCGGCGAAGAGGTAAGTGAGTGTGGCACTTTGATATCACAGCTATGGAATTTGCACTGCAATGACCTTTTCATCTGCTGGATATGACCAAGGTTTGAAGAGAAAGTCGAAACCATTTTGGCAAGACAGCTCGAATGTGTCCCAAAACCTCTATTTCGCCTGATCAGCTCGTATAAATGCTGCCCTTTGAGCGAGATACGCAGCTTTGACGTTCTTTCTGTGTTCTTTTTAACGCTGTGGACTCTTATGATTGGGAAGGCTGACTTCACAAACTTCCATTTCAATCGCAGCACCAGGAGCGCAAGCATTGATCTTATGCATTTGTCTTGTGACCAACACAAGACCTCAATTGAAGTAATAACTAATTGCCCAATTGCCAGGGAAGACAATTTTCTGCTGTCATTTTACGACATTCTCGTTGCTACACCTCTTACATTCTCACACTCTACTATCGAATTTCTCGAACGAAAAAATGGTGAAGTGAGTTTTCTAAAACAATCCTTCGGCCAAATTTCTCTACTAAAATTGTTCCCAACTTTTTGCTCCTCGAAATCCTCCTCATTCTCCCATCCTATTTTCACTACCTGCTCCAGGTGGTCTACAACCATCAGCCACACCTGTGCAGTTCTCACCACCAACATTATCAATCTCTGGTCTCAAACTCACCATTCACAACACCACCATGTCGCATCTTCCGGATAACATCAAGATCGACGACATTGCCTCGTCGAAAATCGATCCGGAAACAATCTACAAAGAGCTCGAGCGCTTGAAGGTCGAGGTCAACATTCTCCGCACCGACATGTCTCTATTTGTTAAGGCGCTAGCGACAGTTCCGGAGTCCCAAAGCCAGCAGGAGTACTATAACACGCTTCAGACCAAGCTCCAGACGGTTCGGGCCGACATCCACGAGTACTGTGTCCAATACAACCGGCTTTTGCCCATCATCAACTTGGCCCAGATCAAGTTGGGGCACGAGGTGGAGGTCGAGGCCAAGAGCACCGGGCCAGCACCGGGAGCCTCTTAATGGAACATCAAACACACACCGTTAATCTGGAATGGATTACTGATGAATCCTCGGATTACTTGGCTTGAACCGACACGAACGTATATTCCGGGGCCAAATTGCACCGGACAAGCTCATCAACAATACAGACGGCAGTATATTAGGGTACGTGCTGTGTACGATGCTGACGATATGTCGATGCTGAAGATGCTGATTATGCTGAAGATGCTGCTACAAGTGACGAGATAGTCTCGAATTATTCGAAACGAAAAGGAAGATTCCCAGAGAGTTAAACTCCCTCCAGACTCGCATCACCTATCGGGGTGAAACCTCAATCGGTCTATCGCCTTGCATTCCGCTTTACTGGAAAAGTAATGCCAGACCAATAGTCCCTGTCTCCCAGCTTGAGTGCCGACTACCCGGCCGTCTCCGCTGGATCTGGACTGTTAGCTTCAGCTATTGCTCACCTCATGGACCAAAACTAGAAATCTACTGTTTCTCGGACCCGCCAACGGCCATGTCCCGCTACTAACAGAATCTACCGCCAACGGGCCAAACTCCCGCAATGCACACTGCTCGGCTACCCCAGCCAAATGCGACCACCACGATATTCTGTCCTGGATGGAACCAGCCGTACGTCTCTACCTCGACCTGAGCCTCAACCTACAATTCTCACCGAGCAAAACCCACCAAACTACAACTTTCCCAAATAACGACCTCGAGATCTGCGTGTGATTTTATTTTACCCCAGGTTATCGCCAGTGGTGTCACTTTTCTTTCCTGGGGTTACCCTGAACTGACTCATCTGTTATGACTTCCTATATATAGGTGATGCGGATTTCCAGAAGGCCGAATTTTCATCGACAAGAAGCCAACAAACCACAACGAAATGTCTGCTTTGTTGAAAGAAACGTTTGCCAGATGCAAAAAAGAGGGCAGAAATGCCCTCGTCAACTTTATCACCGCAGGTTACCCCTCGGTTGAGGACACCGTCCCCATCATGCTCGGAATGCAAGAAGCTGGTGTCGATATCATTGAGTTGGGAATTCCCTTCTCAGACCCAATCGCCGACGGTCCTACCATTCAGGCTGCCAACAACGTTGCCTTGGAAAACGGCATCACCGTTCCTCAGTGCTTGAGCCTCGTTGCCCAGGCCAGAAAGGAAGGTGTCAACGTCCCCATCATTTTGATGGGCTACTACAACCCAATCTTGAAGTACGGCGAGGAAAAGATGATCGAGGACTCGGCCAAGGTCGGTGCCTCCGGTTACATTGTGGTTGACTTGCCTCCTGAGGAGGCCATCAAGTTCAGAACCAACTGTGCCAAGTACGGTCTCTCGTACGTTCCTTTGGTGGCTCCAGCCACCACCGACGCCCGTTTGCAAGTTTTGGGCGGAATTGCCGACTCCTTCATCTACGTTGTGTCGAGAATGGGTACCACTGGTGCCTCCACCGAGGTTTCCCAGGGTATCAGCGACTTGTGTGGTAGAGTGAGAAAGTTTGCTGGTGATGTGCCATTGGCTGTTGGCTTTGGAGTTTCCACCAGAGAGCACTTCTTGACCGTTGGTGAGGCTGCCGACGGTGTGGTGATTGGTTCCAAGATCATCACTCTTTTGGGCGAGTCCCAGCCAGGTCAGAGAAAGGACGTTGCCTACAAGTTTGTCAGATCCATCTTGGGCGAAAACTTCTCTGCTGAGCCTGCTCCAGCTTTCAAGTCATACGAGGCTCCATCCAGCGTGTCTGACACCAAGGCTGTTTTGCGTGAATTGCACGAGTACAACCCAAACTTTGGTGACTTCGGTGGTCAGTATGTTCCAGAGGCCATGCACAGTTGTTTGGCCCAGTTGGAGCGTGGTTTCGAGGAGGCTGTCTCTGACGAGGAGTTCTGGAAAGAATTCAGAGCCTTGTACTCTTACATTGGCAGACCTTCCAGTTTGCACAAGGCCGAGCGTTTGACCGAACACGCTGGTGGTGCTCAGATCTGGTTGAAGAGAGAAGACTTGAACCACACTGGCTCTCACAAGATCAACAACGCCTTGGCCCAGGTTTTGATTGCCAAGAGATTGGGCAAGAAGAGAATCATCGCCGAGACCGGTGCTGGACAGCACGGTGTGGCCACTGCTACTGCCTGTGCCAAGTTCGGCTTGGAGTGCTGTGTGTTCATGGGTGCTGAGGATGTGAGACGTCAAGCTTTGAATGTGTTCAGAATGAGACTTCTTGGTGCTAAGGTGGTTGCTGTCACCAACGGTACTCAAACTTTGAGAGATGCCACCTCTGAGGCTTTTAGATACTGGGTTTCTAACTTGGAGACCACTCACTACGTTGTGGGATCTGCCATTGGTCCTCACCCATACCCAACCTTGGTGAGAACTTTCCAGAGTGTCATTGGTCAGGAGGCCAAGGCCCAGTTCGCCGAGTTGAACGGTGGCCGTTTGCCAGATGCTGTGGTTGCTTGTGTTGGTGGTGGATCCAACTCCACGGGATTGTTCTCTCCATTTGAGAAGGACCTCTCCGTTAAGATGTTGGGTGTTGAGGCTGGTGGTGACGGTCTTGACACCGAGAGACACTCGGCTACCTTGACTGCCGGTATTCCTGGTGTTTTCCACGGTGTCAAGACCTACGTCTTGCAAGACTCTGACGGACAGGTTCACGACACCCACTCTGTTTCTGCCGGTTTGGACTACCCAGGTGTTGGACCTGAATTGGCTTTCTGGAAGAGCACCGGCCGTGCTGACTTCGTTGCTGCCACAGATGCTGAGGCCTTGAGAGGTTTCAGACTCTTGTCTCAATTGGAAGGTATCATTCCAGCCTTGGAGTCCTCGCACGCCATTTTCGGTGCTGTGGAGCTCGCCAAGACCATGAAGCCTGACCAGCACATTATTGTTAACGTCAGTGGAAGAGGAGACAAGGATGTCCAGAGCGTGGCCGAGATCTTGCCTAAGTTGGGTGAGCAGATTGGCTGGGACTTGAGATTCGAGGACGACCCTTCCAAGTAATGCTGACCACGATTATATATGATTATGCAAGCGAGATTTGGAAAACACACCTGTAGCCTCCAAGACAACGAGTCTTGATTCATGTACTGGAGCTCTTCAACGTTGGTCATCTTAGCTGGAACTAGTATATTTGCCTGTACAGACTATCTGGACCAAAACAAAAGAACGTAGTACTTTATTGTTGATGGCAGAATCTACCGATTCCAATGCGCTTGTTGCAGAGTTGGCCAGAATACTCAATGTTACGGAGATTGACGCTTCCACTCTTCAACTCTGCACTAAACTTATGGATCAAGGCGTAGATCCCCGCAAGCTTGCATCTGCGATTAAGAGCATCAAGAGAGAAACTGAAGCTGCAAGATAACAAAAAGGAATTGGAAATACAGGTTAGTTAGTTACTGATGCTAGGTCTATTATAATAATACATTTTATGCAAAACCACCTTTTCTCTTCTTGCGTTTTTGGCTGGAGAACTGCGGACCCAACCTCCGCATTGCCGACTGGCTGGACTGGGAAGATGGCGGAGACAGGGAAATGGAGACAGAAGCCTGCGAGTTCTGAGTGGGTTGCGATGCACCCAATGCAAATGGTGGAGTGGGAGATTGGCTTGGCTGGCTCGCTTGCGTGGAAACGACCGAAATCTGTGAGTAGCCATTTTGCCTGGATGTTTGAGACACCGACACTTGCGACTGAGTAAGTGCACGGTGGAGGAGACCGTTCTTGGTAGGCTTGGGCCGTTTCTTGGCCACAACTTCTGTTTTGGTGTTGATTGTAGGCACGGTGGGCGCCACATACTGTGACACTGGAGCCAGTGGTTCCTCCATAGTTTGGGGCTGGTCCCACTCTTCTAGAATGGACTGGACCTCAGGTGTGGCCGAGGCTAGCTCCGTTTTAATCTCGTCCTGAAGCTTGGATAGGCATTGCTCGTCTGTGACTTGAATCATCCGCGATGCTAACAAGACGGTGGCTCGGTCTAGATGTGGGTCCTTCTTGAAGACTTTCCCGAGTATTTTTCTGACTGTCTGGATGCTGGACCGTTTCTTTGCACTAGCAGGAAGATTTTCCTTGTACTTATCGGTCACGAGCTCAATAAAGTTCTGTAGGTTGAGCCCAAGTGATCTGTAGTGAAGTGCAAGTTGCTCAATCATGTTTTCAAACTGGTCAACGTCCAGAATACAGGCGGGCAGATATCCGGCGACTGTTTCCAACGAGACAGGAACCTTCACTTTGGAAGACGGCACTGTATTGGATCTTGAATTTTCATTTGATTCAAACTGGCCAAAAAAGCTTTCAATCTCCGAACCCAACCTCGAGGCAAATTCTTGAATGAGCTCGTCCTGGTCCATTTTGCTTGGATCATCCACATTCTCTGGCTTCAAAGGGGCAAAGTCCCGAGGTAACGTCTCTGTAGTTGAGTAGTGCTCAAAGGCACGGACTGCTTCGTTAGTCTGGATGCTGGAGAACAATGTTGGCGCAGGCGAAAACCTGGCGGCTCTCCGCGATGCGTTTCTCTGTTTGAATGCTGTGTTCAGAGCTTCGCTTAGTAGAGAATAGTGGACTTCTCCGTTTTCACCCACCTCTAAAAGCCCAACTAATGTTTTCTCCTCCAGTTCCGAAAATGCAGATTCAGACATGCTGAGGTCAGTCAAGTGACCAGCTTTCGCCGTGAGATAGTAAGGATCTCTGACACTGCACGGTCTCTCGTTGACCAACCCAAATGTGTACATGATGATGAGTGGAGATTGGCGAGAGTAGACACCGCAGACAAAAGTGCTATTCCCCTTGCAAGGAAGAAGACACATCCGGGCCGACAGATCTGTATCGTCGAGGAAGTGTTTCCATGACACAAGGCGGCGCAACGGGCGGCGAGTCGACATCTCGGCCCAGATGAGCTCTTTCGAAGTGAGAATAAAGGCAAATGGACCAGCCACCACCACATCCTGAACGTGAGACCACATTTGGGCCGTGACGAGCTTTTCCCGCTTGCAGTTCTCGTCAAGCGAGATCTGGTCGATGCTTTTGCGAGAGAAGCTCAAGAGCTTGTATGGATCACTAGTCCAGACTGCTTTTCGCCAGCTGGAATACTCTTGAGGTGAGGGCGGACCTTCGATCACTGCCGTTCTGGAGATGCATCCCAGTTGGCTGGCAAGATTGCACTTCCACATGCCGATAGTCCCTCTCTCGTCCACCGCAAGAAACTCATCCTTTGAGTACGGATTCACTTCCACATGTGCAAACATTCGGCCACCGAGAGAATCACACGACACCGCTCCGACCTTTTCGAGAAGTATGCTCTTTTCTCCGGGATCATTGCACCAGGAGTACCGAAGGATATGCACTTCCGACCCGGTTCTCACTGCCAACAACTTGTTGTGGGGAAACGGACAAACCTGCAAGATCTCATTGGGAAACAGACACTCGACCATGAGTTGCGGGAATCCCGCCACTAATTTCCCATCGGGAGCTCCAAGACGATCTGATCCGTCGTCGGAAGCTCGGTATACCTGCTTTCTCCGGGGCATGAGTGCAGCCACACTAAGCACATTTCGATTGGGCCCACTAGCGTAGGCCACCGCTTGCATCTGGACAAACGTGCTCTTTGCCTTGGGAAAAGTACGCTTCCCGTCAATCACAATCAGCTTCGAGTAGCCCCCGGTGCCGATTTCAAACACTGCCGTGGTAGGTCCTCGTTTGGGATCAACCACTACTTCTTGCTGAAGAACAGCGGACTCATTGGCAATGGCCGCCACGAGTTTTTGGGGCGCCGAGGCCGTACATTCATTTCGAGCACCGCCAGCATGCGCTGCGGCCTTTTCGTCCTCGAATTTCTCCTGGAGCCACACATCTGAGTTGGCGACTGGCGAAAGCTGAATGCCATGATCTCGTAGTCGGGGAAACTGCACGTTTGGCAGGTACGTCGACGGGTCTTTGTGCTGTGGCACGACCACGCCATTCCCATAAACTCCGTAGGATATTCGAGAGCCCAAGCCCTGCCTGGCTGGCCACATTATGGAGGGAAGAGTTGATGATGGTGGATGTGGATGTGCAGGAGAAGATGCCTGGAGTATAGCACTGGAGGGAAGCAGATTGGAGAGAAAATAAAAGTAGAAAGAAAACGAGAAAGACAAAGAGAGTGAATGAGTTCACAGATCAGTGTGAGACGTTTTGGTTTTTGCTGGCCTTTTTTCGGTTTTTGCTGCTGTGGTGGTTTTTGGTTTGGAGATCTGGCTATGTCTGTAGAGTAGCTCGCACATTTAGAGAAATGCGAAGAAACGGCCAATCTCTAGCTCAAGTCCAGAAACCAAAAAAAAAAGAGAAGCATAAGAAAAATTTAAAAAACAACATAACGAACAATAATAAGAGGGAGGAGGGAAGAAAGAATAGAAAAAGAAAAATAAATGCTGCTTCTCATCGCAACCAAACACTACTTTCCATGTCATATTCGCAGGCCTCGTTTTCCTGTTTCACTTGAGACCTTTCGATTTTCCTGGAATAGATCTCATACTTCCAAGCTTCCTGACGCAATTTCATCCTGCACATGCCCCGATCTCCCCCACGCGTAAAGCCAGTGTATTCCACCAAAAGGGGGAATTTTCGAGTGAACGAAACGCAAATCCCCCATATTCGTCCCTCCAATTACCATTTAAATACCCCAATTCACCCACTTCTCTACGCAACCCCCACATTCGCCCACCCCCACCAACTCCAACCACCAGTTGTTCCTTAGCCTCCATGCAGGCGCGAAAAATCGCGCCTTAGTTACACGTAACCCGAAACCACCCACTCTCCATCTTTTCCCGGGAAAACATCACCAATGGCAGGTAGAAAATCCAAGCTTTCCGCTGCTGCCGCGGCGTCAAAGCAGAAACAGCCATACAATGAATTGTTGGACCTCGACTCCGTGCCTGCACCTCAGTACGGCGCCGGGGCCACCAGACCATACTTGATCACCGAAATCCCACAAGTTGTCACCACAAAGAGAGCCGTGTCCACCAAGGAGTTGGTGGCAGTTGCTGTGCTCGTGGCCGTGGCCGTGGCCGTGCGCTTGCCCAACTTGGAGAGCCCAAACTCCGTGGTGTTCGACGAGGTGCACTTTGGTGGATTCTCCAAGAAGTACATCTTGGGCAAGTTCTTCATGGACGTGCACCCTCCATTGGCCAAGATGTTGTTTGCTGCCGTGGCAGTGCTCGGCGGGTTTGACGGAAAATTCGACTTCTCCAACATTGGCGACGTGTACCCGCTGCTGGTGCCGTACGTGTTGATGAGAACGTTCCCAGCCGTGTTGGGAGTGGCCACCGTGTTGCTCTGCTACTTGACGTTGAGAGCCTCGGGCGTGCGTCCTGCCGTGGCGCTCATCACCGCCGCATGTCTCTTGTTTGAAAACTCCTACATCACCATCTCCAGATACATCTTGTTGGATGCACCTCTCTTGTTCTTCATCGCCGCTGCCATCTACTCGTTCAAGAAGTTCGAGGTGCAGCAGCCTTTCTCGTTCACCTGGTTCCGCTCGTTGCTCTCCTGCTCCATTGCCTTGGGCTTGGCCTTCTCCTCCAAGTGGGTCGGCTTGTTCACCATCGCCTGGGTCGGTCTCTTGAGTGCGGGCCAGATGTGGTTCCTCATTGGTGACTTGAAGGTGCCTGCTTGCAAGGTGTGGAAGCACGCCATTGCTCGCGCCTCCTTCTTGTTGGGTGTGCCAATTGCCTTGTATTTGCTCATGTTCTCCATCCACTTCAATATCTTGACCAACGACGGAGATGGAGGTGCCATGATGACCAGCGCCTTCAGAGTGGGCTTGAAGGGTTCTGGTGTGCCTAGAGTCACCACTGCCCAAGTGGGTTACGGTTCCAGAGTCACCATCCGCCATGTCAACACCAGAGGTGGATACTTGCACTCCCACAACCACTTCTACCCTGCTGGTTCTAAGCAGCAGCAGATCACCTTGTACCCACACTTGGATGCTCACAACGACTGGATCATCGAGCCATACAATTTCTCGATCCCTGCCAACTTCACCCAGCTCAAGAACGGTGACAAGATCAGATTGAGACACGGAACCACCCACAGAAGATTGCACTCGCACGACGAGAAGCCTCCTGTGTCCGAGAGAGACTGGCAAAAGGAGGCCAGTTGTTACGGATACGAGGGCTTCAAGGGTGATGCCAACGATGACTGGGTCGTGGAGGTTGTTGACAAGAAGACTCCAGAAGAAGCTCGCACCAACATCACCGCCATCAAGACCATTTTCAGATTGAGACACGCCATGACCGGTAACTACTTGTTTTCTAGCGAGGTGAAATTGCCTTCGTGGGGATTCGAGCAGCAGGAGGTCTCCGCTGCCTCTTCTGGTTACAGACCTTTGACCTACTGGTACATCGAGACCAACACCAACGACTTGTTGCCTGCTAACGAGAGGAAGCTCTCTGCTTACCCAACTTTGGGATTCTGGGACAAGTTCATTGAGTCGCACGCCACCATGTGGAAGATTAACCAGGGCTTGACTGGTCACCACAACTGGCAGTCGGACCCACAGGACTGGCCATTGTTGGTCCGTGGTATTAACTACTGGGGCAAGAACCACACCCAGGTGTACTTTATCGGTAACCCTGTTGTGTGGTGGACTGCTTCTGCCTGTTTGGTTGCCTTCATTATCCATGTTGGTATCTCTATCTTGAAGTGGCAGACTGGAAGCCAGATCGCTGCCGACAAGAACGTTTTCAACTTCAACTACCAGATGTTCACTTACTTTGCTGGTTGGGCCATTCACTACTTCCCATTCTTCATCATGGGCCGTCAGTTGTTCTTGCACCACTACTTGCCATCACAGTACTTTGCCATTTTGGGACTTGGCCATGTGTTTGACTTGTTGGTTTCCTTCTCCTCCAAGTACAGCAGACCTGCCTACGGTGTCTTGACTGTGTTTTTGATTGGAACCATCGTTGCTTACAACACGTTGTCTCCATTGATTAATGCCAGCCAATGGACTAAGGGCGAATGTCTTAAGAGCAAGTTGGTTTCCACTTGGGATTTTGACTGTGATGCTTTCTTCAACAGTAAGGCCGAGTACCTCTCGTTCACTCCAAGCATTTCCAACACTCCAGCTGCCACCACTGCTCCTAAGCAGCCACCACAGAGCCCTGAGGAAATTGTCCAGCAGCCTGTTGTTTCCCAGGTCGAGTCTCCCAAGAAGGTTCTTGAGGAGCCACCTAAGCCTGAGACCCACGAGGGTAAGTTGCCTGTTGACTTGAGAGAGGAGGCTCCTCACGCCGAGCAAGAGGACAAGGCCACTCCTCAGAAGGCCGAGGATGTGCCTGAGCCAATCGACACTATTGATGAAGTCGAGGCTCCAGCCAACAAGGATGCCCAGCCAGCCGAAGAGGTGCAAGTGGAGCCAGAGACCGCTGACGAGCCAGTTGAGCCAGTTGAGCCAGTTGAGCCAGTTGAGCCAGTTGAGCCAGTTGAGCCCGAGGTGCCTGCTGCAGAGCCAGTTGCTGAGCAAATTGTCGAGCAAATTGCTGAGCCAGTGGTAGCCGACACTGCCGTTGAAAATTGAACTGACGCATGAGCCAGAGGCTCCGAAAACCAATACAAATTCAAGAAGCAGACTTCTCTGGTAGAAAAACAAGAGCAACCACAACAACAGAAAAAAAAAGTGAACACACCAGTATTCGCAAACCACCCCAGCTACGCTACGAAAGCCAATATTCCCGCTGCATTCTCCCAAAGTTAAAAAAGATTTGGGACACTCTAGTCTACTTCCCCAACACTCGTATTGTCAGGCACAGACTGGCCACCAGTCCCATGCAGGTGGCACCCCAAGCATTATCACCAACTCACCTACTCCATTTTCTTCCAAAACCGGCGAGATTATGGCAGACACGGAACACTCATGCCGAATCTGCCGGGGCGAGGCCACCGAATCACAGCCCTTGATTCATCCGTGTCGATGCCGCGGCTCCATCAAGTACATCCACCAAGATTGCTTGATGGAATGGCTCAACCACTCCAACAAAAGCACGAAGCAGTGTGACATTTGCAATACGCCATACAAGTTCCGGACGATATACGATCCAAATATGCCGTCGCTGATGCCCATGGACGAGGTGTGGCGCAAATCCTTGCTGACAATACTGACGAAGGTGGTGCGCAACCTCTCGATCTTGCTCTACGGAATCTGCATCATCCATATCCCGTTGTTCTGGAAGTTTGTATCGCGAGTGTTCACCTATGCGCTTGACGGGAAACTTCCCCAGCCCGATTTGAAGATATCGCATCTCTTGTTGTATGGAGCATACACCACCCGGGCCAGAAACGGAGCTCTCTTGTCGGGGCCCGATGCCACTTTCAAGGATAAGCTCGAGGTATTCGTGTTCAACACGTTTGTGTCGGGCCTTGTCGACATTCTTGCGTTTGTGGTGATTCTCTTTGTCATTTTCATTGAGCACGAATGGGTGGTGAGGGAAGAAGGGTACACCAAGCTGCTCTTGCGCCACATTGGCAAGGAGCCCCGGACGAAATTGGCTGATCTCTTGTCGCTGATGCTCCAGCAAGGTGGCGAGAATGAGGCGGCCCGTGAGTTGATGATGAACAGGGCACTTGAAGATCTTCACAACGTGCCGGACCTCCAAAGGCACGAGGCGGCGCTACGCCGGGCATTGGACCAGGGCGAGTACCAGGAGTTGTTCTTCGCCAACAGAAACCGTGACCAGGATCAAATTGCGGCATCTAATCAGCAGAATGTGGAGAACGAGGGCCTGAACGAAATCGCAGAGAACCACCCAGACATTGAGGACCATGGCGCCTTTAATCCTCATATTGGAGAAACCAGCGAAGAAAACTTCACTCAGCATGGCCTTGCAAGCTCTACTCTGCTTAACGGAGAGTTTACCGCAGAGACAAGATTTGCTGGCATCCCCAGTAACAATTCGTACGATTCAGATATTGAAGAACAACAAAACCCACCATGGGACATCATGGAGCCTATTGCAAATACAATGGACGACAATGAGGAAGACAGCGAAGCAGAGTCGACTCACGATCAGCCACAGGTTTTCAATCTCAATGAGAATGCTGGTGGTGACGAGAGCGATAACGAAACACCAGAGGAACTTGAAAGAAGACGGAATCTCGCCGAGGACGAAATGGCCGCTGCTGAGGCGGCCAATAATGGCGACATTTTGGAACTTTTGGGTATTCACTTCAACCTCACCACTCCGATCCAGCTTATGATCTTGGCGGACTTCATTGTGTTGGTGTTCTTGTTTTGTATCTACTTGGTGCCCCATTTCATGGGCAATATGGCCACTTTGATATTTCTGGCGGTATGCATAGGCATCTACGCCTTGGTTTTGAAACCAGTGCTAGCAGTTCTTCCCATCAACTGGATTGCTAGTGTCTTGAGCCTGACGTACGTTGCAGCACAGGAGAAAATGCCCTTGTTTGGGAGCCTCTCAGGCTTCATCATGGAAAATCAATTGCGTCCAGCAATTCATCTCGTGACAAATCTCGGAAGACTCGACAAGGTAGATCCTCCCACATTTACGGAGCGGGTGATTCTACTTTTCCTTGGCTACTCCCTTATTTGTGGCGCTGTGTACCTGTTGATGACCACCTTGGTAGCTGGGAAGAAACCCGTAATGGGAACTCCTCGGAGAATCTTCAAGGTGTTGTTCCAGGTCGTGGCAACAGCCAAGGTTTTCACCATCTTTGCTATCGAAATTGTTCTTTTCCCAATTTATTGTGGCTGGCTCCTTGACTTTTGCTTCACTCCCCTCTTCACAGAACAATTGGTCTCGATTGTGGATTCAGAGAAGGTCTACTCCTTGTTCTACACTGCAAACCTGGACTTCTCGGGCGTGGCATACTTGCACTCTCCTTTACACTGGCTCTGGAACCCTTACCTTAGACCTCTTTTCTGGTGGGTCGCCGGTACAAGCTATATGTTCTTCATTGCTTTGTTCGTGGGAATGGTGAGAAATCACATTTTGCGTCCCGGTGTACTCTTCTTCATCAAGAGTCCTGAAGATCCTAATGCTCGTCTCATTCACGATGCAATCGTGAAACCATTTTTATTGCAGACCCTGCGTATCTTCTTGAGTGCCAAAGTTTACACTGCATTTATCATCCTCGGCATTGGATCGATCACCTGGGGTGTGAGATATATGCTTAACCCACCGGGTGCAACTGGGAAAGACAGCACTCTTCTACCAATCAAGTTTTACGGTATCACAAGCGCATTACATGCCTTGGTAACCCTTTTGTTGATGATCAGAGCCAAACCTCTCATTTCCAAATTCTGCAAAAAGTTCTGGACTAGAGCTTTCGAAGCCATGTGTCACAAGTTGAGACTCTCCCATTTTATATTGGGACACCCGGTGGCTCAAGAGCGTGGCTCTGTGGTCTACAGAAATTCCCTCCACAGTATCTTGAAAATGAGTGTCCCTGACTACTCTCGGCCAGTCAGCTACGCTGAAGCTATGGAGATATTCAAGACCGACCCAACTGTGAATGCATGCTTTGTTCCTGACGGCTACTATGTGCGTGCCCCAGGAACCGATGACAATTCTCGAAAATTTTTGAGAGGACTTTTCGTTCCCGTCACGAAGTCCGACAAATTGTTGCAACCTGTTGCAGAGGTAGCTGACGATGAGGACACCGACTGGTGGGATGCAGACATTGTTTACGAGGACACTTACACAGTTGTGTATCAACCACCTCACTTGAAGTTCAGATGCATTGTTTTGGTGTGTTTGATCTGCTTGTTTGGGGCACTTCTCATCATGGTTGCAGTTTTGGTTGCCGTATTGCTCGGAAGACCCATCACTCGGGCCGCTATGATCGCAACTGATTTCATGAGCCAAAAGATAGCCACAGAAGAATCGTTGCCATCATCCTCTATGAATTGGTCTTACATTGACATCAGCTCGTTGTGTTTGGGATTGAAGATGGAGTTGGCAATTCTGCTTCTCATTGACTACCATTTCGACGCCGAAGGTGCCGCCAACTTTGTGGAGGAGCAACAGCGAGTGTTTCATGCCCCAGCCAACAATGTTGTTAGGGGAATATTCTATGGCCCGCTCGCTATGTTAGCCATCACAATCCCAGCCGGCCTTGCTAACCACCTCCACTTGAATTATCTCACGAAGATTGAAGAGTATTTCCTTGGCACACCAACTTTCCAGATTGCTGATGGCTCACTTGAGTTTAGTTTTTCGTGGGCTGGTATTCTACTTCATCTTGCATTGCTTCCATGGACATTCTTACCATACGTTAATGTGAGTTCTCCTCTTCTGAATTATCTGTTAACCAAATTAAAGAAGAAAGCTATCATGACTGTTGGTGCTGGAGGGTTTGTTGCCCTTCACCGCCTATTTATTTTCGCTCAAAGCAGAGCAGGCAAACCTCTTGGGGCCAGCGAGGACATTTACTTGCGCATTATGGTGTTGGCAATGATAGTTTTCACTCGGACTGCGGTGACCGCTAGAGGGTTCTTGGCTTCCATCGCCGAGCAGATTAAAAACGAGAAGTACGTGAAGGGGTCTGCCATCGAGAATATCGACTCAAACGACAGTGACTAGTTCGCATTTATAGATTATGATGAATGAAATTAATACCCGGCTACCTCGCAATTATCCCTATTTACTCGCTATCGTTGGAGTCGTCGTTGAACAGAACATTGGCGGTGTTTTTCTTCTTCCTGCCCTTCTTCTTCTTCTCCTTCTCCTTTGGCTCGTCATCTTCGTCGTCGTCATCGGCAAATAGCTCCTTCTCGTTCACGTTGTTGGTGTCGTACATCCGCTTGGCCTTCTCAATCTTGGCAAGTTGCTCTCTAATGTAGTTCATTCTTCCGAGCTTCTGTGGGTCGTTGCGCAACGCAAACGGGATGTCGTCGATCTTGATTCTCGAGCGGCCGTGCGAGCGAGCAAATTGAAGCGACTCATGCGACAAGTCGGTGAGAAACTCCACAAGACAGTCTTCTAGACAATTCACAGTGGAATCAAGCGAAATGGGCCCGTCGCCCATGGCGTATAAGATGGTCTCAATATCCTTGGTGAAGAGCCGTGGCCGCCGGCGTCTTCTGGGTGCAGGGAGAGTCGTTGTTCTGTATGGATACATGGTTCCGACTGGGAGTTGGAGAAGTCCAAACAAGTTTTGGTGATAACCTCGGGTGCACGGGTGTGAACAAGAACCACCACAGCTAATCAACACCAGCCAGTAATTTCGGCCTGGAGGGTCTTGCTTGGAATTTTTGTTTGAGATGTGTTTTTCCCCGGCTCCAGCCACTCTAATTTTTTTTCTTGTTTTCTCGCCCTCGTCAGTGTCTATTCTCTCGTAGCCTCCTCCGCAATAATCGACTCCACCACTCCAGTGGGAGGGTCTGGGAGCGTTTTAAACGTCAATTGCTTGTCTTGGAACTGCGTGAGCAACTCCTCAAGCTTCCCGTGCTCCAACTGCTCCGCAGATAACTGGTAAAGGAACCCTTCCTTCGCAAACTGCGACGCCACCTCTTCCTGGTGGTTGTCCATCAACTTGTGGTTTGTCACCACAATCAACGGCTTGTGCATACGAAGCGAGTCCAAGATGGACCCTGTGCCCGCGTGTGACACCACAATGTCGGCGGCAGCTACGACTTTGTCGATTTGTGGGGAAAACCCAAATACTTGCAACTCCAACGAAGGGCCAGAAAACGTGGTGACAGACTTGTCGTTTGTCTCGTTGGTCAAGGCCAAGTCGAGTTTCTCCACCACCTCGTTGCGGCCCAACACGTCCGAGAAGTACTGCTTGCTGACGTTTCTGCCCTGGTCCGTCTGGTTGCCATACTGGAGAACCACACGGCGGAAGCCAAGCGAAGACAAGTGGCGGAGGAACGGCACCGAAACCACGTGATCAAGGAGCGCCTCGAACGTCACGGTTGCGCCTGTTGTGAAGAGAATTGACATGGCGGTGACAGTTAGAGCGTTAGCTACAAGGTTGGATTCTCGCCCGCACTCTGCCATAGTAGGGGCCTATCTGGGGCCCGGATGTACGGGTGTGTCTGGGATATCAGGTCCTGTTTCAGCTGGTGTCTTGGCCTGTTCGGAGCGCGAGGCGGACGCGCGGGCTCGTGGCCGGGACGACCCAACGTTCTTGTCTGCAGGAGGTGACGGGATCAGCGAGGGAGTGTCCGGATCAAACCAACTGGCCAGGTGGGCAGATCGAAGCGGGCAAACAATTGACGTGGCACCCGTGGCGATCAATCAGGAGCCAATCACGACGCGGCATTTGCCGAACGCCCGGCGGTGGCTTGCGTCAGGAGACGGAAGCTTCTGTCGATGCGCATATTACCCCGGATTCGGAGGCGGCCAATGGACGAACTCCGGGGCCACTGTGCACGCCCCGGAACGGAGCAACAAAGCCAATTGGGCTAAGTGGACAGCCAGGGCCCCAGGCGTCACCACCTTGGAGCCCAAATAGGTTTTTTTTGGGTTTATCTGGCTCACTGGTGCTTGTGGTGGCGCAGACTGTTGACGTGGCGAACGCTGTCACTTCCTCGTAAAGCGCGGGTCACGCCCATGACAGTGTGTCACTCTGGGAGTCTGGAAGGGCGAGCCACAGGCCACAACCAACAACCCACCCCCACCGCCTCACGCCAACACCGCAAGTTTATGCGGCCACGCATGCGGCCCCCACGGGCCGGGTATCGCCAGCAAACCTAAATTTCCCAATCAGTCGCAGAAAGCGTTGCACGCCAGTTGCAGGCCCACTTCGGGATTTCACACCCGTGCCTCCCGCCACCCGCCAATTGCACCGCGATCGCTCACTCCGGCACGAACCGCGCGGACTGCCACCGACTCCGAGACTTGGAGAAATCGCCGGTTGGGGGTGCCAGTTGGCGCCATAACGGGCCGATTTTGGCCAGAAAACAAGCGCACCGGCTTCCGCCACTGCCACGCGTGAGCCTCGCCGCATTTTCTCCCAAGAAATCGCCGCAAACGGCCGAGTAGCCCAGGCTTTCCCCCGTTGCTCGTACTGCACGCACGCCATGCAAAATGCCAGTCCACTTTTTTTTTTTTTTCTCTAGTCAGTCCATACTCCAGACTCCTCCATACTGACTCCCCAAAATTTCTTCCCCAGACTCGGCCCCGTGACGATATTCTTGACACCCGTTTTCTTTTTCCTGGCTTCACCACCGAATTCTTGCGGTTTTCCCCTTGCTGCTCACCGCCAACTTCGTTTTCGCCAGCACAAAATTCCCCCCGCTGCCGAGTGCTCGTTTTCCGATCCCACTGTTCTCACTGGTCAACCTTCCGCCAAGTGAGCAAAATTCTGACCCTCGACCCGTGGCGTCTCCCTTGCTAGCCGCCATCAACTCCGTGGCCCCCCGTTGCCCCTGAATACCGCGTCCGCGTCTGCCCCTGCTGCCCAGTCGTCTCCCAAGCTCCAACCATCCGAACTTGTTGATGCTTGCCAACTCGGTGTCCCCAAAACAAGAAAGAAGGGCGTCTGCGCTGTACTCCGGCCCCACCCAGCCCATACCGAAGAAGTCGCTCCAGATCCGCACCGACAAGCCGCGGCCCCATGTGTGCACCATTTGCACCCGAGGCTTTGCTCGCTTGGAACACTTGAAACGGCACGAACGGTCCCATACAAACGAAAAACCGTTCCAATGTGCCGCCTGCGGCCGCTGCTTTGCCCGCCGTGACTTGGTGCTCCGCCACCAACAGAAGCTCCATCTGCACATGCTGCCTGGCATCCGCCGTGGCCTGGTGCCGTCGACATGCCTGGTGGCCGACGGTTCTCCACCACCGGGCGCCGACAACATCATCATTTTGCATAACAACACCCACGCAAAGGCGCCGCTCCCCAACGGAATGCTGCCTGACCTTGCAGCCGGCGCTGGCGCCAACCTGTCGGCGCTGTCTCCGTCCCACTTGAGTGCCTCGCCTCGTGACATCAACTTGGACAAGGTCAAGCTGAGCTTCAGCTACCTGACGGGCCTCCACGGCACCATGCCGCTGCCAAACACCGTCTCCAGCCACAACACACCCACTGTGCCTATGGGCAAGAGCGGTGCTCGCTCCAACTCCGCTGATCTCGACCCGTTGGGCATTTCTCACCTGGTGCCAGCCTCGGGACCCACCGCTTTCACTCAACAGCCTTCGCCCCTCACCGGCGACTCGCCTGATTTGAAGGATAAGCGGAAATACGCCTGGCTGAACCTGGTGGCCGATGAGGCTCTCGCCAGCCACCAGCACCGGCATGCGTCGTTTCTGGCAGTGCTGGGCATGTCCTACGCCAACTTGAAGGATGCAGTGTCCATCCAGAGCCACCAGATTCCGGATGCTCCCACCCAAGTTGGGTTCTCGACTCCGCAGCTCACTGCAGCCGAGCTCGACTCAAAGGGACTTCTGGCTATGGACTTTGGTGCTCTCGACATGGAGTGGTGTAACTTCGACTTGAACGACGCAAGAAGCGGCCACATAACCCCATTGGGAGGCTTGCTCGACCACAGAGCGGGCCCTGTGTCCAAGCCCAGCACCACAGGCTTGACCACCGCCATCAGCACCAGAAAATTGACCACCATTCCCTCCGAGACTCAGTTGAAGGACATTGAACAGAGCTACTTTAGTAACCCTGTCATTGCCAGCCACCAGTTCCTGGACCCCAGCCACCCACATCACATTAAGGGCACCACGCCCATGGAATTTGCTTTCTCGCCCAATGGAGATGCTGCTAGCCACTTTTACGAGGCAAAGCATACACCTGTGGGGTCTGGACTTGCTGATTTGGCCCAAGATATCTTCTCCATGGCTGCAGCTGCCGACAACCGTCTCCAAACCCCGGCGGCTCCCCAGCCTGGGCCAGTATTGCATAACCAACTTGCGAACAGCCCAACTCACAGCCATACATCTCTGAACAATGGGCAGAGCAATGGCAGGAAAGTGATGAGAAAGACATCACCGGTGAAGAGACAGAACTCAACTTCGACAACCCACAGCGAGGACTCGAAACGGGCCAAACTTGGGTTTGTTAATGATACAGAAAACCTCGAGTGGGTGAAGGAGATTCAGTCGATTCCAATTCTCAACGAGTTTCCGCTGGCCTCTCACGACACGGGCTTCCTCGGTATGCCCTACATCGCTGACCAGTTCGAACCGGATGAGATCCTCACAATGTTCAAATCCAGACAAGATGAATTGGTGAGACAGAGAAGCCAGGTCAACACCAGACCATCTCCAGGTGGTTCGGATAGACTGTCCATCTCAAGCAACCGCAAGCCATCGAAGGCTCTGTTCACTATTGGCGAGCAGCCAAGTTTCGTCACAGAGGAGCTTCGCAACAGAATCATTCTCGTGAGCAACTTGGCCAACAAGCAGTTCCCTCCTTTGGAAGACTTCAACGCCTACATGAGCCTCTATGAGAAGGAATTCAACAGCTACTTTCCCTTCATCCACATGCCAACTTTGCGAAACCCAATGGTTGACAACTTTGAGAACATTCCTCTCATTCTTGCAATGTGCTCAATTGGTGCGCTCTACTCATATCATGACAACAACACCCTTCTCCTTTTCAACTTGTCGAAATATCATATTCACAACTTTTTCGAGAAGGAAGTGACTGTTGACAAGCTTCAGTTCAAAAAGGTGCCAATCATGGCTCACCAATGTTTAGTTCTTCACATTTTCATTTCTATGTTCCTCAACGAACCGAATATGGTCGAGATCACCTCCAGACAAATGAACTCGATGGTTGGGTTGATCAAGTCCACTAATTTTCATCGTCCCTTGGAACAATTCTTGGTTCCTCCTCCACCAGTGAACAATCCAAACGATGTTATGGCGATTCAACAGAATTTCGACTATTTCATTATGGCTCAAACCAGAATCCGGACCATCCATACCTTTTACCAGTTGGAAGTTTTGAGGAGCACGTTACTTGGAGTTGCTCCGCCAATGCATGGAATCGAGATACAATCCGGAACTCATTGCAACAATGAGGATTTGTGGAGATCGAACAACTCCACAGAATGGTTTACTGCCTATCAAAAGTGCGGAATGCCTAATCTTGTCGAGTTGTCGAACAACGAGTCTTTGAAGACCTTGATCACCAACATCAATGACTCCGCGTTCCCCGAGAAAACAATGTCTCTCAATAAGTCCTTGACAGTTTTGATGGCTGTACACGAACAGATCTCACAAGAAGTTCAGTCTAAAGAATCATCCTCAAATGCCCTCGACTGGCGTGTCAATTCCAGGCCCAAACTCGAGAATTTGATCAAGTCCTGGGAGTGTTTGTTTGCTAGATGCGGAGGCTTTTCTGTTGTGAACAATCAAAACAGCTATTTGCTTTCTCAAACGGCTGAGCTCAAACTCATTTTGCCATTGCTCTCCTATGCTAAAATCCGGACTTTTATCAACATCACGCCTGTCATGAAAGTCATTCTTTACAAGGACTGGGCTGGCATGAATGAGCAGCTCAAGAATTTGGAACAAGACACTGACGGTTTGAAGGATGCTGTAGAGCCAGCGCTCTTCATTTTGAACTTGTGGGCACACAACATTTCTGTGCTCAACAATCCAAAGAAAACTTCAGTGAGAACGCCAGTGTTCTTCGTGACATGTACATGCATTGCCGTCATTGTTCTTGCCAAAGCATTGAGCGTGATTGAAGACTTCGAATCATTGACCGTGTCTGACAAGGCCATTTGGCTCAACACTGAAAAGGTGTTGAAAAGCATCGAGACCGCTCTCGCCCCTAACGAGGAGTTGAACTCGTATGCTGAATTTTTGCGCAAGCAATCGCACGGAGTGTTCGACTACGCTTGGAGCGAAGAATTCAAGCAGAATGTGGATGCTGTTTCAACTGCGTTGAACAGTAATGACAAGTCCTGTGGCGCCAAGATCAAGAAGTGCCGGCTTCTGATTCTGGCCTTGAGCTTGGGAGTACGCATCCTTGCCGATGCTCCTCTCTGGCCGTTGGCCATGGGATTTGCCGAGGCATTGAAGAACATGGCCACGCAGATTCACGGCCAGGAAACGAAATAATGATGCCGCTGTGGCTCACCAGAAACACGAACACAAAAGAAATCACGAACCTAATACTGCCATTGCCCTGAAGGGTTGGTTATTTATTGTCACGAATATTATTTATTGCACCCTACTCACTCTGTAGTCTACGCACTTAGTTCCAACCTGTGCATGCAATTCGCACCCAAACCAAAAAAAAAAGAAACCTTCCTCATCACCTCTTTTCATCCATCGTGGCTCGTTTGTCTTTCCCAACTTTTGGGTTTTTCTCCAAATTTACAAGTTTCATGACCGCCGAAAAACTTCTGGGCCGTGCTCTTTACGACGCAATCGGCAAGCCCAAGACCATTGTGGCTCCCATGGTGGACCAATCCGAATTAGCATGGAGAATCCTCTCCAGAAGATATGGAGCAGACCTTTGTTACACGCCCATGTTCCATGCCCGGCTCTTTGCAACCGAGGAGAAATACAGAAACAAAATGTGGTCTGAGTGGGACGGCGATAAGGAGAAGGATCGCCCATTGGTGGTTCAGTTCTGTGCCAACGATCCAGACTATTTGCTCGATGCTGCCCGGTTTGTTGAGGAAAAGTGTGATGCCGTGGACTTGAACTTGGGTTGTCCACAGGGAATCGCCAAGAAGGGCAACTACGGTGCGTTCTTGATGGACGACTGGGACTTGGTGTACAAGTTGATCCGGAAACTTCACGACAACTTGAAGTGTCCCGTGACCGCCAAGATCAGAGTGTACGACGACTGGGAGAAGTCGTTGGAGTACGCCAAGATGGTGCTCAGTGCGGGAGCGCAGTTCATCACCATCCACGGCAGAACCCGTGACATGAAGGGCCAGGCCACTGGATTGGCCAACTGGAAAGTGTTGAAGTATCTCCGAGACAACCTTCCGGCCGACCAGGTATTCTTTGCCAACGGAAACATCTTGTACCCTTCGTGTGTGTCGAGATGCGTAGAGGAGGTGACATGTGATGCTGTGATGTCTGCAGAGGGAAACTTGTACAACCCAGGAGTGTTCTGGACGAAAACCGAAGACACAGACAAGCAGTTTGCTCGCGTCGACAAGATGCTCCGCGAGTACTTCGAGATCGTCAAGTCCTGTCCTGGTGAGGCTTCCAGAGTGGCCATGAAGGCCCACTTTTTCAAGCTTTTGCATGCGTTCCTCAACGTCCATAAGGAGTTGCGTCCTGTGATTGGAAAGACGAGCGTCAACTCGGACTTTTCCGAGTGGGAGGCTATTGTTGTCAAGGTCGAGGAGCTTGTTGAGGCCATTTACGCTCAGCCCAACATCGAAGAGCTTGATGTGATTACCGAGGGTGAGGTGCAACTGTGGGGAGGAAAGTACAAGACCATTCCATACTGGCGGTGCCAGCCATATTTCCGTACGGTTAACGGAGAGAAACAGAATACCAGAGTGCTCAAGGTTGCTGCCAGTGGAGAGGTGCCAGTGGAGTCGAAAAAGCGCCCTGCTGAGGAGAAGATCGAGAGCGATGCCAAAAAGGTGGCTGTTGAGTAATGGGATAGGATACACGGACGATAACACTCTATGTAGAAGTTTGGCGATGAGACTTTAAAATAATCAATAGCCTATAGAAGATTCTAGGTAGCCATTGATTAAGAGAAATAAAACTCGACTGATAAACCAGTTGAGAAGTGATGAAGTTGTCGAAACAAATATAATTGGGAGTTCTAAGGTAAAGAGTGAATTTGAATCCGACAAGAGTTCAAAGCTCTCTGCCTGTTGGGTGTAACTGCTGCTAGCGAATCTTCGTTCCCAGGCAGCCTCATCTTCAAATAGAGGCCATTACTAACCAAAGTGACAAATTCGAATCCCTTTAGCAAACTCCTACAAATCAAAAAAAAAAAAAAAAACAACCTAAAAATCGAAGCGAAAAGAGTCCATATTCCCATTCTCTACTCGTCAAAAACCTGGCCATTAAACCTTAATTATGCGCACCCATCACCTTCACTATATTCTCTCAAGCATCAAACCACCTACTCACTAATAAACCCACCGTCCTCTTTTTTGCAAAATAAATTTCAATTTCCTTCATTTGCTTTCCAATACCCAACTCTCACACCACCCAGAGTTCTCTCTTCTCAATCTTGTCCACATTACTAAACGCTGATTAATCCATTAGTAGTAGCCACACCTCAAATATACCGGAGTTTCCGCTTCCCCAGAGTGCGCACTAATGGTTAACTTGTGGGCCTTGTACCTAGTGATCGCTCTCGTTGGTGTTTTAGTCTACAACTACAAAATGTCGGT
This sequence comes from Sungouiella pseudoflosculorum, assembly GCA_030674735.1. Taxonomy (NCBI): domain Eukaryota; kingdom Fungi; phylum Ascomycota; class Pichiomycetes; order Serinales; family Metschnikowiaceae; genus Sungouiella; species Sungouiella pseudoflosculorum. Next base: position 303,631 of record JAKUAO010000011.1, on the reverse strand, counting down.
AAGTGCCATCAGAACTAACGCTACTACCTCTGCCAAATCGGCTATCATCTTTGTGCACGGTCTCGGCGACTCGGGTGAAGGTTGGTCGTGGTTTCCCCAGGTAATTCAACAGACCGGTTTGGTCAAGTCGTACCCTGAGATCAACTTCGTGTTCCCCAACGCTCCCAGCATTCCAATTACGGCCAACGGCGGCATGGTGATGCCCGGATGGTTCGACATCTTCCAGTTCGGCAACCCCAACGCCAAACAGGACACTGACGGGTTCTTGAAGTCGTGCAACGTGGTGAAGGAATTGGTCCGGGAGCAGATCGAGAAGCACAACGTGCCTGCCGAGAGAATCATCATTGGTGGCTTCTCGCAAGGTGCAGCCATCACCATGGCCACTTTGTCCTTGTTGGACTACAAAATCGGCGGGTTGGTTGCCCTTTCTGGTTTCTGCCCAGTGACCAAGGCCATTGCCGAGAACCACAACAAAAGCGGAGTCAATTTCGACACGCCGGTGTTCCAGGGCCACGGCGAAGCTGATCCAGTCATCAACTTTGGCTACGGCAAGGACCTGAGCGACTTTTTCAAGTCGTTGGGGTTCACCAACTGGAACTTCAACGGATACCCAGGCGTAGCCCACAGCACCAACAACCAGGAGCTCGTGGATGTGATCAAGTTCATTGGGCTGATTCTCGACTAAATGTTCTTTTCTAAATTTTTAATAGACACCTTCCTCCTACCCAAACGTTGATATCCACCAACCTTGTAACCTGCACTTGGCTCCACCAGACTCCACCTAGATCCAACTTCGTTCTTCTCCACAAATCTCCAAAAATCTCACAATGGACTCCTCTGGCTCGGGCTTCCTTCGGAACATTCCCGGTCTCTCCTCCCGATCGTCGCCGGTGCCCGAACTTTCAGCAAAAGACAAACGTCACTACTTGGCAGTGGAGAAGGTTTTGGCCACGTTCAACTCGTTGGACGAATGGGCAGATTACATTGCGTTCTTGTCGCTGCTCCAGAAGGCATTGCTGCTTGCTGACGAGAATAAGAACTCTGTGTCGTGGATCCCGTTGGCGGACCAGGTTCTGGCCAAATTGGCTCTCTGCCTCTCTTCTAAATTGCCCAACGGTGTTCACCAGAAGGCGATTGCCATCTACGATGCCATCTTCTCCAAGATAACAGACCGCTTGCTCAATCAGACCATCAACATCTGGCTCCCGGGCTTGCTTCCTGTCATTTCCTACGGCTCCATGCAAGTCAAGCCCCAGTTGTTGGCCCTCTACAAAAATCACCTTCTTGTGCAACTAGAACCTGCCACGCTCAAAATCATCACCAGACCGTTATTACTTTCGCTCTTGGCTGGTTTGGACGACGCCAATTCTGAGGTGTTCCCCGATGTCATGAGTCTTCTCGACTCGTTCAAGCAGAAACTCGGTGACAGCCCGCATTTCTGGCAATCGCTTTTCATTTGCATAATCTCCAACCCAGAAAGACGCATGGGTGCCCTTCACTGGTGCGAGGCTCGTTTGCCTGTGCTTTCTGCCATGAAAGTTGGTGACAAAACGAAGTTTTCCGTGGAAGCAGAGGCTTGTTTGACTCCAGAACCTGGACTCTTAGTCAGAGCGTTTGCGACGGCTCTAGACACTCAGACCTCCTTCAATCAGGCCACAGATGTCATTGTGATTCGTGGCTTCTTTGACTTGTTGCTAACTCACCTCCCATTATCGTCTGAGGTGGTGACTTCGGTGATAACTCCAAAAGACAAAGAGTTGCTCATCATGTCGTGCTGCAAGATGACTCTCAAACGTGATATGAGCTTGAACAGAAGATTATGGGCGTGGCTTCTTGGTCCTGAAACCAACGACGAGGGTTCGGCAAGAGAAACCCGTATCAACTACCTTGAAAAAAACGCCATCTCTGTTCTCGAAGAAGGACTCTTGAAATTAATCAGAGACAAGGACTCCACGAATCAGGCAAACGCTCTCAAGATCTCTCTTTTTTTGATCTTGGACAGATGGGAAATCAACCAGCTTCTCACTCCAAGGATCTTCATTCCTATTCTCGAATCAAGCTTTGCCGCTTTTAAGGAAGGTAAACCGGGAACCACCGATGTGATTTCTGGAGCCAAAGCCTTTTTCGATGAGGTGGAGGCTTCTCACATTTGGAACTACATCACTTGCGACTTGATTGTCAAGTCTCCTCCAAACTGCTCCGAAATGCTTGAATTTCTTTTACGTAACTTCCACTTCCCGGAGGAAGAAAGAGCAGTCCACGTTCCTTTATCAATAATCTGCTTGCTCGCAAACTATGAATTGACCGATAACGCAGTTTCAATGTTGGAGTCACTCGTGGAGTTGTGTCCTCCTAATTTGCTTGCACCATTGGACACTCTGGTTAGCCTTGATACTCACGGAAAAGATGACATACTTCCCAAGGTGAAGTTGTACTACCAAAGCTTGATGTCAGATGAGCTGTCGAAACCTCCTTATTCAGGATCAACAGTATCACTCCTTTTGCTCAATTCACTCAAGGATTGGTACGTTGAAAGCATTCTCCTTCATGGCCTCAGTGAGCGTTTGTCTTCGATCTTGAGCGAGTACCTATACTCTGTCTCAAACGAGAACAACATCGAGATTTTCCCTGATCGCTCCTTGGTCGAGAGTGTCCTTGCATGTCCAACATACGCTTGGGGCAATACTGAGAGTGATGGTGTGGACTTGTCGACGATCTTTGGTATCGTGAAGTTGTGTCGGTACCTCGTAAAGAATTCCAGCGCTGCCGAAAAGAGCAAGATATTGAAGATCGTTTTGTCAAACTTGTGGATCCCACTTGTCACACCTTACCCTGCAAATTATCAAGTTGAGGCCGTCCGCCACATCTTTGACTTGGAGATTTGCTTCGATGTGCACCAAGTTGAAGCTGGTATTCTCGATATGCTTTTGCATACTCCAGGAGAAGTGCGTGTGAAGGCTTTCCAGAGACTTTGGGTTCACTCTGTGGATTTCAGTGACGCGGAAGCCATTCTTTCAAACCCACTTCATGTGATCCTTGATGATTTGACTGCCTCAGATAAGGCCAATTCCATTTCTGTCCAAAAGTTTGTGCATGGTGTCATTACCGAGGGTTCGGCGGGCCGCTTGCTCAAGCTTATCACAAATCCTCTTCTCGCTACTAACTTCATGAAAGCCCTGAAGAAGGAAATCAATTCGCGTGATGACTTGAATCTCCTCGCCTATAACTTGGAGACTGTGCTCAATGTGATTCGGAGTAACGAGAAATTGCTTAAAGAGTCTTGCAATCACGAATTTGTTGTTTCGGAGAGCACGGAAAAATTCGAGATCATCAAATCTAACCGTTGGGATATATCCAACTACAAATCTCTCATTATCTGTGTTGTTCAGAAGTTCTTCAGCTTGAAGCTTGACGCGGATATTCTCGACGACCAAACAAGTCTCTACAGCTTTCTCGACTGTACAACATTGGCTCTTGAATTGTATTCAATTCTTGTGACTGGATCCGAAACTGACTTCGAAAATCACTTCCATTTGCTCATCAACAGATGCCTATACTTCATCAAGGATTTGGACCACATCCCATACGAAATTGAATTGGCCCAGGCAAGATTCATTAAGTGCATATTACACTTTTTGAACACAGCTAAATCAATGAGTGTGGATCTCAAGCTCTTGCATAATGAAGAGAATTCCAAGCATCCGCTACTTGTCAACTTCATCGTGCAAGGAATTACGAGATGCCAATCTTCGACTCTACTTGAAAAATGGTTTTCCTTACTCACTGCTTCAGTTTACATGTTCAACGGATCTGTGTTCAGTGTCATTTTGACTTTAAATGATACTATCATCAATAAGGTGAGAGTCTACTTGAAAGCGGTGAAATCGTTTGAGAAGGCGGGAGAAATGACAGACCTTGAGGCGTCCTTGAGCATTCTTCTCTCTGGGTTAGAAGATCTTCTCTCCATCAGCCACTCCTATCTTCTCACTTCGAATTTAAGAAACAACGCAAGAAGCCAGAACAATAACAATGAATCTGGATTTTTGAATAACGTCATTCAGGGTGTTTTCCTGATTGAATCACCTCACATACGCACCGAAGAGGAGAACAAACTCTACTCTATATTGATTTCACTTCAGGATGCCGCAAGAGTGGCATTTGAGATTTGGAGTTGGGCAGATTCAAAGCCTCAAGTACCTGTTAGTTTCAAATGGGCTTCTCCAAAGTCTGCAACTCACTTGACGAACAAATTGAAGTTCAGATCGCGGAAGTTGCTCGAGTCTCTCTGTGAACTTGAGAGACAGGAAGTTGTTGAGACCATCATTGAAGCACCTTGGGAGACGAGTATCAAAATCAAGATTTTGCATGTCCTCGATAGTGGTCGGTCTCAGATCACTCTCCCTCACATTTTCAACTCGATCATCACGAGATGTTACCCACAATCATTGACCGAGAAGCAAGTGTCGTCACAGAACTCTGGTGTGAGCGAGAAACAACTTTCTGAATTTCTCGTTCCTTATTTTGAGTCTATTGATTACGACGCTGTGGATGACATTTGGGACTCCAGCATAAGCTTTTTCAAAGAAGTTTTGTCGCATCCATCATATTACAAGAGTCTGCTAATCGCGTACTTGGAAGTTATGAAAACATTATCATCTAAAGCTACTGCTAAAAAACTTGGTGAAGCTAGAAGGAACAACAAGGAATTGTCAACCTTGTTTTTAAGCATGTTGAATGCTGCTACCTCTAGCAAAATGAATGATGGCGAGGAGTTGTTAGGAGACTCAGAAAAATCTTCAGAAGAAAGCATGGATCGAATTTCAAAGCTTGTTGAACACTTTGGAGACATTTTGCATGATGCCGATAAAACGAATACTGCCGTGACTACGATCATCACCTCATTGATCATGCCTGGTGTGAAGATCAAGACCAATGGAACAAACGAAGCCACACTTAAGCTTCTTTGCACCATCGGCCGTTCTCAACCGAACAGGGCTTGGAAGCAGCTCGTCCAGGATGTTTTCCAAGACAACAGTTTCTTCACTTCTCCAAAATCCAGTCAGGAAGGTTGGAGAGAGGCAATTGCCCTTTGGGTAGGTAATGACAAGGAGAAGTTGGCTGACTATGTCGCAAGAGTCACACCATCGGCCCAAACCTCAGCTGCCAATATCTTTATTTGGAACGAGAACTCTGAGGTGGAAGACCGTATCTTCGTTCTCAAGCGCATCTCGTATATTCTCTTGGTTCTCCCAAGGGATCTGTCGGGTGAGATTTTGGACGAGTTATCTGATCGTCTCAGCACAGCTTTAAACAGCTCTTGTCCACCTTTGTACAAGAGCGAAGCGTTCAACCTTTTCCGAGTGATTTCACTCCAATACAGCGAGATGTTCTTGCTCTCATATTGGCTGTTTATCACCCAGAGCTTAGTGGAGGTTTTCACCGACACACTTGCAAGAATTCCAAAAGATGCCAACTCGTTTGCTCCAGCCCAGTTGAAGTTAATTCTTTCTGCTTGCAAATTGTTGGACCAGCTCGTTTTGATTGGGTCAGATGAGTTCAATCTCAATAAGTGGTTATTCGTCACCTCGACCTCCATCACCAACTCTGGGTCCAGCTCGCTAATGGACCAGTTGGCGGTGCAAACCGAACGTTTGCTCACCAAAGAAGACCCAATTACTGTCACCAATCCAATTAGTGGTGAGGCTGCAGAGCCATTGTTAAGTGGAGTTCGGTCAATCCATCACATTGCCATGTTGAAGAAATTCTTTGGCCTGATCAGCTACATTTGCTACGAAAGAGCTTACGGTTTGTGCCGGGCCGACCTTTCTGCATGCAAGCAAGATGCGTTCGGCGATCTCAATTGACCATTAGCCAAATGAGTATAGTGAATGCAGATTGCGTCGCGAATGTTTATCAACACATCAACAGAATCATCAATACATAGGTGCATTATCAATTTATGCCATCCATCGACGCAAATGATAAGCATAGTCTAAAACTTCAGAAATCTCTGCCCACTTCAAAGGTTCCAGCTGAAAAAATGACAAACCACTCTCTTTCGAACAGTGAAAGCGACAGCGAATTCGAAGATACCAACATAGAAACTCCATTGACGCTACGGGAGACATCACGCAGTTACACTGATGGAATCTACGTCAGAACTACAACCACAATTCCGCTAAGAGATGAACCTGCCAGCGCACCAACAAAATTGTCCACACCAATAAGATCACGCAAGAGGAAAGCACTGGTTTCGTTTTCGGATGAAGAACGAGAGTTCATCCGCAACGAGAAGCTAATTTCGGACGAAAATGTGTTTAGCACTCGCCCCCAGGTAGGAAGTCCAGCCCGTCGCATGAAGCAAGCTGTGGGAGATTCTGGGTTTCTGCTCACTTCTAGGTTGGATACCATCCCAGCATTTCAGAAAGACATGGAGTTCGACCCATCAGACAGAGATCTGCCTGAGAAAAGAGATATTGTTAACGGCAACAATCGTGTGGTCAGTCCAAAAAAGCCGTTGGTCGACGAAGCTTACAAGCAGCAAGTCACTCGGACTCCACAGCGGCGCTCACCATTGAGAAAAGAGATAATCCCATCTTCCAGCAGCATCAAATCGGCCGCAGAGGAGGTTGCTGAGGAAATTGCTCGAAGTGGAGCTTTCCGGTCAAAGTCTACCCAGGAAATTATCGACCAGATCAATACCAGTATCGACAAGATGAGAGAGAGCGAGGGCCTCATGGCACCTTCTCTGGAGGACGAATCTGAAGAAGAGATCTTGAAAAGTTTGGACTCTTATCTCCCCAAGTCTGACAGAACGCAGCTTGATGGCTCACCCAGCCGTTCACGTACCAAGGAAGTTACTTCGAGCACTCCGCTACTAAACTTCAGCAGAATGCTGCCTTCAAAATTGAACTCAACCCCGAAGTTCACAGAGCCTATTGAGACTCGGCCTGAGCTGCACAATGTGGAGGTAGAGACTGTGACAGAAAAAGAACAGGTACAACAACCCGATGGTCCCGTCTTGGAAGGATTGGTTGAAAGTTTGTCGAGAAGGTTGCTGGATGACTCGTCAGCTAAGGACTCGCATGCGGATGTGAAAACGACATCAACATCACATAAACCGGTCCACGAACCTCCAGAGCACGACTCTCGTCAAAGAACGACGAAACTAGCGAGCAGCAACAGAAATTCAACAGGCAAAAGACTTTCCGGAAAATACGCACGAGATATTCTTCGGAGGCGTCATCAAACCAGCAAAAACTACGAGAGCTGGCTGTACGATAGGTGGGATAAGTTGAAAAGATTAGTTGAGCTGTCGGTACCTAATAATGTGCTCATCAACAACGAGCTCGTGTTGAAAGAACTCGGATGCAAGGACAAAGACGAGCTTGCCCAAAGAATCAGGTTTCTTGTCAGACACAAGAAATGATGAATGTACCAGACGCCATGTATTATATTTATGCAAAAAATTGAAGGTGATTAGAACACCTTGGAGAGAATGTCTTGAAGATCATCGTTATTCTTAGCCTTTTTGAAGTGCAGCCCGGCGTCAGCTCTTGTACTTGTGACCTCACGCTGGTCGAAAGTTCTCTTGACTGCCTTTTTGTCCTCTTTTCCTTCGGCCTCGTTAGCTTTTCTCTTCTTGTTGATGTATTTGGATCTCTCCACGTTGTTGACAAACGTTTTGTTGAGCTTGGCCTGTTGCGACACCTCCAAGGCCAACTTCGACTGTCTGATCTCATTTTCTCTTGCGATTTGCTGAGTCAAGTCGAACCACTTGAACCCGGACAAGTATTTGATATTGATCACATCGTCGTGGTAGTACGAAGACTTCTTACCTCCCAAAATGTTTCCGTTCATGGTCTGTGCACAGAGCTTGGCATCCTTTTTGTTGACAAACTCCACCCAGCCCTCAGTGTACTTCTTCTTTTTGTTTCCTCCGTACTTCACTCTCTTCAGGTACGCAGCTGGATCTTCGGGCTTCAAGAACACTCTGTCGAGTTTTCCGAATCGAGAAAGCACAGACCGCAACTTCACGGGCTTCATGTATGGAGGGATGCTCGACAAGTAGCAAACACCGGTTTTCTTGATTTTCTTCTGCTCTTTGGCGAGTTGTTCTGGTGTCAATCTCTTGAGCTTCTTTGATCTGGTTTTCTGCTCATTCACCATGGCCAGGGTCTCATCGGCCTTGCCAACGACTGGCTCATCTTCTTCTTCTGAGTCGGACTTCTCCTCTTCGTCGACTTCCTCGTCACTCTCGGATTCACCGCCAAATCTGGCTCCTGCAACCTTTTTCTTGGTCTGAAAAACCTGCTCTTCGTCGTCGTCGGACTGAAAATCGTCGTCCGAGTCTGCACCTAGACTGGCATTTTTCACGTTTGTTTGTTCATTTTCGCTGTCGGAACCTGCGGACAAAATGTCCTCCACTTTGTTCTTTTTAGCCATGATGATGTGGATTGGAGATGGGCATCTGAACTTGTATGTGTTGTGTTGTGTGCAGTATGCGATATTCAGACCAGATAAACAAGAGAGTAGTCGAAGTGAAAGAGTGGCAGATGTGAATTGGGGATCGTTTTTGTTTTGAAATCAAAGATTAGAAGTGTGTGTTCGACTTTTGTTTCCAAGTTTGATCTTTACGGTGCTGGTTTGCGTCAAGATCAAGACTCTCACACCACATACTGACAACCAGACACGAAGACATTCATAAATCTTCAAGTGACAACACATCTGAGACTCTAGCAGTAGCCTACAGTCATTGGAGATTGTTTAGTAATAAAGGCCCGCTCAATAGCTCGCCTTCGTGATGACTACACATGGTCGCATTCTCAGTTTTCGCAGCCATACAATTCTACACCTTGTTCCATATCTCATCTATTCATATTAATCACTTCTTGGTCTCCAGAGCACCAGTCTTGGCACCCTCAGTGGCACCAGAGACGACACTGGAAACGTACTGGGCAGCATTGGCGACCTGCTCCTTGGCAGCCTCAATGTACTCACCAGCAGTCTCAGCCAAAGTGGCCTCGTGGCCCTGAACCTTAGCCTGCTCCTTCTGGACAGCGGCCTTAGCGTCGTCGGAACCAGCCTTGGCGTTGTCAGAGACAGTCTGACCGAACGACTTCTGGCTGTCTGGAGTGTGCTTGGCTGCGAAGCCGTCAACAGCGTTGGTGACAGCCTCCTTACCCTTCTCCAAAGTGCTCTTCTGGCTCTCTGGGGTAATGGCCTCGCTAACCTTGTCGGTGAATGGTTTTCTTCCTGCGTCAGACATTATTGATTGATTTGTTTGATGTGGGACAAGTTTCACAGGGGAAACTGCCCTTTTATAGTGCTCTTTCACCGCCACAATGTGGCTGGTGGGGGACCGCAACCTAACCACAACCACAGGACTCGCGCCATGCATAAGAGGTGGATTGCTAGCGACCTTGGTGTTCGTCTAGAAGGGCCACTAATCGACCAAAAAGCAACTTTGACACCACGAGCATCCCTGTCACTGGAGGCTGGTGGTCGAGCTGAATTTTTCCGCTTTCAACGATAAATTTCTCTTGAACAATCAGCGTATTCTGCCAACCGAGTGGGATTTCAACCCAGACCAAGATTGCTATTATTCCTGCACAATTCCCATGGTCTAGCACCCACTAGTTTGGATTTCAGGCTAATATCTGGAGGTTCCGTGACCGTAGTGCCGTCTTCATGCAGTGTGTCCTCCAACTTCCGGCTTCGGTCCATAAAAATAGAAGGCCATTACGTCTGTGTGCGTTGGCCCGCTTCCACTCACAGCCCGAGGTGAGACAAGTATTGCTTACGTAAATGACAGCCAGCAAACCACGCAAGCTCACTCTCCAAGACCAGCTTGGCCGCCATCAGGACGGATGTAAGCTCCCCCAATTAAGCAGAATCTCAGTACAACAATGCCAGCTCTGGGGTCAGTGGCAGTGGTCCAGTCAGTTGTATCACGTGCACCATCACGTGCAAATGTCGGCACCTCCAACTTCCACGATGCCATCTCCAGTCCATACAGGTTCCAAAATTTTAAACCAGAAAGCTAAACACCAAACCCATGGCGAAAGGCGGCTCGGTGACTCAGTCAATCGACCAGAAGGTCTATGACTTAATCCATGAAAAACTTCAGGAACAAACCGAGGAAAATAAGCGGGCAAACCCTCAAGAGAACCCCGATCTGCTTCTTCATGTGGCCTTGGCCAGAGACCTACGTTCCATGGACGTTGTTGCATACATCCAAGAAAAGGATTTGCAACTCAAGCGCATGAAACGAGCCATTTTGGAGAAATCCGTGGATGTGGTGTTGAAATTGTGCCGTGACGACGAGGAGGAAGAGCTTGCAGAGGTGATCAAGATGAAAAACGAATACGAGCTCCAAAAGGCAGCTGAGGTCGACAGCGACTTCGATGGCGTGAACGCAAACGATCTTATGGATGTCCCAAACAGTAACTCGTTCAACAAGTCGTTGGTGGCCTTGTGGGAGAACGATCCACTGAAAGCATCTGACGAAGACAAGAAGTCCAAGAAGCGGAGTAAAGACCAGCCAAAAACAATGGTCAAGTCGAAAAAACCAAAGATCGACCACACTCCTCCTACCTCGAAGCTTTCTTCTCTCGGAGGCCTTCAGGCAATCACCACTCAGCTCATGGAGTTGGTTGGATTGCCTATTTTGCATCCAGAAATCTATCAAACCACAGGTGTGGAGCCTCCTCGGGGTGTTCTCTTGTATGGACCTCCCGGATGTGGTAAGACCACAATTGCCAATGCGTTGGCTGGAGAATTGCAGGTGCCATTCATCAACATCTCGGCCCCATCAGTGGTTTCTGGTATGTCTGGAGAGTCGGAGAAGAAGCTCCGAGAAATCTTTGAAGAGGCTCGGTCCATCGCCCCATGTATTATATTCTTGGATGAGATCGATGCCATCACTCCAAAGAGAGACGGCGGAGCCCAGCGTGAAATGGAGCGCAGAATTGTTGCCCAGCTTCTCACCTTGATGGATGAGTTGACTCTCGAGAACACTGATGGCAAGCCCGTGGTTGTTCTTGGAGCCACAAACAGACCAGACTCGCTCGACTCGGCCTTGCGCCGTGCTGGAAGATTCGACAGAGAAATCTGTTTGAATGTCCCAAACGAAGAACAGAGATGTGCCATCTTAAAGACAATGACCTCGAACTTGAAGCTACAGGACAGCCACTTGTTCAACTACTGGGAGTTGGCTAAGATGACGCCCGGATTTGTTGGTGCAGACTTGAAGAGTTTGGTCACTGCTGCCGGTATCTCCGCCATCAAGAGAATCTTCGAGAGTTTGAGCGAGATTGAAGAGGAAATCGTTGCCAAAACCGACAAAATGGAGCTCGATGGCGCAGTTGTGCCCACTACCGCTGCCAACTTGAACTTTGAAAACAAGTCGGAGGAGGAGAAGTTGTCAACGATTCAGCAGTTCCTCTCCAAACATCCCTCTCCACTCTCGGACGAGCAATTGGCTCCACTCTGCATCACATACGAAGACTTCAAAACGGCGCTACCTACAATTCAGCCTACGGCCAAGCGTGAAGGCTTCGCCACGGTTCCTGATGTCACCTGGAAGAATGTGGGTGCGTTGAGCAAAGTCCGTATGGAGTTGCACATGTGCATTGTCCAGCCCATCAAGAAGCCCGAGTTGTACCAGAAAGTCGGAATCAGCGCCCCAGCGGGCGTGCTTATGTGGGGTCCCCCTGGATGTGGTAAGACGTTGTTGGCCAAGGCCGTGGCTAACGAGTCCAGAGCTAACTTCATCTCTGTGAAGGGCCCAGAGCTCTTGAACAAATACGTGGGAGAGTCTGAGCGTGCTGTGAGACAAGTTTTCCAAAGAGCCCGTGCCTCGGCACCTTGCATTATTTTCTTTGACGAGTTGGACGCCTTGGTGCCCAGAAGAAACTCGTCGTTGTCGGAGTCCAGTGCTCGTGTGGTCAACACTCTTTTGACAGAACTCGACGGATTGAACGACAGACAGGGAATTTTCGTGGTGGGAGCCACCAACAGACCCGACATGATTGACCCAGCCATGTTGAGACCCGGCCGTTTGGACAAGACTCTCTACATCGAGTTGCCTAGTGCAGACGAGAGAGTCGAGATCTTGAAGACTCTCACCAAGGCCAACCACACGCCACTCGCTGCAGACGTGGACTTGGTTACCATTGCAAACGACCAGAGATGTAGAAACTTTTCCGGTGCCGACTTGTCCCTGTTGGTGAGAGAGGCCGGAGTGTTTGCCTTGAAGAAGAAGTTCTTCAGTGGGCAGCAGGTCCAGGAGTTGGACGAGCTGGGCTACTACGTGGACAATGACAGCGACAACTCCATTGAGGTGACTGGCACCGACTTCTCCGATGCTCTCTCCAACATCACTCCTAGTGTTAGTGACAAGGACAGAGCACGTTACGAGAGGTTGAACCTGCGCATGGGTTGGGGAGTGATCCAGGAGGAGAAGAAGGAGCCAACCGAAACTGAATAAATAGATAGAATCTACGGGACGGAAAATGCATGCTTGCATAAAAATTTGGGATGTGGACTCGTAATTTCTGCTTGGCCAGAGTAGTGACTTCCCATAAGAGTAGTAGAGGGAAGTTTCTTTCTCCGCGAAAACTTCATCAACAATTTGCACCCAACTCCACTTCTTTTGCTATGAAGTGTGTTATTCGCCCGCAGATCTTGCTGCTGGCCAGACGCTTCTTGTCATCGTATGCGGTAAACGACGGTTCTCACCTTGGCGACGCCTTGTCGAAGAACATCGAATCGGTTGCGCTCAGCTTCGATAAGCATGAACCTCCAGTCAGTCCCTCCACCACCAAATCGCCATTGATCTTCCTCCACGGGCTCTTCGGATCGAAGTCCAATAACAGAACCGTGGCTCGGCTGTTGGCAGAGTCCATGGGCCGTGATGTCTACTGCCTTGACTTGAGAAACTTCGGTTCTTCTCCACACATTTCTCGACTCGACTACCCGTCGTTGGCTGCCGATGTCGAGCGGTTTATCGAGGAGCAAAAGTTGCCCAAGAAACCTGTTCTCATTGGCCACTCCATGGGCGCCAAAACCGTGATGGCGTTGGCTCTACGCCGCCCGGACTTGCCCAAAATGATCGTTTCGGTCGATAACGCACCGGTATGCCTTAACACGTCCGGGGGCCCATTCGGAAAGTACATCAGACAGCTCAGATACGCCCTTGAGACAAAGAAATACACCAACATCAAGGACGTGGATGCTGAGCTCGCCAAAGTCGAACCAAACAAGGTGGTGCGCCAGTTCCTCTTGACTTGCGTGAACAGAGGCAAGAAGGAGGACCCATGCACCTCCAAGATCCCCCTTGACGTTATTGGCGATGCCGTTGCGGCCGGAAATATTGCCTCGTGGCCATACGACTTCAATGTGTCCAGATGGACCCGGGGCCCAGCTCTCTTTGTAAGAGGAACCGAATCCAAGTACGTTCCCGACGACATTCTTCCGGATATCGGCAACTACTTTCCAGACTTTGAGGTCCGTGACATCAAGGCAGGCCACTGGGTGATCAGCGAGAAACCAGAAGAATTCATGGAAGTTCTCAGAGAGTTTGTCGAGAGAAAGGAAGACGAAGAGGATTAGAGAGAGTAAAAGATAGAGAGCATAACAATAGAAACAAGATAAACAGAGAACAGGGATGCAATGCACGGAAAGTCAAAGTTTCCTTGGTGTCAGAAGAGCGATAGAATGAATTTAGAGTGAGTCTGACATTGGATTCGATACATCAGTCTACTTATCGGTGGCCTTCACGCTGGCAGTCACATCATCGTAGATATCAAATCTTCTCTGGTAGTGCACTGGGATACCGGTTCTAGCAGCTGGCAACACCAGGTGGTCAAGCTCAGCATACAACACCTCTTCTCCCTCTCCAGCTTCAGCCACGATCTTTCCGTAAGGATCAACCACCAAGGAGTGACCGTAGGCCTGGTAGCCATCGCCACCAACATCTCTGGCTGGGCTGCACAAGAGAGTAAACACCTCGTTGTCCACTGCTCTGGCTCTAGCAAGAAGGTGCCAGTGGAGAGGACCGGTGGTGGTGTTGAAGGCTCCTGGGTAGAACATGGCAAACGAGTTGTATGGCGGTCTCAGAGCGGCAATAGCCAACTCAGGGAACCGAATGTCGTAGCAGATACCCAATCCCACATTGCCAAAGTCACCCAACTTGAACACAGTAGCCTTCTCACCAGGACTCAAGGTGACCAGCTCCTTGAAGGTGATGCCGTTGGGGATGTCGATGTCGAACAAGTGGGCTTTTCTGTGCTTGGCGATGATCTCGCCCGTGGGATCGAACGTCAACGACGTGTTGAAGATGGCATCGTCGTCAGCCTTCTCTGGAATCGATCCTCCCACAATGAAAACCCCGTGCTTCTTGGCCAATTGCGACAAGAACTTGGTGGTTTCACCGTTGGGGATGTCCTCGGCGTACTCTCTGAACTTGTCCACGGCGTACGGCGAGTTGAAGCACTCTGGCAACATCACAACGTCAAGTTTGCCAATAGTGGAGTCGGTGACAGCGGAGTCGATGTATTTCTGCACTTTGGCGAGGTTGGCAGCCTTGTCGGCACCAGCCTTCAATTGGATAAGTGCCACCTTTAAGTTGCGGGCAAGTGGGCTCTTAAGCACCTGGGAACTCATTTTTGGTATGGTAGTAGTATGGTGGGGAAGAAATTAGTGTGGATTACCGGTGCGATATATGTAGAGATCCGGTGCGAGACAATTAGTCAGATCTGAATAGGAGCGATAGAGTAGAGCGAAATGCGCAGATAAGGTAGACAAAATGAAGTGAAAGTGGGGGTATTAGCCCAATTTTGATTCTACTGATTGATTCTGATTTCGAATCTGTTGTGCTGAGATGTGCCGTGGTTCTGCTGGTGATTTATAGTTCGGGTGCAAAATCTGTAGTAGTGGCTAATCTCCACACTTGCATAGATTAGCACCGACGATAAAACTAATACTTGCACAATTTTTATCTTCGGAAATTCAAAAACTATAATGCTAGTCAGCAAGAAGATGTCAGTTGCTTCTTTCTCCTCACTTGCATAGTTGAGATGGGTTGTCCATATTATCACTTGCACAGATTAGGAAGGTCGATTTAACTATTTACCTATAATGCTAGCCAACAAACAGAAGTCAGTGACTGTGCTCTTAGACCGAGCCACCGTCGCTCTTTTCCTTGATTTCCTGTTTCTTGAGTCTCCACTCATGTAAAAAGAACACGGTGCCCAACACCACTCCAAACCCAGCAAGCCCCATTCCCATGTAAAATGCATTTTTGATTCCCGTGAGAGTCTTGGCCTCTCCATCAGGCATGTGTCTAGTGGTATAGTATTCCACGGTGCCGGCAACTCCTAAGCCAATCGACACAGAATAGTTGACAAACGTGACAACCAATGAGCCAGCTAGTCCTTGCTGATGCTTGGGGAAGTTTGCGGAAAGAATCATGGTTCCAGCAGGGAAACTCATGTCCATTCCCATGCCTTGAATGATCACAGAAAGGAAAAACTGACTCCAGTACGTTTGGTTCACCAGCATGGTGCCCATGAGCGTAATGCCAACGAAGAACGCCAACATCGATATGAGCATCACCATGGCCACGCTGACTTTCCGCAAGAGAAACACCGTGAACGCCGCAGCTCCAAACCCAGCAAATGGAGCTGGAAGAAACCGCACAGCTCGAAGAATTGGACCGTATCCTTTGACGTGCTCCTGCCATCTGAACGAATAGTACAACCACACACCAAAACACGACCACCCGGCCGCAATGCAGCCCAACACGAATCCTGTCTCTCCCTTGAGACATTCTGGAGGCACAAGCGGCTCCTTCAGCCGACCTTCAAACCAAACGAATGCTCCCATGCACAAGAATCCGGCGATCAAGAGAACATAGACATACGGCTTGTCCCACCCAACATTGGGGCCCTGGTTCCAGGCAAAGTTGATGAGAACGAGGCCCAACACACCTGTAATGGATCCTGCCCAGTCAAAGGAGCCCGCTTCACGGTTTCCAATGTTCTTGGGGATGATGAAGTACAGTAGAACTCCAGTTATGAGAAACACAGCACCACCTACCCAGAATGTCCACGGCCACCACACGAGCTGAGTGAAGATACCAGAAAATAAAGCACCAATCACAAATCCACCTGGAGCCACTGCTCCAAACGTGGCAAAGTACTTCATCTTCTTTGGACCGTGGGGAAAGTAGTGGCCTATGAGTGCAACGGCATTGGGCATAGCCAACGCGGGACCCACGCCCTGGAGTGCCCTGGCGATGTTAAAGAAGATGTCTGAACCTGCAAACGCAGAGAATCCCGCCACAAGCGTCCAAACACCAAAAACAAGAAGGCCTGTGATGAACATGAGCTTGTAACCATACAAGTCACCCAAGCGGCCTGCGATCAAGATAAACGTTCCCACAGTGAGGGAGTAACTGGCAGAAAACCACGAAAGTTTGCCGGGACTATCCTGGACGCCGAACGTTTGTCCAATTTCCGTAGGCGTATTCACCGTCTGGGCCATTCCAGCCTGAGTAATGATCTGACATAGGCAGATAAGTGACACGAACAACACTTCACGAATTGTGGAAATTTCATCGGGCGAAGGCACCGGGATGACGTGAGATTCATGGGCAAAGTCATCGACGTTTTCCTGTTTTGCTGATCCGTCGGAATCCTCCGAGGCTGACTTGACCATTTCCATTGTTAGTGGTTGTTCTTCTCACCAAATGGCTGCGAATCGCTCACATATATGAGCGCGGAAATGTGGGGGTCATCGCCGCACCTTGAGCCCGACAGAAGGTTGCAATGGGAAATGACATCGGGTAAATTTCGGCAACTCTTCCTGACAAGGCAGTCGATCCCGGCTACAACGGGCCGGATTTCGGTTGGGCTGTGTGCACGAGGGCAGGGTGGCTGCGGAAGTTGGCCAGATGACATTTCCGTACGCCATATTTCCGCACACTGTGATGGGGCCTGAACACGGATGAAAGATGGGCCACCTCTATCTCTTAGGTGTCACGTCTGTAGATAATGGCTGTTTGTAGATAAACGATTTTGAGAGTCAGGTGCTACTAGTGGCTTTCCTCTCGAAGACCTATTTGCCATTTATCATGGTATTCGACTTCCGGACTGCGACTGTCTCATTTTACCATTACTAACAGCCTTGTATGGTTCGTAATAAGGGCTCTTGAAGTGACGAAGTTATCTGATTATTAATATATCACATGTCGGGCCTCTCTATCAACTGGTGGGAGGTCCCTTCCGGGGTGTTGACCCATATATTCCTGCCGAACTCAATGGAGAAGAGTGCCTGGATATTTTGTGGTTTCCTTGAGCCATTGAAGATGTGGGAGATACAACTCCAGGCATCTCTGGTTGTTTGTCTCCACGTCGTCGCCGATATACTTCAAGAAGTTACCTGCCCACTCGTCCGCCTCCAGAATGGTTCCATCCTCCGACTTGCCATCCTTGTAGTAATCCTTACAGACACCTTGCACAAAGAATTGCTGGAGACGCAAGTCGGCGTCGTAGCCGATGTTCTCGTAGATTCCCTCGTACATGCGGATGTGGGTCTTCTCATCCTTGTAGATGAGATCGTGGTTGTTGTAGAACCAGTCGGTGTAGTACTTGGGGTACGAGCAATGCATGAACAAGAGGCGGGCATCCTTGGAGTCCTCCTTGGAAGTGGTGGGATCGTAATGGCCCAATGCTTTCGAAACAAACCTCCCCTCGTCTTGACTGTTGTAGCCGATCCAGCTGAATTGCTTTAAGGTCTGGAAGTATGGCTCGTTCATGACGACAGCAGCAGCAATGAAGGTCTCCTTGTCACCTTCACCGGCTCCTCCTTGTGTCATGAGAGGGTAGTAGAAGTCCGGGCCGAATATGTTGTAGTAGAGGGCCAAGAGCAATGTGCGTTTATGGCTTGTCTTGTTGACGAGCAAGATACCTGCTTCGGAGGTAGGGTTGGGCAATGAGCCTTCGAAGTCGTGGAAGTTGGAGTTCAGGAAGTCGTAGCTCAGCAACTCCGGCAATTCCTCGTTCTTGGACTCGGCCTGTGCAATGTCGTACTTTGAGTAGCGGATCTTCTTTTCGAGAACCGGATGTTCGGCAATCTCGTGGAAGAGCGGATTCGTTGTTCTGGCCCAGTGGTCAGGCCACAAGAACAAGCCGGTCTCCTTGAATAGTTTCGACTCAAACAAGAACTCCACGTCCTTCATGGGGAACAAGTCGGAGTCCATGTACATGACGTTTTCGAAGCGAGACGTCAAGATGGAGAGCATCTTAAATTGGTAGCCTTTCACCTTGAAGTGTTCCAGAATGTGGGCATGCAACCCAGAGTCGAGCACGTTACATCTGGCGTTGTGTCTGGGCAACACCTCCTCGCAGAAGCGCTCCTCGTACTCCTCAGCAGACGGAATGAACACCTCGATCGGGAGCGTCGAGCCGGTGGCCCGGATTTGCTTCACCACAAGGAACGACAACCACGAGTACTTTCCTCCTCCAATCAACACATAGCCGCAGGATCCGGCGTACTCTTCCCACTCGGGACTGGACTCCAAAACAATTCCAAACGTGGAAATCTTGACCTTGTTGATAAGTCTGTCAATATGCTCGTGGACAAATCCATGGTGGGATTTCTTGAGATTCTGGGCCGTTTCTGGTGGGATGTCAAGCACGCTCAGCAAGTACTCTTTTGTGAAGAGAAACTCGTCAGAGTTCAGTCCATAAGACTTGACCTTTTCATCCTGGTAGTGGTCCTTGATGCTGGGAGAATCAATCTTGTACTTCTCCATTCCCTTGACGAATACCGTGTACGTCAAGGAGTTGTTGCCAGCACGATAAGGCCGGTAAGGCAGGAGATAGAGTTGGTGGCCGAGCAATAATAGCACGAAGATGGCGAGAAAGGGCTGTAAGTTCTTTTTCAGGAAAAACATTCTCAGTCGAGCCAACAACAGAAGTGCTGGGAGCTTTAATCTCGTCAAATACATGTCGATCGCAAGGAAGAGCAAATCCGTAACTTTATTACTAGGTGAAGGTTGGAACGCATACTGCAGGTCGGATCGCCCGAAGGTTGTTTCGAGGGGCCCTGCGCTAAGTGGCCATATACCGTTTTCAGGGCAGCACCGAGGTTGTGGTGAAATGGTCGAGTTGCTCAGTGTTTACTGGTGAAGCGAGTGTGATAATACTGATTTTGTCGAGTTTTTTCGGGGTTCGGGCGGTGATTTGTCTATTCTTCCCACTAGTTTCCACCAATATGCGAGAGTGCACAGATACGCAGGAGCTACGGACTCACAATGCACCTGGCTGTGGGTGAGCTTGGCATGAGACAAGAATGGTGACTGGGGTGGAAGAAATAATCTGGGGCCACAGTTCGAGGTCATTTTACGTGGAATTTTGTCGGTCGTGGTGACCTTTGGGACGGTTGGGACCACGGTTTGAAGCCACGCAAATGAGGGTGTTTTGGGCGGGATTTTCCTGTGAGCATTTAGCTTATTTATTTTTTTCGTTAAATTCTTATTCTGTGGTGTATTTTGGCCATTTTTTTTCGGGTGCGCGACTCGTTTCGGCCGCAAATTTTCTTTCACTCAGGTGAGATTTTGGTGCGGACCACATTCAGAACAAAGAAAAACAACAATGGTGGGATAAATGGCAGGAGCAAAGTCGGGGTAAATTAGCGAGATGGCATTCGAGGCACGTAGAATAAGCTACGACTAAAAAACCTTCTTCAAGCTGAGAATCCTACGGCCAATTACTGCGGGCAGGTTCAATATTTTCTAGGAATCCTATGCTCCCCACCTCTCTGCGATCAAAGAAATAAAGGTTTAAGAAGACGAAGGGGTGGATAATAGTACGCGAATGGTGGTAGGCTGTCTTCGATTACGACCAAATTCCAAACGGTGAACGGGTGCTTTCGTCTCGGAATGTCTTTACCGTCACGATTCGTATAGATGTGAGATCCGATCGAAACGATCGAGACGACAACTGACAATAGTAGAGAATTGGAAGTGGCTGGCGGATCGGCGTCACGTAAGTTTTGCAAGATCGTGTAAGATTAAGATTCAAGGCTTGCGCTTCCCAACAAGCGATAGTGTAATCTACCGATCCGGGTAGTCTCAGCAGATAAACTTAGAACGAGTCGGTGTCGAAACAACAAAGTTGCAAGCGAATCAGATCCAAAAAGAATGATCGGGCCAATTGCGAGCTTCCAACACTAGCACTTTCGGTGAAAATCATCTGCTTCAGCCACTTCGTTCCCACGCACGCTCGGGCCAATAGAAGAACACTGGACAATAGTTGCCAAGCCAGCTCAGCCACTTGGTAGCATTTGAGTAGAGAGCGGAAATCTGACGAATTCACTAGAGATATCGATGAAATCTCTTTTCTGGGGTCCTTCTTGTCTGGCTCTTGACTTGGTGGAGGTTACATTGGCCCTTTTGATCTGGAGGGTAAGAAGTCAGAAGAGGTGAAAGCAAGAAGCAAGTGTGAAAGCAAAACGCAAGTGTGAAAGCAAAACGCAAGGGTGAAAAGGTTTAGATAAAAAATGCAAGAGGGATGGTGAATACTTAGGAAAGCCTGAGTTGGGAAGAACAAAGGTAGAGTGCTCTAAACGATCGGGATTTCCTTTGAAATTCCGATAAACTCACCCATCTCAACTTCCTGGCCCCGCGAACAGTAAATGTGCCCTAAGCTCATATCGTTGAACGAGACACTGCAGAACCCACCACCACGAGAAAAGAGAAAGTTTAATCGAAAAAATTGTTAAATGGCGTTCCCGTGCCTGCAAAAGCCTATTTCCAAAATCCAAATTCGGTCTCTAGACTCTTATCTTCTACCCCACGTTTGAGCTGTTCTGGAAGGAGTACGCACCCAACTTGGCATACAAGATCAACCACAACCAGAAAGGCAACAAAAGTACAATCTGCTTTAAAATTCGTTTCCTCATCACTGTTTCAGAACTTCGCAAGAAGTTTTTTCTCCCATTTTACGTTCAACAGGTCCAAGCTCTCAGTGTCTCAATTCTCACGTCCTCCACCTCATTTTCCATCTCCAGCCCAACTTCGCACTCCAACTTCAAAAGTCTCTCAAAAAATTGACACACTGTCTGCCCCACAATTCCCCACCAATGGGAACTACAGAAGTCGAAATCCGCGAATCCTCCTCCGTGGATCCTCACTCACCGTGCCGTTCTTTCTCTCTTCCGCCGCCGGTGGCCCGCACACTGGTATTCTCTTTTCCTGGAAATTTCCATAGTTAAGCCTCGAGCCGCACCAGTGCCAATGCCACCCAGTTTTGCCGGTCGCTATTGGCTGGCGAGGCCCTGGCCACTTCCCCAGAACACCCCGCGGCACCATCGGTCGCAACGCTGGACAGAGCCCCGCCTTTTAGTGTGCACCAACCTCTGTCAACGCCGCCGGAAGAGCACTCTTCCCCAGCAGTAACCCCACACAAACCTCCATCATAACCTTCACTTTCGACGGAAAAGGGCTCGTCCGTGGCGATCCAGTATATATTTCCCGCACGCCTCCCTCCGCAGTTGCAGTGGCTGTTGAATTTTCTCCCACACACCTTCGCATCTCTCATCGCATGATTTACCACAACCCAGACATGTTGCAACAGCCGGACTTCGCCGTCTTGCGCCAAAAGCCTTTCACCTACAAGCTTTTTGGAGTTGGTGTCACCCACTCCAAGTCGCCCACCATGCAAAATTTCCTCTTCGGCAAGCTTGGTGTGCCCAGCTTCCGTTACGAGGTGATGGACTCAGCTGATGTCAACGAGTACCTCCAGTACATCGGAGCCAACGCCAACGCCAAGTCCGAGGCCGACTTGGTCTACAACGGCTCGGCCGTCACCATGCCCCACAAGGTCGTCATGACCAAATACGTCGACATGATCGACGACAACGCCCGTGCTGTGGGCTCCATCAACACCATCTACGTCCGTTTCAACAGCGAAGGAAAGCCTTTGAACATCGGAACCAACACCGACACCATCGGTATCCGTGACTCTATTCGTGTCAACGCCCCAGAGGTGGTGGCCAGAAACTTGAACGTGGAGGCCCCAGGTCTCGTGTACGGTGGTGGAGGTGCCTGTCGTTCGGCCATCTACGCCTTGAAGGAGTACTTGCACTGTTCCAAGGTGTACGTGGTGAACAGATTTGCCCACGAGGTCCAGGTCATCGCCGAGAGCATGCAAGCCAACGGTTTCACTGGTGAGATCATCCACGTCGAGACTCCAGAGCAGGCCCGCACACTTGAAGAGCCCCAGCTTGTGGTTTTGACGGTTCCTGACTTTGAGCCCGTCACCGACGAGGAGAAGTTGGCCCGTGCTACTCTCGATGTGTTCATCAAGAGCGAGGCCAAGGGTGCCGTCCTCGAGATGTGCTACCACCCAAGAGAGATCACCAGACTCTACACGGACTTCGACGCAGCTGGCTGGAAGGTCATTGGTGGTATCGAGGCCATGATCTACCAAGGTTTGGCCCAGCAGAGACTCTGGACGGGATACCTGTTGGAGGAGATGCCTATTGCTGAGGTGGTGCAGCACGTTTACCACCTGATCAAGCAACCTCCAATCAGTAACCCAGACAAGGATGCCGAAAAGGCTTAAGCACATAGTACATGACGATTTCATAGAGTTTGAACTGTAGAGACTAGGTTTGGTCAATCTTGTGTTTGGAATCATCCAAATGCACTGATCAACTTGATCTGATAAAACACCCTCTGAATGTCAATTTCGTCCAGAAATTCGCCGGAAATATGTCACTAGTATAGTTTCGGAATTCTGAAATTACATGCTACTGATTGAGATGAAAATTTGGCCCCGGATCTGAATCGTAATCCGAGTCTAGTTCTCGTTCTGGTTACCATCTCCATTGTTCTCGCAAACCACCAAGGTAGACCCAGAACTCAGTAATTTGGTCATTTTCTTCAAATTCATTTCCAAGTACCCATTTCTGAGTCTCTAGATGCCCAATTTTTTCTCTCTACTAATTCTCTCCTACTGTTCTGAGTTCCGTCTTCCTAACCCCGGATGCACTGACCTACCTACATACTGGCTCCAGCAATCCCCACCCAAAAGGCCAATTCCACCTCTCTCTCCACTCTATTACCTTTTCCCTGGTCAAATAGAGGAGAAAACCATCCAAGCTTGACTCGCAATTGTCGGTATTCTTCCCTGTTTTTCCGTCTTGGTCAATCTTTCCACTGACCCAGTCGCACATGTACAACCTGACAAACTTCAACCCCAGACTCATTACCCGGGCCATGCTGAAACTTTCCCATTTGCCGAAGCTGTCATCGTACACGAAGTGGCTTACTCCCGATTTCGCCATCGAGACCAAACAGGCTGCGCTCGCCAACGAGAAGAACGTCATCCGGACTCCGAGAATCCTCCAACTGGGTTCGTTCTCATGGTCATTGCCTGAGCCCCGGAAAGAGTATAAGTACGTCACCTCCAGTCCACAGGCACTTCGTGATCTCGGCTTGGACCTGCTGGAACCCGAAAATCCAGAGTTTCGAGCGGTTGTGAGCGGTGAAGCCTACCTCGATGAATCATTCCAAGAGAAGGACTTACCGTTCCCATATTCTCAGGCTTACGCCGGGTGGCAATTTGGACAGTTTGCCGGACAGTTGGGTGACGGACGTGTCCACGATTTGTTTGAAGTGGCCAAGCCAAAGGGCTCACAGCTGCCTTCTACGAAGTTCAACAGACCAGTGTATGAGGTGCAATTGAAAGGATCGGGAAAGACGCCGTTCTCTCGGTTCGCCGATGGAAAAGCCGTACTCAGGTCTTCCATCAGAGAGTACATCATCTCTGAGCATTTGAACAGCATAGGTATTCCCACCACCAGAGCATTGTCGTTAACTTATCTTCCAAAGACCTACGCTCAGAGACATGCAGCAGAGAAATGTGCTATTGTGGCTAGATTCGCCGAGCTGTGGGTCAGATTGGGAACGTTCGACTTGTACAGATGGAGATCTGATGTCGAGGGAATCAGACAGCTCTCGGACTACGTGATCAACGAGCTTTTCAATGTCGAGGTGGAGGGACGGTCGGTGCGGTTCCCTTACCTTTCACAATTGTTGGATACCAAGGCCGACTTCTTTAACGAGGCAAAGTCCACTTTGGGCTCATTGACTGACTACGACAAGATGTACTTGGAAATAGTAGTTCGGAATGCCACCACCACGGCAATGTGGCAGTGCTACGGGTTCCTCAATGGAGTGTTGAACACCGACAACACATCTGTGCTTGGTCTTTCCATGGACTTTGGCCCATTCTCCATCATGGACAAATATGACCCAACATACACCCCGAACTCCGAGGATCACCAAGGAAGATATAGTTATGCCAACACTCCAACTTCCATCTGGTGGAATTTGACCCGGTTGGGTGAAAACTTGGCCCATCTTATTGGTGCTGGCTCTGAACTCATCAATTCATCTCAGTACAAGCGGGGAGTTTTCGACGAAGACATGGAGGATAAGATCATCAAAAGAGCCACCAAACTCATCGAAGTCGGAGGAGAGATGTACAAGTTTGCATTCACCAAGCAGTATGCGGAGACAATGTTCAATAGGCTTGGATTATCGCATGAGCTTATTGATAGCCAAGACCCTGATGTTCAGAACACCGAAGTGATTGCGCCCATGCTAGATATGTTGAAGCAAGTGCAGTGTGATTTCAACAAATTCTTCCTCGCATTGCAAGATGCTGATGTTGCCCTGCCAAATTTCGACGCTGAGAGTTTCGCCAGATCCATTCTTTTGAAAAAGGTGAGCGAATTTGAATCCTACAACAGGGAGGAGATTGTGACTACGATAGTGGAATGGGTCAAGAGCTACAAGATTTACGTTGACAAGAAAGGACAAAACAAAGAGGTCAGCCGCAAATACAATCCTAAGTTCCTCCCCAGAAACTGGATCCTTGACGAGGTGATTGAACAGATGCAAGAAAGCGAATGTGATGATCTTTCGTATCTCCATAAGCTTGAGAAGATGGCATTTAATCCATACGAGCCCTCGAAATGGGGCAGCGAGATGAAGGAGCTCGAGGAGAAATGGCTCTTGCAAAGTGACATTGGTGCTGAGAAATCAAAGTTGCAGTACAGCTGCTCTTCATAAACTACAATCGATAACTTATTCAATACTTCATTTTTCGTTACACAATACATGAATCATGAGCTTTACTTCTTGTTGGTGTTGATGGCATCGTTGTAACCCTTCTGGAAAGCGTCCTGAGCCTTCTCCTGGACCTTAGGGTCCAACTTGGAGATCTTGCTGTCCAAGGTCTTGTCACCAGTGGAGAAGCCAGCAGCAGAGCCAACACCAGCACCAGTAGCGGCACCAGCACCAGAAGAACCGTGAGTACCAGTGGCACCGTGGGAACCAGTGGCACCGTGGGAGCCAGTAGCACCGTGGGAACCGTGGCTGGCACCGTGAGAGCCGTGAGTACCAGTGGTAGAAGAGCCGTAAGCGTCCTTACCGTGGGAGCCAGTGGTAGAGGATCCGTAAGCATCCTGGCCAGAAGATCCGTAAGCACCTTGACCAGAAGAACCGTGAGTGGAAGAGCCGTACTCATCACCTCTGGTGGTAGAAGAGTGGCCGTGGTCACCGTGCTTGGAGCTCAGGTAAGCACCGGCACCAGCGGCACCAGCACCAGCACCAGCCAATCCAGCACCAGCAGCGCCGTGGCCAGAAGAACCGTGGCCAGACGAGCCGTGGGTGGAGGAACCGTAAGCGTCCTGGCCGTGGGTTCCGGTAGCACCGTGAGAACCGTGAGTACCAGTAGTAGAGGAGCCATAAGCGTCCTTACCGTGGGAACCGTGAGTGGAGGAACCGTGGGTAGAAGAGCCGTAAGCATCCTTACCGTGAGTACCAGTAGTAGTAGAACCGTAAGCGTCCTTGCCGTGAGAACCAGTGGTAGAAGAACCGTAGGCATCCTGGCCGTGGGTTCCAGTAGTACCGTGAGTACCAGTAGCACCGTGAGAGCCGTGGCTGGCACCGTGAGAGCCGTGAGTACCAGTGGTAGAAGAGCCGTAAGCGTCCTTACCGTGAGTACCGGTAGTAGAGGATCCGTAGGCATCCTGGCCAGAAGAACCGTAAGCACCTTGGCCAGAAGAACCGTGGGTACCAGAGTGAGTACCGCTCGAGCCGTAAGCGTCAGAGCCAGATTGGTACTGACCAGAAGAACCGTGGCCAGAAGAACCGTGGCCGCTGTGGCTAGCACCGTAGCCTGCGGCACCAGCACCAGCAGCACCGGCACCAGCAGCACCGGCAGTTCCAGCACCAGAAGAGCCGTGAGCGCCGCCAGCACCAGAAGAACCGTAGGCTCCGCTCTGGCCACTCTGGGCACCAGTGGCTCCGTGGCTTCCGCTAGCACCATGGCTACCAGAAGCGTCGTTGCGGTTGCCCAAAACCTTGGACCCCACACCCTGGTCGGTGCCGGAGAGGTTCTCTCTGCCAAGAGCCTGGCCGGCCTGCTTGTCGTATTGGTCGGCGTACTGACCTGCGTTGGCCTTGTTGATGTTTCCCTGCTTGTACTGGTCCGAAACGGCACCAGAAATATTGTCTTGACCAATGGCCTTACCACCGGCCTTGTCAACCTCACCGGCCTTACCGCCAGATAACTTTTCTTGAATCTTGTCTGCTAATCCCATGTTGCTTGTTGTATTGCTTTTCGATGGATAATTGACAATGGAAAGTTATGGGGCCCGTCTTTTATAATGCGGAGACGACAGCAATTGAGTGGTTGCAAAATCACAAAAGTAATTAGGTCGCAAATTGCGGTTGCTACACAGTGGCCCTGGTCCTGTGGCATTACCTCAGGGGAGGATGGAAGCCGACTTGTGTGGGGGGAGCATGTTTGTTGTTGCTGCCTCCAGCTGTGGCGGTGCTAATTGTGTGGCTGAAAGTTGGGTTGGTTTGTATGGCTTTGCTGAGTGACGTTTTTTCGGTGGCAGGTTTTGGGTGACGGTGTGTGCATGGAAGGTTGTTCTCTTGCAGGGCCCCACGCTTAACTACCGTTTGGGGGGAAGCTGTGCACTCGCCACACCTTAGGGGTATAGCCATGGACAGTCCCGAGGCGGGGGCCCATGTGGGTGGAGTTGGGTCTCCTGTGGGAAAAATTTGGCCCCCTGTGGTGCCTACAGGAGGAGCAACGTTGACACCTGTCGCACCTGCTCGAAACGAGGCACCAGGTTGAGTTGCTGAGTATTCCATCACAAAATAAATTTGCTATAAACCGTTAGTCCAATAATTTCACATAGTTGGAGGGACAGATACCAACTTGGCCGTTGGCTCTTCTGGCCTGCCACCACTTGCCGTCAATGTCGTCAACCTCCAAGATTTCGTCCTTGGCAAACGAGATCTCGTTGATGTCGTCGGGACTGGCATCGTAGCTATACAATGCCTTTGCCTTGTACCGGAACGTGGCTGTAGGCACCGAGAAGTTGGCGTCGTTGGCATTGTTGTAGACGGTGTTGCGGGCGCTGTTGTTGGGCAAGTCGCGCACGTTGGTGTTGGAAAAGTTCTCCATGCCGTTCAACTGCGACAGCGACATGTAGCCTGACCGATTGTTGGTGAGTTGCGAATGTCTCGAGTCGTTGCCGTGGATGTTGTGCGAGGTGCTGCGAGGAACTGCAAACTCGAGATCGTCATGCTTGTTCTCCGCAGAGTTGAGACGCCCGTGCGACAAGGTGTTGTTCTTGACCGAGAAGGAATCGATGAACTGGTTGGTGGGCGATTCGGGATGTCCGCCAAAGTACAAAATCCACAAAATGTTCAACATGGACAACAAGATGCACCCGGCGGCGCAGCACAAGTTGCCCAGCGACAGCGTGTTGTAGATGAGGTTGGTGGTGGAGTTGGTGGTGTACAAAAATGCAACCGACAAAAGCCCCACAAGCGTGAACTTGTACAACTCGATGGTGTTGTGCAAGTATAAGAGGAACACGGCTAGGATGATGATGATCTCATACACAAGGCCCCACCACGTGAATCTTGGGAACTTGGAGGCGTTGGAGGAGGCAGCACCGGCGATGGCCACGATCCACGAGATCACGCCGAAAGACACGGTGGAGATGGCGAACGGGTCGCCCAAAAAATTGGAGAGTTGGAATCCCATCTTGAGTCGGGGGGGTATCAGATCAAGGGCCCGAATGTAGAGGGTGAGGAGGGTGAAGCGGCAAGGTTAAGCTGAAGAAAATGAATGAACGAATGAGCAAATTCACACCATAAAAGACCCCAAACTGAACGACTGGAATTTTCCCACTGGAGATTCTGTAGTGGTGACATCAAAACAGAGGAATTTTTGGAGGTGGATCGTTCCTGAGTGTGTGCAGGAGGTGAGCGCTCGGTACTTGGTCTAGACTTTAGCGCGCCGGTAGCCGGAACAACCGGTGATGGTGTCTGGGTTTTGACTTTGGTTCTCTGGCGGCTAATTAATGGCAGGGAGTCAAAATTGGCAGCATGAGGGGGGGTGTAATGTAGCGGGTGTGGTTAGTATAAACTGAGAAAGTTTAAAACTTTTTGGCTGGAGCCACGGGAGAGCGTACGCGCTCAGGGGCACCAGACCTAATATGAAAACACGATCCAAAAAAAAAAAAACGCAAACAATGGAACCCTCAAATAGCTCACTCCAAACACTAACCGTAGCGTGAATATGGGCACAACCGCCAGTTCTAAGGGAAAAAACCTGAGATATTTAGAAAGTCTTGGGAGTCTTGGTTGGCAATCTTTATTCACTCAATTTGATACCAACGTGACCTTTACAAGCGACTACTTGCAACCACCTGATGTTAATCTGATAATAATCTAGCGGCGGTCTCTGATTGGGTGGTTTCGAGATTTTAAGCGTCAATTATTTCCTTCTAGCGGTTACTTACGAGCCGGGGAAGCCGTTTGGCGTCACGGAAAAAATGGCATTTCCTGGCAAAACTTGGATCTGCTTTGGTAGTGCAATAACGACAACAATTTTTGAGTGTGTCAAATACCACCAGCAACTCTCTGTTTTTGGATGTCTTCATCCACAAAGAGAGGAGGGGATGACGCTGGGTTCCCTTTTAGGGATAACTTGGAAAGCTACGATGAAATTGAAACCCCAGCAATTTCTTTTGTGTGGGAGAGCCACAGTTCGCAATGAAATCCAAACCTCCATGACTGGTCACGACTCGAGCGGAGTTTCCCGGTTGGGCAGGTCCGCCCGCGCTAATCCCGACCGTTTTGCCTCGAGCGTTAGATATTATGCGCACTTGGTACTTGGTTCCCGGTCCCTTCCGACAAGTCAACCAGTCTAATTGTTCCAAATTCGGAGTACGCGGAGCTGGATTATTTCCGCATTGCATCCGTCCGATGCTGGCCGTTTGTCAGCCTCACTAGAAACGGCTATGGACTCTGGAGCTCGGTTGCTCGAATTCTTGACTACAAACTCGGACTCAAAATGGTTGCAACTTCTTCGCGAGCTCAAGCATAATGATTTCGTCAAAAACAGGGCTTCGTCCGATAAAATTGAATCGAATCCTTCTCTGTTATGAGGCTGCCCTATCTCCAGGTTTGAGAAGGTCCAGAAATGGCCGCAAACCAATGGTGCAGGCCATGACTTGCCAACCCGTAATGTTCCATGATGGGACCAACGGATGCAGCAAAACGTAGGAATTTCATTTGTCAAGCTCATGACCAGGCCTCATGTGGGTCGCCTTGTTGTTACGGCTTCGTCCGCAGCAGTATTTAATGGTAACCACATTGCCTGAATCGCTTGGCCGGGCACTGCATTTGGATATTGCTATAACCAATTAACCAAACCACTGCTATTCACAAACACTATTTTATTACTCAATGTTATTGGCTCGCCAGAGATCTCCAGCTTTGTTGGCAGCAGGGTTGTCCTGCTCTCGTTCATTGTCTGCTTCTGCTCTCAGAAGCTCTTGGGACATCAAAACGAAGGTCTTGGATAACAAGGATCAATTGAAACACAACGATAAGAGCTTCATCACTCACCCTTCATTTCCTCATCCAGAATGGACAAATGAGGAATGCGCTGCTGTGAAGTTTGTTCACCGTGAGCCAGTTACCAAGATGGATAAGACCGCTTACAACATCATGTACGCATGCAGAAGAACCTTTGACACTGTGACAGGGTACAAAAAGCCAAAAACCCCAGAAGAGAAGGAGAATCGCTTCAAGGGCACGCGCTGGGAAATGACTGAGAGCAAATGGCTCACCAGAGTGATTTTCTTGGAGAGTGTGGCTGGAGTTCCCGGCATGGTTGCTGCGTTCCTCCGTCATTTGCACTCTTTAAGATTATTGAAGAGAGATAAGGCTTGGATCGAGACTCTCTTGGACGAGGCTTACAATGAGAGAATGCACTTGTTGACATTCATCAAGATTGGAAAGCCCTCGTGGTTCACCAGAACGTTTATTTATATTGGACAGGGTGTGTTCTGCAACATGTTCTTCTTCCTTTATCTTTTATCTCCAAGATATTGCCACCGTTTCGTTGGATATTTGGAGGAGGAAGCAGTCAGCACCTACACCCATTTGATTGATGACTTGGAGCACCACCGTCTCCCTCAATTTGACGAAGTGCAAATTCCAGAAGTTGCTCAGCAGTACTGGACCGAATTGAATGACAAATCAACATTCCTCGACTTGATTCAAAGAATCCGTGCCGATGAATCTAAGCACAGAGAAGTGAATCACACATTGGCCAACTTGGACCAAAAGGCCGACAGAAACCCTTACGCATTGAAAATCGAAGGTGTTGACAAGCCACAACCAACCTTGGGCTTGAAGGGTGAGCACAAGGAAGGATGGGATAAGAAGGACTTGATCCTTTAGTATCAGAAATTTAAATTTCTCTTGTTCATAGGCCGGAGCAGACTAAGACTCCATATATTGATGATTTAAATCGCAAAATGCGTACGACAATAAATGTTATAAAACAATAGGTTGGAACCCGGTCATCAAAGATGAATGCATAAGTTTTAGTGGGTAGCGCCAAGGAAGATTGTCACACTGAGACACACAATCATCACGACGACACCCCACACACTCAACACGAACCCACCGTACTTGCAAAACCGCTCCAAACCTGTCAAAGTGGTTGCACCATTGAGTGGCTTGATAAGCATGTACCCGAAAAGACCCGGCAAGATGAACGAGATGGAGGTCGAGCCGGTCGAGCCAACAAATGCTAAGACGTGAGCCAAAGATTTAACTGTGATAGCCACAAGGTACGAAGCAATGACAATAGCGGTGGTGATACCGTAGAACTTCTTCGTAGTCAAAGGAACAATGATTGGATCATGCCCATCAGTGTCTTGTGCGCCCTCCATTGGAGTTGTGCTGACAAAGGACTCGTCGCAAAGAGACTCGCCTTCGGCGCTATTTGCGGCCAATGGGGTGTATCCGTCAGTGGTGACATTGGAGTTTCGAAGCTTAAAGTCTGACTTGACTCCGTTGCGGATGAAGTAGATCACATGATTGATGGAGCCACGGCATGGGTGGCACTGCAAGGGGAACGACAAGCTCACCATAATGACAATGCACAACCGGCCAATGAGCGAGGCGATCGAGTTCTTGGGGTACATGGTGATGATGTTGGCGTTGACGTCGTTACCGAAAGTCAAGTATCCCAAGATACCCACCACGAGGTAAGATGCACAGGCGGTAGCAATGGCGTTGCGGATGATCACATTGGCCTGTCTTGTGGTGGAGCCGTCCTTCTCGTCGGATTTCAACTCGTTGATGATAGCAAACATGTTCTGGTGACAAGTGTAAGCAAAGACAAAGATGGGGAAGGAGGAGAGTGTCAGTTTCCACGAGACTGGTCCCACCAACGTCACGGTACGCTCTGTATCGACGTCAGTGAAGAAGTGGGCAATCACAAGGCAGATAAGGTACACCACCGAGAACAAGGCCACCACACTGGTGTATTTGAGCGAGTCGAGTTTCTTCAAGTACGAAAGTGGTGCCACCATGGACACCATGAACAAGGTGATCCACACGTTTCTCTCCATCCAGAAAGACAGCTCGTCCACGCCTGCGGACTCCAAGATCTTCGGCATCAAATCGCCAATCACAACCAAATAGGAAACTCCCACTCCAAAGCACTTGATTGCAATGGCTCCGTCGAAAATGACAGAGAGCTGCGGATACGTCAACTGACACAAGCTGAAGTACGACACCGCCAGTTGTTGCTGGGTGTACTTGGCCACTTTATTCTGAAGATAAAGCCCGAATGCCGATGTGATCGAAGACCACACGATTAAAACAGCACCAAACACAAGACCGTTGCACCTAAGTCCGTAGGGCATGGCGAGAATGCCAGCACCAATGATGGTATTGAGCAAGTTGATCGAGCCCGAACGAATAGTGGCTCTGCCCATATTTGCGAATGTTAGTTAGGTCACTTCAAGAGTAGTTGGTGCGCACTTTCTGATTACACTCCAACTGTGTGTAGGTGACCAAATTAAGCAATAGGTGGTGGGAGCTAAAGGGAAACATGGCAAACAACTGGAGGGAAGCAAGAAGCAAATCAGACATTTTCTGAGTAGATAGCAAAAACACCCCCCGGTAGAAATTAGCCACCCAATTCCTACGTGGGGTGTAACTAATACATTGATTACAATAACTAAACTATGTCACGACACTGGCTGCACACTGGCAGGCCCAGGCGACACCAATTCCTTGTTCTGTTTATCGCAACTTGCCGAGTGCTAGCGTCATTAGAAGATGTACCAGCCCAACAACAACGCAATGAGCACCAAAATCACGGCAAATGGCACCGACACCCCACTGACAGCGCTGTCGGTGGACGAAACAGCCTGGGACGATGCTGGGGTGGAGGCAGCCTTCTCGTTGGAGTCCAACTTTTCCGACAAGTCGCTGATGCGAGCGTTGGACTGCTGCAACTCCTGGTCGATGTCCTCAACTGTAGCATCTCTCTTGGTAGCAGCCACCTCGGGGTGCGCTGAGCCGTTGCTGGCAGCAGCAGCTTGTGAGGTATTTATTTCTGACTTTTCGGTCTCGGAGGTGGAGTTCAAACCCAAGGCGGCGCCGGCAGCGGCACCAGCGGCGGTGACAGAGCCAACAGCGGCGGCAGCGGCACTACCCAATGGTGTAGATTGGGTGGCATTGGCGTATGTGGTGTCGTTGATCTGCGACTCGTCCTTGTCGTCGTCGTCGCTGGTAACAACAAAGTTAACCTTCAACTTTTTCTGTAGCAATTGCTGCTTGAACTTGGACTCCAATGCGGGCCACGACTCGCTGACTTTGCTTGGGTCGTCCAAGCCAGGACATGGCAACGACACAATCAAGAACTTGTCTTTGCACTTGTAGTCCTTGGCCAAAGGCTGGGTGAAGCCCTGCAAGATGAGGGAGATCTTGACCGACTCGCCGGGAGGAACGATACTGGCATTTGGTCTGACGCAGTACAACTTGGGGGCGGTGGTTTTCACCTTGAACGCCAAGGGTTCGTCGGAGGAGTTGGAAAGAAACAAGTATTCCGTGGAGGGCTCGGTGAACGTGCCTGGAGGATGTTAGTATGAGGTTCAGTGGCGGTGGTGACGTTGAGTTTTGGGCCGATTCGGAGCGATTCGGAGCGATTCGGAGCGATTTGGTGAGATCTGGCCTCAGGTTGGAGATAGGGAGAAGTCGGCGATGTTGCAATCTGGCACTTTGGCGATTGCACCAATTTTCGAAGAGCGGTTTGTGACGCTCAGTCGGCGTAAGTCTGTGCCATTGGCAAGTTGGATTCGATGCCTTGTGGCGAACTTGCCGTCCAGAGCCTGGTTGCTCGTGACTAAGCACATTTGTTTGCTTCGGCACAAACCCAAACACAGACGCCAATCGCAGGCGGGAACGGAACTCAGGGGCTTGGAATTGGGCGAACGGATCACCGCATACAAGGAAACAGGCGGCTAGCGCCAACTTCAGGGTGTGGAGGTGGATCGGATGGTCACGACACTAAGAAGACCGCCCCGAGCGAGGAGCGGGCCCAATGCAACGTCAGGAGCAAAAATTGTGGCGCAGGATGCTTACATACCCTTGTAGGTCAAGACGGATGGGGAAACCTCCATGATGAATTGGTTGTGTTGGTGGTAAAGAAGAATGGAGAGAGGAAAAAAAAGGGGAATATTTTGGTGAGAAATTTCATCACAGTAGCACCAAAAATCACACGCTCCAGGCAAATCGGAGAGTACTGGCTCCGGTACAAGGGGAGGGGCTTAGGCGGAGAATGGCGAAAACAAAACTCAGCGAACGATCGGCACTCGGAGAATTTTATGAACGGCCAAAAAAAAAAAATCTGTTCAACTCGTGTATTGGTGGTCGTTCCCGTGGGAAAATTGCACACTTTTGGTGGGAAAGTTGCTGTTCCGCGACCACATGACAGGTGGAGGTATGGATGTGGCTGGTGGGGGGAGTGGGACAAGGTTACAAGCATCGACAGATTGGGAAGCGGGCGAAAAAAGGAAAGGTGTCAGGAACCGCAGGTGACAAAGTGACAGCGGTGACGAATTGACAGGCGAATTGGAGGGTGGCTAATTTTGGGGAGTGGCGAGTGTTGGCGGGAAACAGCCCGTTCGGGTCATTCAGATGGGCTCGTGTGGCGAAGGAGGCGCTGTTTCCCAGCCAATTTCCCTCGAATTGGTGGGTTTTTGTCTTGGGTGGAGACTGTGAGCTGGAGAAACCTTAAAATCAAGGTTTTTTTTTCTCGCATTCGCACCCAAACTTTAGGCTCAAGCGAGACAAGAACAAACAGCAGACACAACAGAGAAATCACAGAAAATGCTAAGAAAACATGTTTTCCTGGGGTGGCTATCTTGCTTATCAGCGAACTGTAGTTTCGACGTCCACCCCCAATTGGTGTTTCCTGCGTTGTTGCATTCTAGACTGATTCTGCTGCTCACTGCCTCACTATGCACCGTGACAATTCGACAGTGAATGTGACATTCGGTGGTGGTGTTGTGGGCTGTGCCGACGCTTGTTGTGTGGCCAACTCTTGCCTCTTCCGCTTATTTCTTATCCATTTCTCTCTTATCCATTTTCGTCTTCGCTCCGCTGCTCGTCTCGGTGCTCTTCATCTTGTTCCTCTACATCCCCTTAGTAGTCGTCACCCTTCGACACAACCTCCTTCTTGTGTGGATGAAGCAAGATGGTGTGCTCGTACTGCGCAGTGTACGACCCGGTGGTGTCCACCAAGGGCAAGTAGTCCTCGACAATTCCAGCACGCACCAACTGGTTCAACGCTAGAAGGTACTTGTCCTCACCAGCACGCTCCAAGTACCGGCGACACCATGGCAAGGTGCCAAAGTTGGTCTTGATGTTGTTAAGCAACTCCCGGGCACGCTCGCCTGGAACCTTGATGTCGTCGATGTTCTGGTTCAACGCATAGTGAGAACACTCACCCTGGGTGATAACGTAACCCTTACCGGTGGTTCCGAACGTCTCGATGGCAAACGTCTCACCCTCCTCCATCTTGGTCATGTCTCCGTTGGCAACAATGGGCACGGTCTTTCCGGAGTGAATCTGGTAGTCTCCGATGTTGTGGCCGTTCAAGTTACGAATACACTTGATAGGGTAGGTTTTGCCGTTCAACTCCATCTCGTACGACTCCATCACCTCCTGCACTGCTGCACCAATGTCGTTCAATCTCACGTCGATTCCCGACTCCTTGACTCCGGTGTAGGTGGCTTCTCTCACTGCAGTCAAGAGACTGTCGTATTTGTCGTCGAAGGTCAAGGTGAAGGCCGAGTCCACAATGTGTCCGTTGACATGCACTCCGATATCCACCTTCATCACGTCCTCCTGCTTCAACACAAGCTTATCCGACGAGTTGGGGGTGTAGTGTGCAGCCACATGGTTGACCGATAATCCGGTTGGGAATCCAATTCCCTGCTTCAACGTGTGGTCGTTGCCAGTGTAGGCACGCACCGAGTTCTCGATAAGATCGGCGATTTCAAGCATGGGCATTCCCGGCTTGATCAACTGCTGGGCCTTGGCCCGGACTCTCCGGTGGATCTCGGCTCCTTTCCGGAAGTCTTGCCAGTGGTTATTCTGTTGTCTGTCCAAGTATCTCTTCTCCTCGTCGGTGGTACGGTAGCTGTTGACTTCCAACGGATATTCCATCCATTGTCCCTCGGGAAACACTCCGTCTGGGTACGAGGCGTCAATGTTGGCGAGCTTCTTCTTCTTCTTGGACTTTTTCTTCTTCTTTTTGGCGGCCTCGTCGGCGTCAGGAGCGGGCGATGCTCCGGAATCGTCAATGGTGAGGTTCTCCACGGGCAACTGGTCGGCGGTCTTCTCCACTGGGGTTTCCACAGAAGTCATGGTTGGTGGTGTAAATTTTTTAGATCCACTACGCTACTATATAGGGTGTGGGGTCATGTGACCGGGGTTGCGATGGGTGGTGGTTCTGGTGGGTGATAATGGAGGTAGATGGGCTAAAATGGGGGGGGGGGAAAAAAATATGAAAGTTGCTGGGAGAAAGATTCGACATTCTATGTATGCTATTCGAAAAAAATTGGGTCCACTCCGGTGCTCTCTCGTGGCAGTATGCTGATACTCACTCACGAGATGCATGGAGATTACATCCAGTCCAATAAATGTGTATAAAGTAGAATTAAACCAACCAGCCGTCCTGCGTGATCCATGGTACCCGTCCGTGGAATGTAGGTGGCAAATAACCCAAATGCATTTAGACAATTACTCCTTGGAGGGGTCGGGCCCGGTCAGCCCAAAGAGCCCCACCTTATCGAAGTTGATCATCTTGCCGTCCACGGGAGTCTTAGGTCCTGAGGGCTGTACGAGTCCGTGGAAGTCGGGTGTCTTCAAGAAACTCTTATTGGCCATAGCTGACCCGTGTGATGCGGCGGCATTGGGGGAAGGTGTGAAGAAGTTGACGTAGTCGCTCATGTTGAACCCGGCGGGAGTAAGTGCCAATCCGGCGGATGGCAATGCACTGCCGGGAACCGCGAGGTTTCCGTAAATCGAAGGCGTTAGTCTGCTTTGAGGAGTCTTTGCCGTGGAAAACATCGCTCTCTTTGGTGTGAGAGGAGGTGGTGGTGCAATGAACAGACTGGCTGGCTTGCCCATTGGCTGTGAGGACAGGTGACCGTTCCCGCTTGGAGCAGACGAGGCGCGTGGAGTGGTGGCATAGGGTTTTGCTGGCGACGGCGACGTGGCCAAGTACATGAGCAAGTCTGCGCCTTCGTCGTCGTGGAACTTGTCGCGAGCAGGCTGGGTGGGGGTCTTGAGAAGCGCGCTGGTGGAGGCGAGCTGCTTCTTGGGCATGGTGGGTGTTCTCTGTGCCTTGGACGTGGAGCTTTCGCTGGACCGTCTGGAGTTGCTGGCCACCGACGTCAACACCGGCGACGGATGCAACGACGGCTTCGCATTAGGCGAGTCGGACATCTCGGCCAACACCATGTGTGGTTCCACGCGGAGCACGGCGCCACTGTCGGCGCGGCGTCTCTTGATGGGAGAGTCCATGAGTTCCGACTCGGTGTCGAAGGAGGTGCTGCGTGGGCCCTCGGCGATGCATTTCAAGGGCGAGCTCGACAAAAACACCGATGGCTTGGTCAGCGTCGGCAGCTTGCGGTCCGGCGAGTACAAGCTGGGCAGCAGCGTGAGTCCTGGCGGGTTGCCGGCTGCGATCTGGCGTTTCCACATGTAGTAGTTCTTCAACGGGCTGGACCGCACCGGCGACATGTGGGCGGCGTCGCCCGGCGACATCGGCGGCAACGTGGTGGTGGCAGACGACGCCGACGCCGTGAGCAGCTGCTTGGCGGTGACCGAGGCCTTAGAAAGCTTCAACTTGAGCTCCTTGGCGATCTTCTCCAACTCGTCCTTCTTGAGCGGGGTCTTGGGCTTGCGGGCGCTCGGCGGGGTGGCGTCGGTCTTGGTGGCGGCGGTGGACATGTCTGGGTCTGGCGAGTTGACGGCTTTGCTGTCCTTGAGCGTATTCATTGGCGGCAGCTCGATGAGGCCCGGAACTGGAGGGAAGCGAAGGGGAAAAAAAGCGGCGGAGGCGGTTGGGGCGGCAGCACGCGGGTGGCGGGTGGTGATTTGGCGCAATTGGCGAGTTTCTGCCGGGTGTAGCGGGCGGGTTCGTCAGGAAAAAGCGGTGGTAGCTAGGAGTGAAGGGATGGGTACGCGTGAGAAAAGGCAATCGGTCGATATTTTCTGCTTTGGGCGTAATTACTCGCAGCAACCAGCGCGGTGCGAATAGGCAAGCAAACATTAGGGCACTGGGCACGAAATCTTCATCAGGGGCCCGGGTTTTGGATGTAAGACACGGGGGTTTAGCAGCGACGCCGAATGGACATACTTGTGTTTTTACTTTTGATTTACTTGTGGTGGTGCTGAGGTGTCAAATTGGGGCTTGGTTTCGGTTTTTGGTGGGTAGTGTGGAAGTGGAAATTGTCGGACAGAGACGACAAAATGGCAGAGAAAAATTGGCCCTTTTCGCGGTGAAACTCTCACCCACATTTAGGGCGCACGGCATGACAAACCAGAAACTGAGACAAGATCGAAGGGGGCGGGTTACTTCGTTTGGGATTCCTGGTTTTTGCGCTTCCGCAGCACTGGCCCAGTAGACCGGGATTGGCGTCCACTAAACCTAATATGGGGAGGATACGCCAATGAAACCGGTGAATGGGCCTGGCCCGCCCAAAACGGTGCACTGCGAACCCTGATCCCGGTGCACTGTGGAGCCTGATTCCGGTGCACTATGGAGCCTGATTCCGGTGCAACGAAACCAGATTCCGGTGCGAACCTTGATTCCAGGACTACGTTGTTGCACGACTTGGAAGGGGCCGTTCATTGTCGAAATTCGCCAATTGCACACCCGGTGGAACGAACGGCAACGAAGTGCGGGCCCCATTGTTGTTGCTCCGTCGAACGA
The DNA here is from genome assembly GCA_030674735.1 of Sungouiella pseudoflosculorum. Lineage (NCBI taxonomy): Eukaryota > Fungi > Ascomycota > Pichiomycetes > Serinales > Metschnikowiaceae > Sungouiella > Sungouiella pseudoflosculorum. Next base: position 264,701 of record JAKUAO010000011.1, on the reverse strand, counting down.
AACTACTAAATTTCAAAATTGCACAGACTTCACCATTCGGCTCCGTTTCGACCTGGCCACTATCTTCGCACTCGGAGTTCCATCTGGCCTAATCGAGATTATTCGTCTAGATATTCGTCTAAACATTCCCCGAGTCGTCTCGCCTATTTTGCCCACCCCGTCTCGTCTACTGGGGCCCCATGTGACTCTGGCCACGCGCAGCATGCTAATCCAGCTTGCCAGCTTGTTTCACTCGCATCGAAGCAATCCTGCAATCTTGAGTCTGGCTGGTTTTTTTGCTCGATCGCTCGCACTTCGGTCCTGCAATCTCTTATCGGCACAGCGCCGGCGATTTCCGAGCAGCGTTTTCCTCTGGCCAAATCCATCGGTGATGGCCGTAGACGTCTTCCGAATTTTCCACTCGAGATCGAAAACTAGAAAACCTCGCCCAATTCGCCTGTTTCGCCTGTTTCGCCTCATTTCAATCTCTTCTTCCCGCTTTCCACTTGCGACTTCACCTCTGTCTGTCTGTCTGGCCCATTCCAACTCACGTGATAGCAGGCCTCCAGGTTTCCCTGATCTCAACTACATTCTTAATCGCCAACAATGTCGATGATCCTCTTGCTCGTGCCGGCAGTCGTTGTGTATGCTGTGTACCAGATCATCACCCTGGTGTTGCCCCGGTTCTTCCTTGTGCCCAGCCAGCTCTGGCAGGACAAAATCTTGAAAGTGATCAACTATCCCAAACCCATCTACCTCAATGTGGGGAGCAAGCGCTCGAGTTTCCGGCGCAGACTCATCACCGCCAGCGTGCAGCCTTCGTTCTATACCAACTTCGTCAACAACAAGTTGAAGCTCCAGCCCATTGACCGCGAGAACAAGGACGACTTCTTTGTCAATGCCATGAAGAAGAGAGCCGCCAAGGATCCGTCCAGAAAGCTCATCTACGGGTTCTTCCACCCATACGCCAACAACGGCGGTGGTGGCGAAAAAGTTTTGTGGCAGGCCGTCCAGGCCACGCTCTTGGAGGACCAGAGAAACATCGTGGCCATCTACACCGTCAACTTGGACGCTGAGCCATTGGACATTTTGAAAAAGGCCGCCGACAAGTTCGATGTGCACGGAATCGACGCCAAGCGTGTGGTGTTCATCTATCTCCGCAAGTACGGCAAGTTCATCGACGCCAAATACTGGAAACACTTGACCTTGGTGGGCCAGCTCGTGGGCTCGGCCATTCTTGCATTGGAGGCCATGTACGAGTTGAGTCCAGACGTGTGGATTGACACCCAGGGCTTGCCCGGAAGTTACTTGCCGGTCAATCTCATCTTGAAGGTGCCAATCGTGGCCTACGTCCACTACCCAATCATTCAGCAGGATATGTTCAACAAGCTCAAGTTCCAGAAGTTTTCGGACTTTAAAAAATTGAGATTGAGCGGTCCAGACATCAAGCAGGCCGCAAAGTTCTTGTACTGGTCGCTCTTGTACGCATTCTATATATATTTGGGCTCATTGGTGGACATCACTTTGGCAAACGGAACATGGACTTACAACCACATCAAGGGTATTTGGTACTTGAACGAGCCAAAGGGGAAGACTGTCGAGGTCTTGTTCCCTCCATGCTCCACCGAGAAGCTCGGCCAGACTCCACAATTGCCTCAGGACACCTCCAAGTTGGAGTCCTCAGAGAATCTCCCCAAATACGAATTCCGTTTGACTGAACCAGCCTCGGCTGGCGAATCTCATCTGTTGGAGGCTGCTGGTAAACCCGAAACTCCATTGCTGGAGAAGACTTCTGTGCCTACAGCCTCCAAGCAGGAAAGTTCTAAGTCCAAGATCAACATGATCTACGTTGGCCAGTTCCGCCCCGAAAAGAGACACCTGCTTGTCTTGGACCAGTATCATACCTTTTTAAAGGCCTTCCACGAGGCAAAGTTACCATTGTCTGATTTGCCAACCCTCACCTTTTTGGGATCTTGCAGAACTCCAGAAGACAGCGAGACATTGGAGTCTCTCCAGAGTCTTGTCAAGGAGCTTGACTTGTCAGAATACGTTAAGTTTGTCATTGACTGCTCTTTCGAAGAAGTCAAGGCTAACTTGGCGAAGTCGACTTTTGGTTTGAATGCCATGTGGAACGAGCACTTTGGCATTGGTGTGGTGGAGTATCTTGGTGCTGGTGTTGTTCCTATTGTCCACGCTTCTGCCGGTCCACATCTCGATATCTTGAGCACTGATACACCTTCGAAAGGTTGGGAAAATGAGGTTGCATTTTTCTTCAAGGCTGAAGAGGACCCAGATTTCTCGGGCGTTAATGACAATGGAGTGCTTGAGTTTGTCTCCGGTGATAAAATTCTTAAGTTCCCAGTCTTGTCGAAATTGTTTACAAAGCTATTCATCACTTCGCCGGAGTTGGTGTCGGAGTCCTCGCTTGCTAAGAAGAGAGCAGCAGCTAAGGAGGTGCTCAAGGAAAGATTCTCGAACAAGATTTTTGCTACCAAGTGGATTGAACACCTCAGAAGAGCTGCTGTATTGGAAGCAGTTTACAGAGAAGATCGCAGAGACCATATCGATGGTGTTTACTAGGTGCTTAGAGCTCGTTTTCAGAATCGTGTCCTCGTGTGCTTTCGAGTTTGTGACAGGCAATCTGAAGTTGAAGCAATTGTCTGTAAAGTTAGATTTTTGGTGTTAATATAAAAAATTAGCAATTATGTCAGAATTTGGCACCAGCTGTAGAATTATGAAATCTTCTTTTTTGATTCTCGCCCAATTCGCGATTCGAGCTAAGGCTTGTTCTTGACGAGTATTACTGCTTTCAAAGCCAGAGAATTGCCAATTGAGTACTCTGTTGATTATATAGAAAGTTGGAATTGCATCAATTTGGCCTTAACTATCTCTAAATTCCACAATTATCGCTTGGACGTGATTTTATGGCTTCCGATGAGGACGAAATCAGTCTGAAAAAAAAAATGGAAAAACAAAAAATGAATCAACTGATTTCGCCCAGGATCGAACTGGGGACGTTCTGCGTGTTAAGCAGATGCCATGACCAACTAGACCACGAAACCAATTGTGAGTTACTGAGCCACACGTACTCGTTGGGGAAATTATACTACCGAAAATCAACTTTTTATTTCTCGTCCAATTTTAAAGATATGGGGCTCAAAATTTATCAGCAGGTAGACGGTCTGATCTTCTATCCTCTAGAATTGTATTTGGAAGTCAATTACTTCTCATAGCCTCAAAAATCCCGATTTCGAAAATATCTGAATTTGACCATTTTGTCACCCATTTTTGATAGTAAGCTTCTCATATTATCCGACTTCATTACTTGAGATTCCACAAACATATAATGGCATTTTAAGCTCAATTTGGCGAGGTTTGAAAATCACTCTAATTTCTATGCACCTGGCTGCTGAATGAGCATGTCCTTCGCAAATCACCTCTCGGTGGCCAAGCTGGCTAAGGCGCGAGACTGTAATGGAATTGTAATCTTGAGATCGGGTGTTCGACTCACCCCCGGGAGATTTGCTGCCTTTATGGCCAAGTTGGTAAGGCACCTCACTAGTAATGAGGAGATCGTCAGTTCGAATCTGGCTGAAGGCATTATTTTTTTGTTCCGGCCTCTTGTGGAAGTTAGCATTGTGATTATTTTTGTGAATAGGAAGCTAGGTGCTCTTTTTGAGATTCTGGGAGATATTTCGTGCAGAAATGATGGTATAGCGCTAGATAGACTTGACGTCTCCAGTCAATTGCTAGGAATTTTGATAATTCTGATGTTTCGTTCAAACAGATCAACTAATGGAGCACGGCTCACCTTTCTTCGTGAGATTATTGAGTCTCGAAGTATCGCAGGTCAAGCCTAGCTGAGTCTTTGGAGGTGATGTAGCTTAATCGTGTTCTGTCATTTTCGCCCCAGCCAGCCCGGGGTGTCTATGACTTTCACTCCTATTGGATACTAATCTGTGATAATCTGGCCGTGATAATAGGTAGTGACTACATCATTCTTGGTATTTGTGGTCTACTAAATCAACCCCAGCAGGACTGACACTGAAGCGACATAGTTGTTTAAGTAATTAGTCAGCAGGATTGGACTTGGAGGAATTTCCTTTCTTTGAAGTTTTCTTGCACGCTCAACTAAGAGCCGTTTACGCTCTGTCTGACCGTCTCTTCCAGGTCTGATTATTTCCTACAGTATGGCTGCAACATTCTCACAGTCACCACCCAAATCAACAACACGACAACTTAAAATTTGTTAAAGATCAACTAGTCAGTATCTTTCAATTGGTCAAAATCATCTTCAAAAATCAAATTCAGACAATATTTCTCCTCATGTTCATTGCCTCCACTCTCCAGCTTCCGACTCTTTATCACCTTGGTTCGTGCATATACGTTAAGTGCCAACGATAGAACCCCACACCATCAACACCAACGAGACAAGAAACTTCTTCAAATCTCCAATCGCAAATCACACATTCGCCACCCTAAACACTTTTCTATCCCGTCATCCCTCAAAACCCGCTTTCGCCATCGAATTTCGCCGCCTTCTCGCATCTAGGGCTTGTGCCCTAACACCTGCACACCACTCTCAACCCATGCTTCCTGCACACCACCCAGCGGTTCCTCGCACTCTAACCTTTTCAAAAATTTTTCCACTCTTCCTACCACCTACCGAAATCATCAGTCACAATGGGTATGTCAAACACAAATAGAGCCAAAAGCGGGAAAATGGAGCGTGTTGAAAGTGTCCAGATCGTTTAATCCTCCCAGTATATCACCATCAAATCGCTGTCGTGGTCTTCCTTATCCAAAGTTTCCACATGAGTTACCTCCACGAATAGCCGCCCTTATTGCACCCCCTGGCCCGCTCACAAAGAGCATCCTAGTCCTTGTTAGACGCCATACTAACCTCCAGTTAACGTTCCAAAGCTCAGAAAGACTTACTGTAAGGGTAAGCAGTGCAGAAAGCACACCCAGCACAAGGTTACCCAATACAAGGCTGGTAAGGCTTCCTTGTTCGCTCAGGGTAAGAGAAGATACGACCGTAAGCAGTCCGGTTTCGGTGGTCAGACCAAGCCAGTTTTCCACAAGAAGGCCAAGACCACCAAGAAGGTTGTTTTGAGATTGGAGTGTGTTGCTTGCAAGACCAAGGCTCAGTTGGCTTTGAAGAGATGTAAGCACTTCGAGTTGGGTGGTGACAAGAAGCAAAAGGGTCAAGCCTTGCAGTTTTAGGTTACTTTGCGACGTTTGTATACTACTGCTCATAATACTCAATACAGAAACCTAGTAACTACCAAACGTAGATCCGGCCCCACCCAAAATTAGCCGGTTTACGCAGCTTGAACACACACCTATAGCTGCAGCCTCACTCCCCAAATTCCCGACAATAATGCTTTCTTGCCGGCTAACCAAGAATGTAACCGGTAACGGTAACGGTTTGCTGGAGACCACGTGACTTGGCCCTCTCCTTTAGAGTTTCACGCCATTTCCCGCCCGAATCATGGCCGTTGGACCAATTCCAGGATGTGAATCGGCAGTACTCCTTACCTCTTATTCCTCGAAATCTTGAAAATCGCCCTCGTTATGTCTCCGTTGGCTCCTTAGCTTTTAACTACAACACCCAGGAATACGGTGGTGTACGGGTGCACTACCGTGGTACGCTCACCCACCTGATTTGTTTGTAGTAACATCAACTCCTCATATTCTTGGAACTTTGTGACTTTTGTGGGATCTCCTCAACTCTGGACGAATCTCAGTTGCTGTCGCCATCAATTCCAACTCTGCCACGCGCCACATTCGCGCTTTGCTGCGCCACTTTCGTTGACCGTTTCAGAGTAGTGTTGAAGTCTACAATCCAGCCAGAAACACCATAGTTTTCGGGTACAAAGCCGGGAACCACGAGAATTTTGTGTATTCCGTGTCGATATTTCCGAAAACAAATCTTCTCGCTTTCGTTTCCGCCGTCTAGTGCCGAATCGGACCTCGGATCAATTTGACACTATCCATGTCTAGCCACAACGACAGCCGCCAGGCCCGTGGCGACCATAACGGGAATGGACATCTGCAGCAGCCGCTACATTCACTGCAGATTCCAAATTTGAGCTACCGCAACCACTACAACGAAGACTTGTCTATGGAGGAAGACACTTCCACCTATGTGGAACCGGTGCCCTCCTCATGGGGTGCCACGGCGTCTCCTCAGCTGCACCAGCACCAGGGGATTCTTGGTGATAGCTTCCAGCAGCCACCGCAGTTTCAGCTCCTGCCCACGTTTTCTTCGGGACATTCTTTCGAGAATATCCACGAAAAGGGCAACGTGTTCCAACTGATCGATTCGGGGAACTCGTTGAATTTCCGCCAGCCAACGGCGTTCACGGAACTCAACAACTCCTCCAACACAAACTTGTCGGAGATCAGCGACTCAGCTACCGTTCCTCAGTCATTGCGGGATCCTAAAGTGTACGGTGGTGCTAACGGAGCCCAGCAAGACCCTAGGTTGCAACAGATTCCCCAAATCCAGCACCAACAACACCAACAGCAGCATTATGCCCCAAACACCGCAGTTGGGGCCCACAGTGGCCAGCCTCAGCAGGGTCAGGCCTACCACAGCTTGCAGCAGCAACAGCAACAGCAACAACAACAACAACATCTTCAACAGCAGCAGCTGCAGCAGCCTCCGACGGCTCGGTTCCAGCAGCCATTCACTCCTCCCTCGCAAACGGGAGAACCGAAGCCTTCGGACGGACACTATGTCTACTTCTCGAGAGAACCAGGACTTTTCAGCAAATCAACGCAAGACCGGGCATCTGCTGTCAAGTTGAGACTCGAAAATCATTACCAAATGTCAGTCACACACGCGATCGAACGTAATCAGCGTCGGTTAGACTTGGAGAACAAGTTGACAGCAGCAGAGGCCGGCAGAATGAGTGATGAGAGAAAGAACAGACAATTGCAAAACTTGGGTAAGAAGGAGTCTCAGTTCTTACGTCTTAGAAGAACCAAGTTGTCGTTGGAAGATTTCATCACCGTGAAAGTGATTGGAAAGGGTGCCTTCGGTGAAGTTCGGTTGGTGCAAAAGAGAGACACTGGAAAAATCTATGCAATGAAGACCCTTTTGAAGTCTGAAATGTACAAGAAAGACCAGCTTGCGCATGTCAAAGCCGAAAGAGATGTTTTGGCGGGAAGTGACTCTCCATGGGTCGTTTCGTTGTACTATTCTTTCCAGGATTCCGTCAATTTGTATTTGATCATGGAGTTCCTTCCTGGAGGAGACTTGATGACAATGTTGATCAGATGGCAAATCTTCACTGAGGATATCACCAGATTCTACATGGCCGAGTGTGTGCTCGCCATTGAGGCCATTCACAAGCTTGGCTTCATTCATCGTGATGTCAAACCAGACAACATTCTTATTGACATCCGTGGTCACATCAAACTTTCCGATTTCGGTTTATCCACGGGATTTCATAAGACACACGATTCCAGCTACTACAAGAAGTTGTTGGAGAAGGAAAACCAACCCAATTCGGGTAACTTGACCGTTCCAGGCAAGTCTGCTCAGCGTAACTCGGTGATGGTTGATGCAATTCATTTGACCATGTCCAACAGACAACAGATGCAGACGTGGAGAAAGTCTAGACGTTTGATGGCATACTCCACCGTGGGAACGCCAGACTACATTGCCCCGGAGATCTTTATTCACCAGGGTTACGGACAAGAGTGTGATTGGTGGTCATTGGGCGCTATTATGTTTGAGTGTTTGATTGGATGGCCACCTTTCTGCTCTGAGACACCCCACGAAACCTACAGGAAAATTGTCAACTGGCAAGAGTCGTTGATCTTCCCTGAAGACATTCATTTATCGCCGGAGGCCGAGGACTTGATCCGGAGTTTGCTTACTAGCAGTGACAAGCGGTTGGGCCGTCATGGTGGAGCCGATGAGATCAAGCAGCATCCGTTTTTCCGCGGTGTGGACTGGGAGACTATCCGCCAGGTGGATGCTCCGTTCATTCCGAAGTTGCGTTCTATAACTGACACCCGGTTCTTCCCAACCGATGAGTTGGAAAATGTTCCGGATAGTCCTGCCATGAGCCGTGCCAACCAGCAGCAACAGGAAACGAGCAGTCAGAACACAAAGGAAGATCTTCCGTTCATCGGCTACACGTACTCGCGGTTCGACTACTTGACCCGGAAGAATGCGTTGTAAGAGATCGAAAGGAAATGGGCCAATCCACGCAGTGGGGCCACTTCCATTGGGAGAGCCCCCATGCGAACGAGTAGGTTTAATGGCAATACAGATGTGGCAATTATGTGGAGTCCCCCACATGCCGTCTCCAGCCTGGAGCTAAACAATGGGGCATGTTTAGTGTATATCGTGGCTCGGTCACCAATGAATATTATACCGGTAGTCACCTGCGGAGTTAACGTACGGATCCACTCGGATCGAGATTCACAACCCTGGCTTCCCCATCGGGACATGTTATGACACTCAGAAGCCTTACTAATTGTGGCCGGTGCAGGACAGGATGTGAGCGGCCTCACAAGGCTAACGTTCATTATGAAATGCAAAGAGATTAAGCGAGCAAATTGCGTTTGGCGGCTGCAAAATCGCAGTATGCGCAAACTCTTGCAACAATCGGGTGCGGGGCTGAATCGTTCGGTGGGTTTTTTCTTTTGCGATGTTTAATTGTCGTCCCCAGACTTCCGATACTTCCGTTCACGTGAGGCTGGCCAGGGGCCGCAACCAGAGAAAAGATGAGCAATGTGCTGCGCGCATGTGCAGGAGGAGCATAGGTGGACAGACTATATATGGTGTTAGTGCTTGGCTGATAACTGACTTGACCAATTTGTAGATCAGGGCGGGAACTTTGATCGCAATTCGCTGCTGTTGTGTGCTTTGATTTTTTACAACTTCCACTTATTATCTCCGCTCCGCACCTCCATCATGCGCTTCCACCTTCTCATATCGGTGTTAGCGGCTGTTTCGGCATCTGCGATGGCTATGGCCCCAGATATGGACATGGACATGGGGATGGCACTGGCTGTTTCGGTGACTTCGCCAGGATCGCAAACAGACTCAATTGACCTGGATCTGACCCTAATTCCGGTGCCCCACAAGGCGTCCCACCACCACGGTGTGCCGATTCTCCACACCCATTTGGAGCCAGAAGAGAGGCTCTACTGGGAAAACTACAGCACCGAGACATACTATAATACGCCTTCCAGCCGTCGCTCGGCGCTATGGCTCAACATCGGCTTGTACGTGTCCACGTTCGTGTTCTTATACCCGATAGTGCTCGTGTTGTGGAACATCCACCACTACTTGTACTTGCCGGCATTAACCGTCCACACCGTGCTCGTGGTGGCGCTGGTGTTGAACTACTGGGTGTTCATGGGGTCTGTCAAGAAGGACTTGTTCCCCAAAAACGCATTTGGCCCCATGACGGTGCTCCTCTTCCTCGGCGAGATCGTCCACTGGGCGGTGGCTGCGATGGCCGTGGCATATCGCTACCTCAACATCGACGACGAGTTCGACTACGAGGAATTGCAGCACGGCCATGACCATCTCGACTCCATCCACTCGCCGGAGCTCACGTTGCGGGACTCTAATCTGCACCTGTCGTCATTCGAGCTCGAAGATATGGCGGATTTGGATGGCCACTTGAAAACGTCCAATGGGCTGATGCTCCCCCGCAAGCGGTCCAGAATCTCCCAGTTCCTCCTCGGGTTCCCTCTCTTCAAGAAGGCTACTCAAGTGGGCGGGAAAACTGCTCTTGCTTGCACTGGAGTGTTGAACTGGGCCCTGTTTGCATACTTTCTCATTTATCTACCCACCGGGGTGGCCACCTATGGCATCTATGGGCTTGATGGCACCATGTTCAACATGCTTGCCCACTTCATCAAGGGCGGAGTGTTCTTCGTCTTGGGTATGGTGTCATTGGCTCGGTACTCGGGTGCGTTCTCCAATAAAGGCTGGGCTTGGAACCATCGTTTCGTCACCGCCAAGCAAAACGCAGCCTCAAGCTGGCTCCGTTTCCAGTCTTCTGGCCTTTGGACCATGGAGTTTGTTGAGCTGGCTTTAATTTTGTTCTATGGCTCCACCAACATCTTCATGGAACACTTTGCTGCAGCGGGTGGTCCATGGACCGCTAAAGACCTTCAGCACGCCTCGATTGCATTCATTTACATCGGATGCGGGCTTTGTGGAGTGTTGGTGGAGCGCAAGTTGAGCTCCTGGAGACACCTGAAGGCACTTGACAACTTGTCATTTGTAGCGGAGCCCAAAACCTTGGCTACTGTGGTGAAGGCCACTCCAGGCTTCTCGCCCAATCCATTCCCGATCTTGACCATTTACTGGACTGGTGTCATCATGTCCAAGCATGAACAAGCATCGCCTTTGTCAACTGAAATCCACGTTCAATGGGGAAATATGTTTGTGATTGGTTGTGTGTTCAGATTAATCACCTACCTCTACTGTGCGTTGGTCCCAGCGAATACTCGCTCATTGACACTGGCCTCGAGCCCCATGACGGAGTTGGTTGTCAGTTTCGCCTTGATTTGCGGAGGTTTGATCTTCATGGAATCGTGTGATCCAATAATCCACCTGTTCGAATACTACGGATTCACACCGATGTTCACCTTGAATGTGTCCCTCGGAGTCGTGGCATTAATTATGGCTTGGGAGATGTCTGTGTTTGCCATAAAGGATGCATTGGTGCATCGCATGGCCGCCTCCTCTAAGCATTAGATTTGATTGTTTTTGTCTATCCATGAGTCGGCATGTCCCAGGGTTTTAATGGCACTTTATCTTGCCCCCACTCCCTGGACATTCACATAATGCTGTTTAATATTGCACCGTCAAAATTGTTTTAGCTATTTATTTACGATGTTCAATGCTCTAATTAATTAATGATCTCGGTAATGAGACCCACCTCTTCTGGTCCAGTACTACAACAAGCACCGATAATGCGGACGTTCTCAAACTGGGACCACTCGCCAACTTTCTCAATCCACTTCTCGCTAGACTTCTTGAATTGGTATTGACTCACATCGCTCATATCGTTCTCAAACCCATAGTTTGGATAAACAATAAGGTTCAACGGCTGTGCCTTCTGGTCATGAGCCACCTTATTTGCATTAACAATGAAGTCAGACACGATTTCATATGGAACACAATTACATCCAGTTCCAATGAAGTTTTGGCCCACACGATCGTCTCTTGTGGCCTGACCAAGCAAGAATGTGAAAACTTCCTCCAATGGAGTACCGTCAGCCAAAGTAGCAGAATCCTTACAACTCAAGCACACGTAAAACTCCTTGGGGCCCAGCTTCGTGAAGACGGACTCCACCAACTGGAAAATGGCCTTGATCTCGTCGAAGTTGGGGATTGTCTCGAATGCAATGCAATTGACATCCTTTTGCACAGCAAAGAACTCAACAATTTCCCGGTGATACTCCACCAAGTCCTCCACGGTTTGGTCGCCGTACTCGCCACTGTATTCGGCTCCGTTGGCCAAAAATGCTCCGTATGGACCCACCGACGCAGCAACAAAAACCAGAGACTTTCCACTGGCAGTTATAGCCTGTTTAGTGCAATCGATCGACTTCTGCCAGACGTCACGAGCCTGCTCGACTGACAAGTTCTCGTGCTTCTGAAGGGTCTGGAGCGAAGCCTGGTACAGCGACGTGATCAAGATGGAAGCACCTTTGTCCAAGTAGCTCCGGTGGATGTCGGTGATCAATTGTGGCTCTTGAATGAGAACCTTGGTGGACCACAATGGCAGGCCCTTCACCGAGAGCGGATTGTCTCTGGGGATTATTTCCTCCAACTGCGTGCCCAAGGCTCCATCGAGCACGAGTTTCTGGGTTTTGATGGTGGTTTTGATCAGCATACTTGTGGTTGAAAGTGGAGGAGTGAGTGAGATTCTGGACCGAGTCAGAAAAAGTGATAATTGCAAAATCAGACAGGGTTCTCGTCGAGTCAGAAATGTTTACGTATCTTTTACATTCAGAAGCATGACTAAACGATTTGAATTTTCTTTTGAGGTTTTCGAATTTTTCATCTCCTCTAAGTTTAGAATATCCCACCTTGATTTTCACTTTTCACATATATTGGCTCAATTGCACCAATACTAAGTAGCTTACACCACACACGAAAAAACACACACAGCCCCAAATTGCAAAAACCAGTCAAATCAGACTAAGCAATCGCCGAAAAACGTCATTCTATAATATTCATTAAATTTAAACCACTTTACTCCCACTTTCTCTCACCCTAAACCTCTCCACCTAGTGCCAGCATCCTGCACACCCACATTAACTTCGAAGTTCAGTAACTACATCTCTAACCCCACTCTTTAAACATGGAAAATCCAGCTAAAAGAAGCAGAGACGAGTACGAGGAAGGCGGCGGCCACGAAAAGGAAGACTATGATCTCGCCAAAAGACAGCATGTGGATCCCACCACCGAGTTGATCTCCAACATCTGCAAAGATATCAGAAGAATCGGCGAGAACTCCAACTTGGCCAACCAAGTGGACGACATCTCGTACATTTCCAACCCGATTGTGGCAGAATTCGAGAAGATTGACAAGTTGCGTGATGCCATTCTCTCCACTTTGTACGCTGTGGTGACCGAGCAGCCCCAGAAAATCCCCAACATCAGTATCTTGATTTTCATTTGCAACGCTAAAAACTTCTTGGTGGCCAAGTATGTGGTGGAATTCTTCCACGCCAAGTCTCAGGAGCTACTAGACAAGTTGAGGGACCAGGACACTGCCATGGACGATGCAGAGGGCAAGGAAGAACCCACCACCACCAAGTCTACCGAGAGTGCTGGAGTGTTCAACGACTTGAAGTCCGTGTTTAAATTCTTGGCCACATTGACCCCCATTATCGAGGACAGAGCCGTGACCAACATCCTCAAGCTGTTTTTGACGGCCGCCATCGAGTTGCAGAACTCCACAGAGGCCAGAAACGGTACAGCAGAAGAGATCTTCTACAACGTGTTGATTGCAACCCCATACTTGTTTGCCAACGACTTCTCGCAGTCCACCATTGACCAGGCCAACGAAATTGTCGAGTTGGCTTCCACATTCAAGATCGTCGAGCTGGACCCACTGAGAACTGTATCCATCTTAGAGCCATTCGACTCGAAGAACGGCAACTTTGCAGACAGCTTGCCATACAAACCACAGAAAATCATCAACTTGATTCTTCCTGCCTTGGTGACTTTGCAGACCCCAGAGAAGGACTGGAGCTCGTTGCGTGGAACGTTGTTCTTGGAGTTCGACGAGCTTGTTGATCCAATCATCAGTGATGCTTTGAAGACCAACTCTATTTCGAGTGAGGTCATCAGACACGCATTGCCACAGCTTTCGATCCCATCTACAGAGCAACTTGCAAAGTACAAGCCTGATGGTCTCATTGACAATTTGTGGTACGAGCACCCAAGACTTCTTTTCCAAGTGTACAACACGACCACCGAGTTCGAGACGGTTCCTCCAATCGAGTCATACTTTGGCTTGTTCTTCAAGGACATGGCTTTTGACATTTTGACCAACATGTCTTTCAACCAAAAGGAAGCATCCATCCAATTGTCCATCTTGGACTTGTTCTGCTCAAGAAACCTTTTCAGTCCTCCAGGATCTTCGATTGACCAATTGGCCCTCATTGCCAAGGATAACCAAGCAGGCGAGAATGTCCCACCGCTCTCCACCTGGAAGGTCGAAGACGTTGCAGTTGAAAGTATTTTGACTATGATCTTCCAACTCCCACAGTCGTTGCACTATGAAATCTACTACTATACTGTTTTGATCTCCTGCTGTCGCGAGAGTCCAGAATCCATTGCCCCAGTCTTCGGAAGAGCTATCAGATTCTTGTACAATAACTTGGAGACATTGGATTATGAACTGAAGATCAGATACATGGATTGGATGACTACACAAATCTCCAACTTCGACTTCAGTTGGAAATGGGATGAGTGGGCTGGTGACTCTGCCAAATATGCCAACTTGTCCTACCATCCTAAAAAGAACTTTATCCGGAATTTGATTGCCAAGGAAATCAGATTGTCCAACAAAGCCAGAATTAAAGACAGCTTTGTCACGATGAAACAGACCGAGGATGGGGAGAGCAGACTTATGGCATTGGACGAGTTCTACAAATACTTGGACATTTCGCTTTTCTCCGATGCTACACAATTCATCATCAACTATGATTACGAATTGTACGGTGGAAACAACGAGGAGTTGAAGGCCACCATTACCAATGCCATCACACAGCGCAAAGAGTCTCTAGCTTCCAAGCTGATGGTCTCTCCACAAGAGGAGCTCATTTATGAGTTTTCCAATCCTCAATTGCCTCTCAATGAGATTGCTAACAAGCTTTACGATTTCATCATCGCGAACTGGAGATCCAACGAACAATTCCATGAGATGGTTAACGAGACCGTCGAGGCCATCAACTCTTCGATTGTTGATGTGAACTCTGAGAAGATTTTGATTAATCTTCTTTTCCAGACTTATGCCTACATTGGATCCAGATCCATCTATTCTGTTGTGAGCATTTTGAACAGAGATATCGCAAAGTTGAAATTCATCAGTGGTGTTGAGGTCAGCGAGGAAGACTACAAGGCCAGTGGAACCGACTTCAAGTTCCCAGAGTTGAACTTGACCCCCGAGGAATTCAACAACAGGCAAAAATGGGTTATCGAGTCGATCTTGCGTGTGTGGATCCACCAACCCCAGGTTGCCTTCTTGATCTTGGAGTATCTCATTGAGTTTGGAATCTTAAAGCCACAGTTCATCATCCAGAAAGCTCTTGAGACCCAGCACAACCTCATCATCAACAACGTGTCGTGTATGGAATCTGTCAACAGAGTGTTGAGTGGCAGTTCTGGCAAGGACGAATTTAAGGGTGTGATTCTCAACTTGTTTACTCTAATTGTCGAGAACTTGAATGAAATCGCCGATAAGTTGGAGTTGAGCGATGTTGAGACGTCCGAGGTCAAAATCATCAAGGATTTCACCGAAGAAGAGAGCAATGACGCTGCTCTCATGCAAAAAATCGATTTGCAATGGTTGTTCTACGAGTACAAGGGATTGCTCAAAACTTACTTGAGAAAGTTCAACTTGCAACACTCGGGCTTTTCCGATGAGGTCAAGCAGGTTTTCAGTAACATCAAGAACGGACCTGTCAAGGACGACGTCTTGAGATGGATCCAGGAATTGAGCTACTAAGTACGATCTTTAATTACAATAGAATGTATACTATTCAATCTGGGTGGTATTCTGCAGGTAGATAAACTCCAATCAAGAATTGTGGTCCGGTTCTTTTCAACTACCATGACTGACTCAAGCTATGCTGTAGAGACGAAAAGTCTCACTTATGTGTTTGGAAACAAGAAATGCGGACTTGAGGATATAACTCTTCAGATTCCATGGGGCAGCACCAACCTTTTAGTGGGTCCCAATGGAGCAGGAAAGTCAACCTTGCTCAAGATTCTTGCTGGAAAGACATTGATCAAACAAGGCACCCTCAGACTTGGAGGATTCGATCCATTCGAGTTTTCCCTGACTAGACACGAGCAGCACAATTCCGACATCAACAACTACATCTCGTATCTCGGGACCGAGTGGGCCAACAATGAGGTGGTCAAACGAGACATTCCCGTGAAGCTTCTCATTTCCACCATTGGAGGCGAGACATACTCCGACAGAAGAGACGAGTTGATCAGCATCATGGACTTGGATCCCGACTGGTCAATGGCGTACATTTCAGACGGAGAGCGGAGAAGAGTGCAATTGGTGATGGGATTGCTCAAGCCATGGAAGTTGCTTCTTCTCGACGAGGTCACAGTGGACTTGGACGTCATTGTGAGACAGAACCTCTTGGACTTCTTGAAGCGCGAGTGTCGTTCTCGTCAGTGCTGTGTGATCTATGCTACCCACATCTTCGATGGGTTGGGCAAGAGCTGGTGTGACCGGGTGATCCACCTCAATGGTGGGCGCATGTCTGACGATGTGAACGTCCACAACATTTCGTTTGACAAGAACGCCGAACAGGTTCACATCGATCGGAGTGCCCTGGGCCAGATCGAGAAGATTGACGTCGCATTGGCAGAGTCATTGCATCCCCTTGTTTTGCACTGGCTCCGCGAAGATTTGGAGGAGCGTGGGTCACGAGAAGAAGAGAAGATCAAGATGGCCAAGCGGTTGAACGACTGGAACAATGCTCGCGACGGCCATTACTTCGATAGTGACTCCAGACTCTCGGACTATTTCAAGGCCACTCGTGGAGCCCCGGGCCAAAAGTGAGTGGCAGATAGGAGACCTAGTGGCGCCAAAGTTGCTTTGCTGCCGCCTTTGGCGAACACAAGTGGCGAGTCCACGGTGTAAATGCAATGATGATGTGGTGGCCCTCAATACATAGTTAATGTTCAACACGTTCACGACACAGAGAACTCGCGCTCGAGCTCAAGAAACTGCGTGAGCAGCTTCTGCTTGGCGAGCTCGCTATCAACTAACCATTTCTGGTACTTGGCCTCGAGAAGCTCGCTCTGGTAGTCAGAGGTTGTAGCGGGTTGGATCATCAGAACCGAGACGTCCAGCTCGAGCTTTGGGAGGAGAATTCTCTTGTTTTGAGTTTTCGACAGCGCCAACGGAGTTGATGGGCCGCGTTTTTCCGATACTCGACCAGGCGCCTCCGACATGTTTGTGGGTTTGTTTATTTCTGGAGTTGTGATTGAGGTGAGCGTGGTGGGGACCAGTTGGAATAGCTACCGCATTTATGGTGCGCGCACGAGCGTCGCATAAGAGTATAGACCCAAGGTCATATGAGTGGGTAGGGAAAATCATGCCACCTGCACTGAATTTGTATATATCGAGGGTCGTTTGTCGTTGTATACTGATAAAGTCCCAACTCTGTCTTTTATTTTTCCTTTTTTCTGTCCGGAATACCATCAAACCGACACACCAGACTCAGTTGAATGCTCAACACGTGACCATAAGTCACATGGGCTGAAGGTGTGCGATCATCAGGCTCTCGGACTGTGGGTTACCCGGTTTTATTGAGAGGTGGATTCACCTGAACAGGGCCCACCAAAAAGGTTGAAATTGGTGGAAAAACTTCAGAATACCGCCAGTTCACAGCCTGAAAACTCGATCATTATCCATTTTGACCCCAAAAACTCCCTAATTCCACCACATAACCCCCAAATCACCCTCCCTCTCTCCCCACGGGCTCCCCCAGCAGCACGTGACCCACAACCCCCCGCCTATGCACGACTCTCCTCCACTAATGGGCGCCGAAAATTTCTACCGCCTCAATTCTCACCACTAACCACAATGTCCAACAACGAGAGAACTTTCATTGCCATCAAGCCAGACGGAGTCCAGAGAGGATTGATCTCCTCTATCTTGTCTAGATTCGAGAACAGAGGCTACAAGTTGGTCGCCATCAAGTTGACCACCCCAACCGAGGCTTTGTTGAGACAGCACTACGAGGACTTGCAGGAGAAGCCATTCTTCCCATCCTTGTTGTCTTACATGTTGTCTGGTCCAGTTTTGGCCACCGTTTGGGAGGGTAAGGACGTTGTCAAGCAGGGTAGAGCCATCTTGGGTGCTACCAACCCATTGCAGTCTGCTCCAGGTACCATCAGAGGTGACTTTGCCATTGACATGGGCAGAAACGTTGCTCACGGTTCCGACTCTGTTGAGTCTGCCAACAAGGAGATTGGTTTGTGGTTCAACAAGGAGGAGTTGGTTGAGTACAAGCCAGCTATCTTCTCTTGGATCTACGAGTAAGCGCATGTACGCAATACATTTTACTTGTTACAAGATGTAGTAATTGAAGTAGGGACCCGGGAAAGCAAGACCTGGGTGCGAGGATCATGCAAAGACAAGTTTTTCAGGCTTGGGGTCCTTTTCCCCCAGATCTCTCGCTCTCATTCCTGACTCGTTAAATCTCAAACATTGCTCAGTGGTATCCCACAAGAGCCACACGATTCGGATCAATTTCTCGAGAGAAAAGATCACTGGCCGTAGAGAGCGTCATCTAAGGACACATTTGCCTCCTTTTTCAAATTTTTGGAATCCCCAAGTCCCGAATCTCCTGCTCTGCTACTTCCTTTAACTGTTCAGCCTGCACACTTCACCAAAACTCCAACCACTACAACATGTCTATGGACGATGATCTCTTCAATGTCGGAGAAAACGACGAGGATATGCTAGAGGAGGACATGGATCAGTTCGGCATGGATGTGGATGATGATAATGCCAACGAGGAGAATGGCAATGACGAGGAAGAAAACGACGACGACGAAGACGACGAAGACGACGACAACGAGGAGAATGAAGACAACGAGGAGAATGAAGACAACGAGGAGAATGAAGACAACGACGACAACGAGGAGAACGAGGAGAACGATGATAACCAGGACGAAAACGACGAAAACGACGACCAGGACGACAACGACGATGACATGGACGAAAATCCAGACAAGAACGACGACGAGCCAACACAGAAAGACCCCGAGTCGGCGTCGGCCAGCCACAACAACCGGGAAAACCAGCTGCTGCGAGATGTCAAGCTGACGCAACCAGCCAATGGCGACTCCACCAAAGTGGACAGTGAGTCCGAGTCTGGCCGCAGTCTACGAGAGCGAGTTCTTGACAGCATCCGCCGGGCCACGGAGTTTGACATTGTGCCGACGGTAGCAATCCCGTACGGCCAGCAGTGCCACGCCATGGCCGTCCTGGAGGGTCCCAAGTGGCTTGTGACCGGTGGAGAAGATGGGTTCATCCGGAAGTACGACTTCACTGCCTCAATTGAGGGCAAGGCGCCGCTCACAGTAGCCCAGAAACACAACTTGATGGATAGTATCACCAAGGCAGGTGTGATTGGCTCGTACTGGGAAAACGAGCAGCCACTCACCCAGAAACAGATGCTTGCGTCCAAC
Organism: Sungouiella pseudoflosculorum; assembly: GCA_030674735.1. NCBI lineage: Eukaryota > Fungi > Ascomycota > Pichiomycetes > Serinales > Metschnikowiaceae > Sungouiella > Sungouiella pseudoflosculorum. The sequence continues at coordinate 245,770 of JAKUAO010000011.1, read as the reverse complement.
CCAAAGTTCAATGCCAGCGATTTCTCGTCTGGGTCCGTCTCCTACGAGCCACAGGTCAACCCAGTGTACTCGTTGGATGTGGAGCGGAACGGGTTCTGGTGCCTTTCCGGGTTGCTCTCGGGAGGAATCTCTCTTTACACCATGATCTACAACGAGGGAGCCATCCACCACTACTTCAGACACAACGCCAACAAGTTTGGCGAACAGACCATCGACACGGGGCATCTGGATGCAGTGTCTGTGCTCAAGCTCAACCGTGCCCAGGATCGATTTCTCTCGGGTTCGTGGGATAAAACAATTCGTGAGTGGGACTTGAACACCGGTAAAGTGGTCAACTTGTTCAAGGGCAGCACCGGTCAGATCTCCAGTATTCAGTTCAGACCACAGGGACTCACCGACATCACGTTCAAGAACGATGGAGAGGGCCAAAATCCTAGTGACGTCGACTCTCTTTTTGGCGATAGTGACGAGGAAGACGACGCCAATGTGTCCAAATCCGGCATCAAGACTGATCTGGCGAAGAATAAGCCGGCAACCAGCGACAGCATCTTCATGAGTTCGAGCATAGACGGCACAATCAATATTTGGGACGTGCGTGTTTCCGGTAAGAACCTGGTGTTGAAGCTTGGTGTACCCGAGAACGTGCCTCCATGGTGTATGACAGCCAGTTGGTCCAACGACGGTGACAAGTTGTACGTGGGTCGCAGAAACAGTACTGTCGAGGAGCTTTCTCTCAGAATGCCTCATTCCAGAGGCGCTTCTAACTCGAAGGTCCCCAATGTGCTGAAGCGACTCTTATTCCCAAAGATTTCCGGCCCAGTCACAGCATTATCCACCATGCCAAACGATAACTTCCTCCTTTGTGGATCCAACGACAACATTCGTCTCTACAACTTGAGTCTTTACCACGAGTTTGCCCTGGAATCCACTACATCCAAGAAGAGAGCCACTCCGTTCTTTGTCATTCCAGGCCACAACGGTGGAGCATTGAGCAACTTATATGTTGACGATAGCGGTAGATTCATGATCAGTACAAGTGGAAATAGAGGCTGGGGCCACTCGTCGTATGCTGACGTGGTCTTGGTCTATTCCATTGATTGCGAGGGCATGCCTTGAGGCCAAAAAACAAGTTTGTAAAATATATGGAAGCATTCTTTTTCCGGGAAATATATACTCTAATAATACACAAAGTCACAAATATATCGTCAATTGCCGAAGGCGTAAACCGAGTTACGCAACAGCCCCAACCCCACCTGGGTGAAGTCAAGTCCCACATTTACCACCTCCGAATCCTTGAGATAAGACACTGCATCGCTAGTCACACGCGATGCTCCAGACACCAACTCGTTTCCAAAGTTGGCCATTTCGTGCCGCATAAAGCCCCAGTCGAAAATCGACAGAATCGACTTGTAGGCACTGAAATCTCCGTGCATAATCCGAAAGATGCCCGTGTGATGACCCTCGCTGTTTTTGAGCAAGAAATGGATCAAAAATCCAACAAAGCCAATTGTGAAACTGACTCTGTAAAGTTTGCTCTGCAAGCTCGAGTGTGGGTTTCTCTTGGTGACTGCAGACTCTGGTTCTTCGGAGTCACTTCTCGAGAAAAGCTTCTTGAAGAAGATCGAAGACGAGTGCATCACCTTGTGATTGATGTAGGACGAAGCTGCCGACAAATTGGAAAGCGAGGAAGAAAGCAGGGGCATGCGAGACGAGTCGTCCCCATCAAGAGATACAACAGAGGATACAAGAGAGTCTTGCTCAAGAACCCGCTGGAACAATTCGGTCTCGTGTATCGTCTCCTTGCGCTGCTCTTCCTCTTGGAGCATGATGAGAGACTCCAACTCGGATTCAGTACTAACACTTTGCCAATTCAGGCCACCTTGCGGTTTCTCCGAATTAGATGCTAAATCGTACTCGGTTTGTTCAGGGTCAGAAGAATCATCAGACAACACATCAGTCGTACTCTGCACAGCTAGAGAGTCAAGTTTCGATGTAGTGCAAAGAACCGAATGTTGATTGAACTCGCCAAACCAAACGTCGATTGTTTCTGCACGCCGGGCCCAATTCGATGGTGGGTAATCTTCCATGAGCTGCCGTGCAGAGGAGAGAATTTTCACCAAATCAGAGTCTGTCATTGACGACAATAGATTATTTGGCGAAAGCAAAGTATGGACCAAGTCGGAGTCCACGCTCAAGAAATTTGAGGTTTGGGACACATTGAGACTGGCGAAAATGGAGCTCCGGAAGTGGAGCATCGCCGCAACATATATGTACATCGAAGTTGCCACTGAGTTGTAGCTGAAGATGAAATCCCACATCACAAGAAGGTGTGACGAGTTGGAAACATCGTGGCTGAACAAAGTGAGAATGGACAGAAGCGCCTGAAGGAACTTGTAGTCGAAGTAAGCTCCGTTGGACATGAAAGCAGAGTTGCTCGACTGGCGAATGAGCTTGAATAGCGTTGGGTCCACCTCCTCCACAATGCAGGGAATGAGCTTCAAGTGGTTGATGGAGAGGGCAATGTCAGAGATCATAAAGTCACGAAGATGATTCACGGTGAGTTTCTCCAACAACATGAATGCCAGCTCGTCGTTGGAGGCCCCAAGGTCATTGAACACTAGTAGCACCACACTGGCCACATCGTGGTAGCCCTGGTAGTAGTTGAGGCTAGGGTGCTTGCGGAGAACTCGCACCACCAAGCAGAAAAGACGCTTGCGCAACTGGTCAATCTCGTCCAGCGAGAGAATGGTGGTGAATGATGAGTTGACCGACCCATGGAAACTGTTGAAGTGGCTCATCACCGTGAACAGCCGCTTGATGTCCAACATCACCTGGCCCTCGTCCTTGTGCGGAGGAAGGTCGTTGGTGCCCAAATGGTCCACATCTGGCACAGCAAAGAGCCGATCGGTGACATCTGGGTAGGTGTTGGTAGGGATGTCCACTTCCAAGAGAAGCGGCCACACTTTGGCCCGCAAATGAGTGGAAACTAAACCTTCGGTGGCCCGAGAGTACTCGGCGACCAACTCGGGCTTCCCGGCGGCCAATGCCTCCTCCACGGCCTTTATCTTGAGACTCTTGACTGCCTCACTTAGAGGAGTTTCGTCCCGGTACAACGAGGTGTCGAGCGCATCGAAATCGACCCAGTCTTTTTCCAGCTGCCCAGACGACCGGCGTCTAGGTAGCGACGACCCGGGCGATGTGTGGGGTCTTGCTAGCGAAGTCATGGTGAGCAAACAATTGGCGAGTTAGCTAAAGCGGCACTCGGCCGGCAAAAACGGGAACAGAAGCCAGAAAAATCGAGAGAACCCAGCGTGAAACGGCCAGATCTACCGCAACAGAAACACGATTTCAGCCACAGCGCCAATAGTGCCGAACTGCGTTCGTTGAATCCAAATGGATAAGTTGAGAGTGCCCGGTGCAAATCGGGGAGATGGGCAGAACCGGAAGCGGAGAAGAAGTCCCGGAGGTACGGGTGTGTTTCGTCCCAAACGTGGCGCCAGGTTTATCCAACTGCAACGCACAAACGGAAAGTTGGTGATAGTGGAGCGATTGCCTGTGGAGAAGATTGGGAGATGGAATTGTCAGGGTGCCGTCCTGCACACAGCCGGTGCAATCGGTAGGTGGGTGCGCACGATTCTGGCAGTGTATGGTAACTGACTGCGAAGGTTTGGCCCACTCGGCACAATATATAAAGCGAGACCGATCCCCGAGAAAACCAGAGGGAAAACCCAAAAAAAGACACAAGCGAAACCCGACATTGTGACTTGTGACTGCTATTGTTTGGACCCGCATCTCGTTCCTGTTTCTGTCCACCTTCCCTTCTCAAGTGCCCCACTACCCCACACTATGACTGGCCTTACTTACCTGACCAACAAAGATACGCTTTCGGTGGATATCGACGGAACAGAGACAAAGTTCCACTACATTTGGTTGCGAGACAACTGCCACTGCGACAGCTGCTATTTCGACACCACCAAGCAGCGGTTGCTCAACTCGGCCACCATCGACGCCGACATTGTTCCTGCCTCGGTTTCGGTGTCGACATCAGCCATTGACATCACCTGGAGCCAGGACGGCCACGTCTCGACGTACCTGAAGGATTGGTTGAAGCGCCATGCCTACTACCCACCGTTGGTGGCTGCTGATGCCAAGGTTGCAGGCGAGAGCGAGTTGTTGGCTCGCCAGTACTGGAAAACGGCCGATATGGAGAAATTCATGCCCACCGTTGACTTTAACGCCGTGATGGCATCCAGCGACGAAACAGACGGCGAGAGCGCCATCAAGGATTGGTGCCTCAAGATCTGGAAGCACGGGTTCTGTCTCATTGACAATGTGCCCGTCACTCCAGAAGACACAGAGAAACTCTGCGAGAAGCTCATGTACATCCGTCCGACCCACTACGGCGGGTTCTGGGACTTCACCTCCGACTTGGGCAAGAAGGACACCGCATACACTAACTTTGACATCTCGGCCCACACCGACGGAACATACTGGTCAGACACTCCAGGTCTCCAGTTGTTCCACCTCTTGATGCACGAGGGAACCGGAGGAACCACCTCATTGGTCGACGCTTTCCAGTGTGCCCAGAAGCTTAAGGAGACCGACCCCGACAGCTATGAACTCTTGACCAGAATCGCCGTTCCTGCCCATTCTGCTGGAGAAGAAAAGGTGTGTATTCAGCCAGACATTGCCCAGCCAGTATTCAAGTTAGACTCGCAGGGCGAGTTGATCCAGGTTCGGTGGAATCAGAGTGACCGCTCATGCATGGACTCGTGGGCCAACCCAGAAGATGTGCCCAAGTTTTACCGGGCCATTCGCCTGTGGTACGGCATCATCAGTCTGCCTGAGAACGAGTTGTTCTACCAATTGAAGCCGGGACAGTGCTTGATCTTCGACAACTGGAGATGCTTCCATTCTCGTACTGAGTTCACAGGCAAGAGAAGACTCTGCGGAGCTTACATCAACCGGGACGATTTCGTGTCTCGGTTGAAGTTGTTGACGTTGGGAAGACAGGCGGTGTTGGACCTGATTTAAAATAAAAGTTTATGATTCTGTGACCGTGTAAGCCATCACTTTGTTGAAGACAGATAAAGTTAAACATTTTACCTAGCTCATTATCCACGGTGGCTTCTGTTAGAATAAAACCGCTTCGTGCTTCATACTAACCAGTGTGCTAACCTACTTCGACTTCCCAACATGCGCTCATTAATTAGATATACTCACCTATAGTTAAGAAACCCGCTTAAATGAAGGTTGGAATCTCATCCCAGTCCCATGGGTCGTTGAAACGCAATCCCACGTCCAACTTGGCAATGGTCTCGAGCTCACCAGAAGTAAGGTCGAAGTCGTTGACAGTCAAGTTCTGCACCAAACGCTCGGTCTGGTTGGACTTTGGAATCACCGCAAGTCCTCTTTGGGTGGCCCATCTCAACAAAACTTGAGCTGGAGTCTTGTTGTGAGCATTGGCAATGGCCACAACGTCGTCATGCTTGAACAAGGTGACGCACGAGCCGACCTTGGGGTGGTTCAACTCCACAAACGATTGAGGACCGAACGAGGAGTAGGCAGTGATGGCAATGCCCTTGTCTTGCACCCACTTGACCAATCTTGGCTGTTGCAAGTATGGGTGGTGCTCGATCTGCAAAACAGCAGGAGGAATCTCGGCACCTCTCAACAAGTCCTGGACCAAGGCTCCGTTGAAGTTGGAGATACCAATGGACCGGATCTTGCCGGCCTTGACCAACTTCTCCAATGCTCTCCAGGTGTCGAGCAATGGAACATCCTCGTAGATGAACTTGTCGCCGTCGCCACAGTAGAAGCCGGGTGGGTACTTCTCGTCAAATGGAACAAACTTGAACGCAATTGGGAAGTGGATGAGGAACAAGTCCACGTAGTCCAACTTCAAGTCGTCCAAGGTCTTGTTCAAGGCCTTCTCCACATTGTCTGGGTGGTGGAAGTTGTTCCAGAGCTTGGAGGTGACGAACAACTCGTCACGTGCAACCAACCCTTCCTTGATGGCTCTGTTGATTCCCTCACCAACCTCCTTCTCGTTGCCGTAGTCCTCGGCTCCGTCAAAGAGTCTGTAGCCCACCTTGATTGCGTTGTAGATCTGGTCGGCGCACGTGGCGTTGTTGACCTTCCAGCAGCCAAAACCCACCGAGGGCATCTCGTAGCCCGAGTTCAATTTGATAGTAGCCATGATTGTAATTTTTCTTCTTGCTGGTGGCTTAATACTGGCGAATGCCGTTTCCTTATATAGGGTCTGGGTGGGGCAATCCGGCATGGAGCCAGTGGAAGCCATGGAGAAATCCACAGTAACGTGGGGGTGAGTTGGGGGAAAGTTTCCCCATTGGGTGCGGGGCACGCCACCGCCGAAGTGCATGTGCACCAATCAGCGCATACCGTCGGGAAAAATTGCTCCATTTCCGCCAAAGAAATCGCCAAACAAATCTCCCCAGTCAAACGGCTCTCAACCAGACTCCCCCACGCAATGCGAGGAAGGTCTATCCTACGCACACCCCGATCCGGAACAGCAACGCGGGGGGCCGGAGGCACGGGTGCACACCCAAGCAGCATCAGGCAAGAGGCACGGGTGTGGCTATCAGGACCTGGTAAGAAAGCCGCGAAATCCACAAAACAAAAAAAAAACCCAACCGCTCACTTACCCCATCGGAGGTACGGAGGTGGCATCTCCACTGGTTTCTCCATTGGGCCCAGATGTAAATACTCAAACCGCTCACTAGTGATTAATCGTAGTTGTACCCCGTCAATTTCAATTCGTACTTCATCATGTCTATCCCCTTGTTGCTCAAGATTAAGCCTGGGGCCCTGGACCCCCGCTTTATCAAGTGCTCAGACACAAACATCGAGTTTCAGTCGAGACAGTACAAGTTCAATGCCATTTACGACAACGACATCTCATCTGCCAGTCTTGACCGGCTCATGGGACTGACGTGCGCTTTAGTCCTCATGGGACCCACGGGAAGCGGCAAAACCACCACTTTGCGTGAGGTTCTTGCTCACGAAATGGCCAAAAACCGAGACACTCACTTCACGGCATGCCAGGTGAGCGAAAACAGATCGTTTGTTGATATGGTGGACGATGGGAAGGTGAAAAGATACCTCAGCTCGCTCCCTATGGACAAGCAGTTGAAGAAGATCCAGCTCAATGTCAATTCCGTCGACAAGTTGTTTGCTGATCGCAAAACCTCTGCTACAACCTCCAATGCCCAATCTTCCCGTTCGTGCTTGATTGTCACCATGTACAGCGACAAGCAGGCGGTCACGCTCGTGGACATGATGGGCAACGAAAAGTACGATCCGGCCAGCACCCAGTCCAACGTCTTTGCCAACTCTAATGTTTCTTCCATCACTCAGCTGCTCATGACCAGAACCACCCGCAACCGGTCGTCGAATTTGGTGACCAACTTGATTTTCCAGAAGCTCTCGCTCTCCAAATTGAAGTTCATTCTCCATTTGGACGTCTGCGGAAACCCAGAATTGATCAAGTCTTCATTATACAATATCGTCGATGTGGTGAAAGATTTCCGGGTTGAGCCAGCCAGAGGATCCCGCAAGGTAGCAGGATCCACATCCAAATACATCCCCAGCTATGCGAGACCCACGGCTTCGTCGTTGAGTCCACGCAAATCGGTACCTTCGAAGTCGTTAAGAGTGACCAAGCCAGCGCAATTGAACAGAATTGTGCCCTTAGCTGCTCGTCCTCGTCTTCCAAGAAGCTTGACCGAGACTCCAAGCAGAAAGCCTATCAACAGAATGACCCAGAACTTGTATGAGTTGGAGGTCAAGAGCTTGAAGGAAACCAACTCGGATCTCACCAGAACCACAATGGAACTCACAGCCCGCAACCAGCAGTTGAAAGAAGCATTTGCCGAGTCTGTGATCGAGTTGAAGGACAGCGTTTCAACTATCAAGAATGGCGAATTGCAGGCCATGAAGGAGCAGATCGTGGCCCTCAGACTGGGTTTTGACGGGCTCGTCAACGAAAATGGCGAGTTGATTTCTAGAGAGGAGTCCACTAGGACCGAATTGGTTGAGTTGAAGGCTGCTTACAACGAAGCAGAAGCAAAATTCCATGATCTCGAGAAGATTCATCTGGAAACTAATGCTACTCTTCAAGCAGCTAAGGACCTGAGCGAAGCTACCAGAAGCGAATTGGCCTTAAAAGAGGAAAAACTCAAGCAAAGTGAACAAGATACCCAATCACTCAAAGACTCTCACCGGACTCAGTTGGCAAAGCTCACGGAAGAATTGTCACTCTCCAACGAAAAGACTCAGTCGACCAGCGCTGCCCTTGACGAGGCCAAAAACACCATTTTGGCACATGAATCGAAGATTTCGGCTCAGGCAGAAGAAGAGCAGATATTGAGAGGTGAGATTCTGGCTCTACAGCAACAATTGCTGACCAAAAAAGAGGACGTGAAGAAGCTTAATTCTCAGATTGCAGAGGACCAGACTCGTCTAGAAGAGGCCACCAACAAGATCCACAATTTGGAAACCTCTATCTCCGATCTCAAGAAGAACCAATCTTCGAACTCAAGCAAATTGAGCACTTTACAAGCTGAGCTCGAGAAGGTCAAAACCGAGAAGAAAACTCTTTCGACCAAGCACGATGAGCTCACCAAGAAACACAGCGATCTTGTCTCGTACAACAAGTTCATTGTGGAGAAGTACCTGACTGCTTTGGATGAGAAAGACACTTTGAAGGCCGACGAAAGCAAGGCAGCCGAGGCCACCATCTCTGAACTTGAGAAACTGGCCCAGAAGCACGAGAAGCTTGTAAAGAGCTTGGAGGACCAGGTTGAAGAGGGTCAAAGAGAAATTGCTGAGCTCACAAAGTACAAGTCTAAATGCGATAACTTGGAGACCACCGCTAGACAGCTCAGAAATGACATGGCTGACATTGATGACAGACACGAGCAAGAGATGGCAGACTACAAGAAGGAGGTCGAGGAGGGCCACGAGTCCGAACTTCGTGAATTAAAGCAGGAGATGAAGATGCAGCACGAAGAAGAGATTCAGCACTTGAAGGCCGAGATCGAGAAGCTCGAGAACTTGAAGGCCGCCAATGAGGAGTTGAAGAGACAAGTTCTGGGATTCAAGACTCCAAGCCCACAGAAGCTTCCGTTCAATCCGGCCACCGACATCTTCGAGGCCAGCTCACACAAGGACTACTTAAAAGCGTTCAAGCAGTCGATGAAGACCAACACCCCCAGCCCCAAAAACGTGTTGAGGGACTCGAACCACCTCCCTTCCAGCGACAAGAAGAAGTTGAAGAGAAAAGCTTCGGGCTACATCAACGGGAAGAGTCCCAAGGCAGTTGCACGCATGTCGAGCTAGCAATGTCCAGCCCTATAAAAGGCGAAACTGCCGGAATGCCCCCTAATCACCATGCTAGCCACCCGTTGGCACTGCTACCCCATTTATTTCTCAATGTTTGTTAATATCCAATTTGATACCTATACTGTTCTCCGATCCGAGAAGTAGCGCACCACCGGTCCCATCCCCGTCACATCGACGGTCTTTTCGAACCAACTCAACAACAACCCGCCCTGTTTGGCGCCGTATGTGGTGGTCATGATCTTGTAGATGTACTTGACAAGCGTATCCTGCTGGTCCGAGGTCAATTGCTTGACGAACGTGGGGAATTCGCTGATGTTGTGGTTGTTTTTGATGGACACAAGCACCTCGTAGACGGTGTCGGTGTGCAATTCCTTGGTGGACTCGTCGGCCACGTACGGCGGCGTGTCCAAGGCGGTCTGGAGCGCCTCCAAGAACTTGCCCAGCGACAAGGCCAGTTTCACCGACTGCGCCACGGCCACAATCTCGTCATGTGACACGGGCGGCAAGTTTGGGATCAAGTCCTCCTTCAGCAAGTGGGTGTCGGGCTCCAAGGCGTCGATGTCAATTCTTCTCCAGTCGTCCATGTTGTAGGTTTTAGGATTGAGCGTGAAACGAACTTGAGGGTTGCGTCGTGCGCGGCACATAAAGCCGGCCACTGCCGGGGAACCATCCGAGGTAGCCACCGTAGAGGTGATGGGGGGCCCTTCACAGCCAATTCCAGGTCTATATTCTAATGTACAAGGCACCGGTTTGCGGTGCTCAGCGTTTCTGCTTTTTGGCGGTGCCTTCCAAGTCGTCCACCAACTGCTCGTCGAAATCAGCCACGAATGTATCGATGAACTTCAACACCTCCTCCTGCAACTTCTTCAGGTCAACAACAAACACCACGAGGCCATCACTGCCCACCTCGTACTTGATGTGGTTTTCGTTTGGGTAAGCCACCTTCTCGTCAAACGTATCGAAGAACTTGTCCACCTCATCAAACGTCTGGATGCTATCTAGCATTCTCTCCTCCATATCTCCGTCAGGCACATCGGTGGAGTTGACCACAATGATTGCTCTGAGAGGGTTATCCAAGCCGTCATGGTCGTCGCCATGCGACGGAATGTCGATTTTCTCTGTCATGGTGGAAAAGAAAAAAATGTTGCTAGCTCATTTCCCCTGCACGCATCATGTGTAGGAGGTGGAGATGGTGGAGGTGAGTGGAGCCAAAAGGTGACGAGAATTTTTGCCAGGTGAGCGGATGGCAATAACAGCAGAAATGAAGCAAAACTAAGAAGCGCTGATAGCAAAAGTGATGGCAAAAGTGGTAGCAAAAGTGGTAGAAGTATTAGCAAAAGGTGGTGAGTGGTCGCAGGTTGCGAATTGAGGCAGAAAGCAGAGAAGAACAAGATAGCAAATAGACATAAACTGCAAGTCTCCAAGGTAGTCACAGTCGGTAGAGAATTACGGCCGCATGATCCAGTTGGAGCCGACCGAGCCCAAAACTTGGAAATCCGCAGGCCAATTAAGCAAAGTAGTCAAACATTCATTGTAAAGCTAGAGCAGCGCCCGGAGTCAGTTGCTCCAGTTCTTAAACTGGTTGATCAATCCGTTGGTCGATGGGTCGTGGTCCTCCACTGGCTTGGAGTCGTCCAACTCCTTGCCAATGACCTTGGCCAAAACCTTACCCAACTCGACACCCCACTGGTCGAACGAGTTGATGTTCCACACGGCACCCTCAACAAAAGTGACGTGCTCGTAGTAAGCAATCAATGCACCCAAAGCGGCTGGGGTGATCTTCTGGGCCAAGATCGAGGTGGTTGGTCTGTTACCAGAGAACACCTTGTGTGGGATCAAGTCACCCTTGGCACCTTCCTTCTCAACCTGGGCCTCATCCTTACCGACCATCAAGGCCTCGGCCTGAGCAAAGAAGTTGGAGGCCAACATTCTCTGGTGCAAGTTGTTCTCGATTGGGTTGTGCGACTGAGTAGCAAGAATGAAGTCTGCTGGAATCAACTTGGTACCCTGGTGCACCAACTGGAAGAAAGAGTGCTGGGCGTTGGTGGCTGGCTCTCCGAACAAGATGGTTCCGGTCTGGTAGTTGGTGAAGTGGTTTCCACGGGTCACGGACTTACCGTTGGACTCCATCGACAATTGCTGGAGGTAGGCTGGGAAACGGTGCAAGTACTGGTCGAATGGGGCCACCAAGTGGGTCTGGGCACCAAAGAAGTTGTTGTACCACACGGACAACAAACCACCAATCACAGGGATGTTGTGCTCCAATGGAGCGGTGGTGAAGTGGTGGTCCAAAGCCTGGGCACCCTTCAAGAATGCGTCGAAGTTCTCGAAACCAATGTAGATGGCAACAGACAAGCCAATGGCGGACCAGACCGAGTAACGGCCTCCAACCCACGACTCGAAGCCGAACATGTTCTTGGTGTCGATACCGAACTTAGCAACTTCCTCGGCGTTGGTGGACAATGCAGCAAAGTGCTTAGCAATGTGGGCCTTGTCCTGGGCCTTCTCCAAGAACCACGACTTGGCGGAGTTGGCGTTGGTGGTGGTCTCGGCGGTGGTGAAAGTCTTGGAGGCGATCAAGAACAAGGTGGTCTCTGGGTCCAAACCCTTCAAGGTCTCAGCCAAGTGAGTACCGTCGATGTTGGAGACAAAGTGCACGTTGAGGCCGGGCTGCGAGTATGCCTTCAAGGCCTCGGTGACCATGACTGGACCCAAGTCCGATCCACCGATACCAATGTTGACCACGTCGGCGATCTGCTTGCCGGTGTAACCGGTCCACTTACCAGATCTCACGTCGTCGGAGAACTCCTTCATGTGCTGGAGAACGGCGTCGACCTCCTGAGCGGTGTCCTCACCGTCAACCTTCATGGGCTTCAAGTCTCTGTTTCTCAATGCCACGTGGTACACGGCTCTGCCCTCGGTCTCGTTGATCTTGGCTCCAGCAAACATCTCGTCTCTCAACTTCTCCACGCCGGCCTCCTTGGCCAACTTGATCAACTCGGCCTTGATCTTGTCGTTGATGATGTTCTTGGAAAAGTCAAACAAGATCTTGGACTTGTCGTAGTTGGTGAACTCTTCGGAGAACTTTGCAAATCTTTCGGAGTCACTGGCAAACTCATCCTTGACTTTCAAGGACTTGCCCACGGACTCGTAGGTGGCCTCGAGCTCCTTCCAGGCAGGCAACTCCGAGGATAAGTCGAACGTAGAGTAGGTGGACATTTTATATGTGCAATTGCAGAAGAAAAGATGGGTGAAAGTGGAGGTGACAAAATGCTCGGTACACCCTCGTCCTTAGTCAGGTGAGCCGCATTGTGGCATTGTGTAGGCCATGCGACTACGGAGACCGGGGCAGTCATGGGACCAGGAAAAGTGGAAGAATGGGGAAGCGAACAGAGGATCGGAGGCGAAAACAAGGAGAAAAAATAGGCGAATCGGCAAAGTTGGATGGAGACGGCTGGGAAAACCGTCTTTTATAGGTTTTTTTGTGTGGGCAGCCCATCTTTTTGCTGGAGTTTGCTGCTCCGTTGGGCCTACTACGGTGGTGAGAATTGGCCTGGGGTCACCAATTGGCGGGCGATTCCAGGGCGACTGGTGACTCTTTGGGGCCAGATCCTGCCCGGGACTTGGGGCCGATTTGCTGCGAGCAGGCGGCGGATTTGGGGAAGAGGCCCCGGAAAAACGAAAGAAGGCGGGGCCCGCGTGGTGTGTGCATTTTTCCGGGGCCTCGCAGTGGGATTTCCAGCGACCCCAGGAAAAAAAAGGCCCACGATCGAGCACGAGGAAAGTGCACCAGGAAAAGTGCACCAACGCCAGGAACTCACCCCGGCGAAATCGGCAGCCAAACAACTCAGAGTTTTTTTTTCTTTCTCTACTATCTCTTTTTTCTTCTCTTGTGGCAAAAATTGAAATCACCCATCTGCGGCTTTCTTCTTTTCTTCCCTTCTTCCTTCTCTGTATGCGCTCACTTCCAGATTCTCAGCTTCTGTATGCCACTCCCCACTACTTTTCGGGCCTCTTCTCTTTCCCTGCACACCCAACCTACAACTCCACCAAATGCCCAAACTTGCCTCCCGCTGGGCCACCGACGAGACGTTGGTCAAGGAAGCCGTTGAGCAAGATTCACATGTCAAACAGACGCTGCCGCTGGGTGCCGCTGGGCCCGCCAAAACTGCGTCTTTACCCTCGAAATGGGCCGATGCTCCCGGGTCGCCCAACCAGAAAAAGCCGACGGGAAAAGCCGCTGGAAAGCCCCAGCCGCTTCCTACGCCTCCACGGTCGGCGGAGAATGACGATAGACTGCGCCGCAAGAGGCTGGGCCGCCGCGACTCGGCGGAGCCCGTGAAGGAACTCACTACATCGCTTGCGCAACGACTTGGAGTCGCCGAGACGCCCGAACACAAGCACGAGAGAAGCGACAGGAGCGACAAGCACGACAAGCACGACAAGCACGACAAGCACGACAAGCACGACAAGCACGAGAAGCACGAGAAGCACGACAGGGGCGACAAGCACGAGCGCACCAGACGTCGCTCTCGAGGTGCACATGACCAGAACCACCAAACTCACCAGAATCACCAGAGCCACCAAAACCACCAGAATCACAACAACCACAACAACCATAACCACCACAACGAGCACAAGAGCGGAGACGTCCTCCACGAGCGCGGACCCATGACCCCTGCGGCCCAGACCATGGCGCTGCGTCTTGGTGTTGCGGCTGGAAACTCCAGCACTCCTCGGGAGCCCAAGAAAACGTCCAAGTACATGACGCCAAAGCAGAAGAAGGAGCTGGCGGCGCGCGAGCAGAACGAGCGGGCCCGTGCCGAGAAGGAGAAGGCCAACGCCCAGAAAGAGGCTCGGTTGCAGCAGGAAGTGCAAGAGTTGTTCGACAAGATGAACGACAAGAGCACAAGCTGGGCGGACTTTGAGGACGAGTAAGCGTGTGGGGACTCCGAGGTGGGGTCCAGCGCTGGCTGAATGACCAAGACTATATTTTCAGGACACCTCTTTTTGTTCTGTCTCATCACTATCGTTGAGTGGAGCAGGAAGACAATGCAAACTCAAGAGCGACTTTCAGACCAACATTCAGACCAACATTCAGACCAGCTTTCAGACCAGCTTTCAAGGGCCTCCATGAACTGCTAAACTTTCGCTACTGAGATTCACTTGGGACGCCACAGCTGCGTCTCACTACATGACATTTAATATCTACAACTTTCGTGGACTTGCTTTTAGAACATGGACATGCCTCGAATATGAGGGAAAGCCCTTATGAAATTTCCTTTCCACAATGACGTTCACTTTGATCCAACTGATCCGCTAGCTTCTGGTGTATCGCAATATGTGATTTGTTGGTCTCATTCATCAACCACTCTGCCATCATACTCCAACCATTTGCTATCTTTTGCCAAACCTTCTACAATTTGCTTTCTCTGACAATTGCTTTCTCTTAAATTTGCTTTCTCTTTCATTTGCTACTCTCACCATTTCTCGATCTCCTTCATTTTTCTCATTCCACCACTTGGTCTCACCTCCAAGCTCGCCAGCTTCACCTCGAATTCTTCAACCACCAGAACAACCAAATATCGCCGAGTTTCGCCAAGATCCACCAAGAAGTCCCGAATTGGATTTCTCTGTTATCTCCGGTTTTCCCAAATTTCCTCACCAATTGGTTCCCGGTATCTGTCTCCCCACAAATCCACATCTCCTGTACCAAATCTCAAGTCAGCTACTACCGGTTAACCCCAATGTTCCGAGCCACAATGTTCCCCGGCGTGGGACTCCGCCAATGTGCCCGCACTCGTCCTTGTCGTCAATTGTTCCACTCGAAATTTGGGCCTGGCCACTCGCCAAACTCGCAAGCTTCATCTAAGTTTGCAAGACAAGAAGTGATCCGTCATCTCCAGAACGACCCCCACATGCTCCGGCACGCCGCCTCGGGCGTGACGACAAACCCGCTACGGTGGCGTACAGTGGTGCTTCTTGTGGCGGTCTCCAGCTCCGTTTCCATGGCAGTATACTTGGGTGTGGAGATCTTGAAAGCCCGAAACGACCCGGTGGGTCTGAAACCACGCAACGTGTTCCTCCCACTTTGGTTCAGCTTCGACTGGCCCTACCAGCGCCGTTTTGCATTCCCGGACCATTTGAAGTATATGGACCGGCCGTACTACGAGGTGGTGCTGGCCAATGAGAACTTCACCGAGCACCTCCACTCCAATTGCGTCAAGTACCAGGTTCTCGACAAGCTCTTTCGCCTGACAATCGTGCGAGACTTGCTAGGCATCCCGCTTTCGTTGCGCTCGCTCGAAGATGACTCGTTTGCGTTGTGGATTGAGCCAAAGTTCCCCACTGTTCACGGACCCCAGGTGCACATTTCCAAGGAGTCTGGATCGCTCGACATCTCGTGGCAATGGGCAATCAAACTGCTCCACTGGTGGTCGTCTGTAGACGGCTTCCTAACCGGATTGGGTACCAAACTCGACCGGATCGAGTCCTCAGAAGCACTGGCCAAAACTCACGAGCGTGGGAGTGGAAGAGTGCACGAGGTGGTGACTGTTGCCGATAAAAAAACCAAGCGGGTTGTTTGCGGCGACAGAGACTACAAAGTTATGTTTCAGGGTACGTTCCATGTCAGCCACTTGGCAGAAAAGCCGTGTGGAGTAGTGTCGTACACTGGAGTCATTGATTTCGACCACTTGGGAATCTCCCAGGGCGCCCGCATTGTCCAGATGGACTTGACTGTGGCTGGAGAGCAAGGTGAAACCATTTACAAGCTCTCTTAGTGGAGTTGTGACGGTGTTGACGGAACCTTAGATAAGGCGAAATCACGATAAGAACTCTACACATGAAAGATGGAATTGATTGGCTGGAAATGGCATGAAAGATGGGAAGATCTCAAATTCGCCACAATTACCTATGTTGTGAAATTAACCAATCGTTAATTGTTCCTTTGAAGCCCTCAGGTCCATGTTTGGCCATTTCGGCCATCTCCACGGATTACAAACCGTTATCTATGTTCCTGCAGACTCTCGCGTGAATATCTGGACAACTCCACCAAAGATAATCTCCAACAACAATGTCGGAAATTGCCGGTACCGATCGCAAAAGATCGAGCTCTGATGGAACAGAAGGTGCTCCTCCGGCGAAATCCTCCAAAATCCCACGAGATTCCGCCGAAAAACAAACGAGATCGTTGAAAGCATGCATGCTCTGCAGAAGACAGAAAACCCGGTGTTTCCGATCGCTGCCCATGGCTGTAAGCTGTCTCCGATGTCTTGAGCAGAAGCGAGAATGTTCGCTTGAGTCGGAGTTCAAGCGCAGCCATCCAGAAATCAGAGTCATTGATGGTGTGCCCGAAAACTTGCTAGAACTGGTCTCCATGAGTCTTGATTCACCGCTTGCGTTGAGCGGAGCTGCCAGGGAACAGGCACTCAACATTGCGTTTGGTGATACAAAACGGAAGCTTGATCTCATTTACCTGGGAGTTTCCGAGCTTTTACTGGTAATGAAAGGGAAAGACGAGCCTCGAGGCAATATTCTCGAGAGCGACGTCAAGCTTTTGTTGGATGCAGCTTCGTCCATGAAACGTACTCCGGCCCCGTCTACTCCGGGTGCATTTCTAGATCAGGGACTCACTCCGGGCCCTGGCACCAAGCATTTCCTTCATGGACTTGGTGGAAATTCGGGTTTCGGTGCCAAATTCGCACCCAATGATGTGGTCGGAGCTGACGAGACAGAGCCTTTTGCATTCATTTCGCCAACCAACTCGTTCAAAACCTCGCCATACTCAATTGTGACTGGAATTGTTCCTGAACCGCCGCGGCCAGTGTTGAATTTGCTCGGCCTTTCTTCTGTTACGACCAGCAAACCTCGAAGCATGTTTGAAACAGATTACGATGTTATCAGCAGCGGAATCTTGACTGAGAATGAGGTTTCGGATCTCATGAACGACTTCAGATCTAATTACGGTCGGTGGGTCCTGTTTCCTCTGAACGTAACGACAGAGGAACTCATACGGCAGATCCGCAACAAACTGTCTCTTCTTCTAAGCACTTGCTGCTGTCTTTCAATGAGATACTCCTTAAACGGCAGGCCGAGCCCGGGAGATGTCGATAGTTATCGACGTAAGAAAGACACTTACAAGTCGTTGATGAGACAGTTGTTGAAAGATCTCAATAAAGCGCTTCTTAAGAACGCTGCATTCCAAGGATCATCGAATGTATCTGGGGATATTGAGTTCTTGCAGTCGATTGTGATCTTATCCATCTACTCATTATCATTATCGTCCATTGTGACGAATGCTGTCGATGCAGACTCGCTTCTTGAAGAGGATTTAATTCTTCGAGACCTCAACTTTGACTCGTGGTATCTATCTGGTCTTGGTTTGTCCACATTCATTTCAAAAGCCAATTTTGGCACATTATTCCAATCTTTGAACACTTCTCTGGGGATGTCTCCTAATTTCACGGTGTTATTCAACGAGCTAGACTCGAATGAAGATCAAACTTTGACTATTCTTCGAATCTACAACCACCTAATTCTCATTCAATTAGTGAGCTGTGTGTTCAGTGGTCGCATGTGCATTGTTGATGAGATCAGACTCAATTATTGCATGACAGCATTGAGTCTCCCCAACGCAACCAATTTTGATGGAAGAATGGTCAGTGAGATCGGCATTCTCTTGATCACTTATAATTTCATTCAAGTGAATGTTAATGCGAGCAATCTCAAAGACTTGGCTCAAATCGAGTCAAATTTGCAAACTGTCAGAGAAGAAATCACAGCCTGGTATGAACAATGGGACTATTTATTCAGCCAGCCTGCTCTTCAGTTTGTTGAGTTTTGCTTCAATTTCTGCTACATTCTAATCCATTTCAACTATGTTTACTCCAAACTCATTGTTGCCTCCAAAATGTCCATGACGAGTGATTTCTTTCATGCTGATGCCATCGAGGATATCCTCAAATATGCAGATAAAGCATCGCTTATCAAGATCGTTTCTCATGCCCATACTTTGGTCAAGTTCATTCTGACGATCGAAGACGATTCCTACTTTGCTTACCTCTCTGATCAGATCCATTTTTGCTTTTATTTCGGAGCGTTGACTTTGATAAAAGGTCTAAAATTCCTCAAAACAAGCGACAAGCTTCACTATCTTAATGATACCGACGCTGCAATCAAAGGCTTAAGTGAATCCAATTGGAAACTGGCTTTGGAGTGCATTGACTTGCTCATTGACAAGTATGAGCGAGTTGCACAGGACAACCCCGACGATATTATCACAATGTACAAGAAAGGGTTGCTAGAATGTCTACATGTGCTGTTTCCTGGCGTGAATGTGAACGGGGTAAGCGATTGAAATGTATAGGGAATGAATCTGTCCACTATGTCAAATGGCCCTTGAAGTTACCTTCCATGTAGTCGATGTGGACATATGCTCTCTCTACCATTGGCAAAGTTTCAATAGCATACTGTAATGCTTCTGCAATATCGTGAGCATCTTTGAAACTAAGATCGAAATCCTCCGTGTTGAAGACGAGGTCAATCTCCACATTCAAAAGATCACCGGTATGATAGACCTTCAACGCTGTGACCAGCTTGATACACTCGGCAAATCTGTACGCCAAGTAAAGAATGATCTTGTAGTCCATGGCATCGGCAACAGCTCCAGTCAAATTATCAATATGCTCATAAGCAGTCGAACTCCATGATATGATGACATAGAAGGAAAGCAAGAAGGCACCAGCCGGATCAAGCCACCAAACTCCGGCGAAATGGCCAACAGCTGGCATAATCAAGGAAACAGTGTTGAAAACGATATCAGTCATGGCATCCTGGGCTAAGGCTTGGACTGAGCTTGAGCTGCTTGCTTTGCACCATAACCAACAACCAACCTTTGCGAGAATTGTGACCACCATGATGGAAATAGCATCCAATCCAATCTCAACCACCACTCTGTCCTCAGGTTTACTCAAGAAGAGTTTCTTGAAAGATTCCAAGCCGACCTGGAAGAATGAAATGATGATAATCACTGAGAAGATCAAGATACCCAAAGGCTCGAGTTTTGCTCGACCGATCGGGTAGGCGAGTCTCACCTGCCAGTCGTTGGTGGTGGAGAGCCTATTAGCAATGTAGATGATGAACGTCGAGAGGAAATCAAGGAGCGAATCCACCAAGGATGCCACGATGGATAAGGAGTCAGTCAAGAACGCAATAAACACTTTTCCGACCAACAAAAGGAAGTTGATGAAAAAGTTCACCACAATGGCCACGTAAACCTCACGCAGGGCCAGTTCCAGGTTATACCCCAAGTACTGACCACCTTCGTGAATATTTCCTGGCGCATCGTTCAACCGTGATTTTGAATTTGATTCGGCCATGTCCAGGGACAGAGGCACAGAGTTTGGATCCACTGATTCCTCCAACAGCGCCTTCTTTGAGTTGGAGTTTGTGTATGTGGACAACATGTTCAAATGGATACGACCATAGTCTAAGAGATGGTCAATCTCAATGTACCGCTCAATGAGCTCGTTTTGGTCCTCGTAGAACTTTCTAAGTTTGCGGTTGCGGATCTTGCTCACGTCAACAAGACGGTCTTCCCAATTGGCCACAGTCCTATAGTTTCCAATCAATTTTGCTGGGCGCAACACGCTAAGGAAGCTGATTCTCTGGCTGGGGTCCGGTTCATTGTAATTCTCCTCCAAGTCTAGACTGTGAACGGAATCTGCATCCCAGGTCAATCCTTGGCTGAGATCGTGGACGGAGGAGTTGGCATTCAGGACGGTGGCTCTATGACTGAGGAGCCGCTCGAAGAACGGCCTGGACGCTTGACCATACGGATTGTTGCCGTGGTTGTGTTGCTGGTGTCTGTTCATCTCCAACACAGAGATGGACTTGCGTCTGAGCTGCTCGCGGAAATCTGGAGCGGGGATTTCGGATAATTCCAGCTCCTGATCATAGTTTGGCCTGGAAAACTCGGGTTCTCGTGGGGTCGCTTTGTACATTGCCTTTCTGGCCAATAGTGGCAGCGACTCTCTGGGAGCCTCGATCGGCTTATCGGAACGCATAATCAGCGGCGATGATGGAGACTTGGGGATACCCATCACAGATACTTGCAATTCGAAGCGACAATGGAAGAGCGATAGCTTGCACCAGTAGCTTCAAGTTGCTAGGAAGGATTTTAGGCGAAGATGCACAAAATTAATTAGGCAGGTTCTATGGCCGATCGGTGCGATAGGCTATCGGAGTGGCCGACGCGAGCCGTTGGCGCAAACGGCGCCCAATTTGGACAAAACTGACACAAAAATGTAACCTGGGCCGGCTGTTGAACTGCAAATGCAATCCGATTTGTGCAGCTCATTTCCATCCACATTTCGTTCACCAATCTTACCCAGTCTGACGTTCAGCCTCACCATCGTGGGCCTGCATACAACGAGGAGGCTGTGGGGCATTTGCGAGTTAATGAGTCCGAAAGCGGGTAGTCAACAATCAGCCAAAAACTGATAAAAGTTAGATTGTTTCCTGATTTTAGTACTGGGAAACGTTCGGAATTGCAGAATTGAACCGAAAATCGTTTTTTCGCAGCTTAAATCCGACAATTTGGCCCGTTTCTGCCTATCCGGAACGTGGGCGTCTAACCTAGAAACCGAGATTTGACAGGACTTGTTCTCTATTTAGCGTTTAACGGCCACATTGGCGGCCCTTAACTCCGTCCATTTCTACTCACCAGCAGCAAAAAACCACAAATCGTGCTTTTTTTTCGACTTGCTCCAAGATTTGTCACGTTGGTCTCCCAAACCTAGTCAAGTTTGCAACTCAGAAAATAGTGCATACTGCATAAAGACGAAGAAACATAGCGCTGGGCCCTCATCTGGTTGACTGCCTGCATACACTCTAGTGAGCAGTTACCCGGCCCTTTTCTGGCACTATTTCTACATTTTTTTTCTCTTCCTCCTCCATCAACAAACGGTATGTTCTTCAACATGGTTGTTGTGTGATTAAAACCACAGATGTAACTACTTAACTGAGGAAGTTCATGCAGGACAAAACAATTATAGGAATTCTTCGTTTATGATTTCAGCAACCAAATCTCATCGTTGTTCCTTGACTAATTCAACAGGTATGTTTCCGGTTTTATGGCGAATTTTATGATGATTGTTTTCACAACATCTGTCCGGTGACTTCTGATCCAAGGATAAAACATGCATCACCATCTGACTCAACGCCATGTACTGTGATTTTGGTCAAACTAACCAGTGAAGTTGTGAGGTTGTAAACGTTATTTCTCTGATTTTGGAGGTTTGTCGGTCCTGAAGGAACGGCTAGCGTCCAAGACACATCTGAGGGTCTGATTTAATGATGAAAAACAAAAATTTCAGTTCTGCTTCTGAACCAAACATTTCTGAAGATAACCAATTACCAAAGCTCAATTTCTGACAAATCAGTCCCTCAACAGTGTCGTCTCGTAAAAGGAAAAAATGTAACTTGCGCCAGTTTTGTTCATTCACTATCTACTAGATGGAGAAGATGACAATCTTGCCGTCGATGCCCGACGTGGACACCTTTCCGCCATCGTACCATCTGATGCTGGAGATGGTGTTTTGGTGAATGGTGGTCAACGCCTTTCCAGAACCCTTCTGGCTTGGGTTGTTGACACGGCCCTTCAAGTCCATCTGTCTAAACATGTTGAGAGCGTCCTGACTGGAGATTTCCACGTCTTCCGACTCCTCCACCACGTTGTGAATCAAATCCTTCTGCTTCTCAACGTGGTATGCCTCCTTCCATCCATTTTCGCTACCTTCAAACACAATCAAGTTGCAGTTGTGCCCGCCGACCACGATCTTGTCGTGCAAGAAGAGGATCGACTTGAATGGCAAGTAGTTGGTTTTCACCGTGATAAACGCTGTTGGTGGCAAGCCTTCACCTTGTGGGTACACAACAGACACAGTTCCATCATGACTAGTGTAAGCCAACGAGTTACCAGCGCCGTCGTCATTGAAAGACACCGCATGAATCCATGCGCCAGTCTCGTTGGTGTAGTCCCCTACAAGCGTTTGGAACGGCAATTTGGAACCCCACACGGTTGGTTCCGGCTTGCTGTCCAAACCTTTAATGAAGGCAGAAAACACCCGAACATGGCCGTCGGTGGATCCGGACGCCAAAAGAACGTTGTTGGGGTGCCATGCCAAGCTGGTGATGGTGGACTTGAGCGGCTTCTTCAAGTGCTTCGAGACCCACCAGTCGTTTTCCTCCTCGTAGTAGCACACGGCAATGACTCGGTCAGCAGAGCCAACAGCAAACTTATCTCCGTTAGGAGACCATTTACACACGGTGGCAGCACGGTTAATACGCAAAAGCACCAAGGTGGGCTTGAACTCACGGGATTGATCGTCCCATTCCCACACCAAGGCGTTTCTGTCTTGAGAACAAGTCAAGATCTTGGATCCGTCAGGCGAGATGTCAACAGAAGTGACAGTTTTGTCGTGCGATCTCAACACGGTCACAAGCGTCGGCTTAGCAGCGGAATTGGCCGCAGTTTGGTACAACTCAACCAGGTTGCCCTTGGTAACTGCCAAAAGGTCAAAACTTGGCGAAAAACAGTGGTCCTTGATGGGATCGTGGCCCAATTGGTAGGTGATTGGCGACAGCATGGTTGATTTGAAGAATTTAACACAGGAGGACTCTCTACTGTGTTCGATACTTCTGAAAGAAAGATGAATTGGGAAGTTGGAGAGTGAGTTTGAGTTGGTGGCTGTTCACACCCGTACACCACAAAAGGCTGGGGGAGTGAAAGACTAGCAACGACGACGTAGGCGGTGGTAATTAAGAGGAAAGAAACCCTGCGAATGGCATATCGTGTTTCAATGGTCAGGTAGTGTTACATTTATTCTAAACAACAGGATAGGGACGACCGGCCACTGTCAATGGGGAACTTTGAGAGCATTAGCAACTAAGTGGACTTCATAGACAGTCTCTTCTCGTCAATGTTTCTCTTGATCTTGTTCCAGACCTTCAACACCTTCTCGTTCTTGACGGTGGAAACCTTAGTGTCGAGCTTGTCAATGACATAGCCAAACAATTCTGTGGTGGCCTCGTCGAACATCACCCGCATCCACATGAAGTACAACACCAAGACCAATTGGAAGCCCGAGGTTTGTCTGAAGAAGAGCGTGCGGAGAAGCAAGTAGGCCAAGAGTATAATCTCGTTGAAGGCAATCACCGTAGCCAAAAAGTTGGCATGCTTCAGCACAAAGCTAATCTTCTTGTGACGAGCAATTTGCAACACGGAGATCAAGAAAATTGGCAAAATCTTGAAGATGGTCTTGAATGTAAAGCACCCAACGGTGACCAACACCAAGTACTGGAAGTTCAGCTGGGCAAGCAATGCTGGAAATTGAGGCAAGTATCTCAATCCAAACTTGTGGGACATGGTTGCAAAGTATGCCAATGCCGCACCACCAAGACCCAACCGGTAGGAAATACCCTTGAGGTGGTAGTAGTCACGGAAGAACAGAACCTGCCAGACGATGAACACAAGACCAAAAACAATGGAAAGGGAGTGTCCTGTGACCCAGAGGGTGTAGTTCAACTTGGAAGGACCTCCCTGTTTGCGGACCAACTTGCGCTTGCGGAGGTTGGGCTGAACCGTCTCATTGGATGCCTCCTGAGGAGGCTTTTCAGTAGCAGTCGACATGGAGAAGATGGAGATGGAGATGTTCCTGATGTTCGTTGTGCGCAATTATGCTAGTGAACCCGCTGCCTGCATGCGGCGGCAGTTGCTACGGCATGCATGGAAGCTGCGAAAGGGGTGGGGAGATGTAGGGGCCCAAGGGTAACTGAGACAGTATGTGGGTTCTTGGATCGATGGAATGGCTCCCCGGAAAAATGATATTTCCATTGAGATTCCCGAAATTTTCAACAAGAACGAATAGCAGCAGTTTGATTGAAGGACCCCTTCACAGATTGGAAAACCGTTCCCGCGGAATTAAGCGAACTCGAGAGATGTAGGGGTGCAAAATGAGTGAGCCGGCCCTCGCAGCCTCACTTGAACTGAAAGGTGCACCCGTACCTCCTCGATTTTAGCTACACCTACTCCATCACCACGCGCCCGTACACCTTACAACAACAACATGTCCCACGAAGTTTTACTGGCGGACTTCTCGCGGCAACTGGACCTTAGCCATTTGGAGCAGCAGGTTCTCCTGCAGTACCAGGCGCTCGCCGTCAAGCTCAACACAATCTCCCACGAGATCGCCATGCTAACGAAACATCTTCCTCCCGCCAGTGAGTTGGCGCTAGATCCCACCGCGGGGCTGGCAGACGGATTATTGACCAACATGCGGAACTTAGAGCGGAAAATCGGTTTGGTCTACACGCTTTTCCGCACGGCTGTCTACTCCTTGCTTTTGCAAAACCAAGAAAACAGGGAAAAGGAAGTTGATCTTGGGCGGCAAGAGTACGAGGAGGTATCAAGCGAGATAGGAGAATGAGTGCGTTGCACAAATGGCCCCAGATTGTGTGTGGGCCGATCCTGGTCGGTTTGACCTGTTTAAACAGGGGTCGGTATGACCGGAGTGGCCGGTTTGTGTTCGGGGTTAGCACCTCAACTCCGGGGCGCGATCATCAGCGGGTGTAGTCGGGCTGCAAATCGGGGGTTGAGGCGGCTAAGAGCAAGACTGGAAACACGCTGTATTGGCTCTGGAAGCTGGTTTTGGAAGCTGAAAATTGCTAATTGTCGGCATTGACGCTGAGCGGTGATTCTGGACCCCCAGTATTCTCCAGAATGGTCTGTCTCATCTCGTTGTTATCACTGCAGCCTGAGATTTTAGTGCGACTTTGATTGTGCTGTCATACTCGTCAGTTTTTGTTTGGGCCGCACAACCGAAATGCTCCGATCAGCGTCAGTGCTCGATTTGCTTGCCTAAGCTGGCGACTTTTCATAGTCTTCTATTGCCCGCAATTGTTCTTCCCGGTGTTCGCCGCATGGAATCCCCGCCAGATCGACGAAAATATCTCTCCTGATTCTTCCCCACGGGTCTGTACAGAGTCAAGCGCGCGCATGGGTGACTCCGTCTCAATATATTGCCCACGCAATTTGGAACCATCGCTGAAAAAAAAAAAGCTCTAGTGCTATCCTTCTTCAACAATGTCTTACGACTCATACTCCACCCCGTTATCTTCCAGATATGCGTCGGCTGAAATGTCCAACATCTTCTCCTTGAGAAACCGTTTCTCAACCTGGAGAAAGTTGTGGTTGAACTTGGCCATCGCCGAGAAGCAGGTTGGTCTTTCCGTCATCACCGACGAGGCCATTGAACAGATGAAGCAACACTTGGAGATCACTGACGAGGAGATCGCCGCTGCTTCCGTGGAGGAGGCCAAGGTGCGTCACGATGTCATGGCCCACGTTCACGTTTTCGGTGAAACCTGCCCTGCTGCTGCTGGTATCATCCACTTGGGTGCCACCTCTTGTTTCGTCACTGATAACGCTGACTTGATCTTCTTGAGAGACGCTTACGATGTCTTGATCCCAAAGTTGGTCAATGTCATTGACAGATTGTCCAAGTTCGCCTTGGAGTACAAGGACTTGCCAGTGTTGGGATGGACTCACTTCCAGCCTGCTCAGTTGACCACCGTGGGTAAGAGAGCCACTTTGTGGATCCAGGAGTTGTTGTGGGACTTGAGAAACATGGTCAGAGCCAGAAACGATCTTGGTTTGCGTGGTGTCAAGGGTACCACTGGTACCCAGGCCTCCTTCTTGTCTCTTTTCCACGGTGACCACGATAAGGTTGAGTTGTTGGATGAGACCGTTGTCAAGTTGTTGGGCTTCGAGCATGTCTACCCAGTCACTGGTCAGACTTACTCCCGTAAGATTGATATCGATGTGTTGAGTCCATTGGCTTCCTTGGGTGCTTCCACCCACAAGTTCGCTACTGACATTCGTCTTTTGGCCAACTTGAAGGAGATTGAAGAGCCATTCGAGAAGTCCCAAATTGGTTCTTCTGCTATGGCTTACAAGAGAAACCCTATGAGATGTGAGAGAGTGTGTTCCTTGTCTAGACACTTGGGTGGATTGTTGAACGATGCCATCCAGACCGCCTCTGTCCAGTGGTTTGAGAGAACCCTTGATGACTCTGCCATCAGAAGAATCTCTCTTCCTTCTGCTTTCTTGACCGCTGACATTTTGTTGTCGACTTTGATTAACATCACCTCTGGTTTGGTGGTGTACCCAAAGGTCATTGCCAGAAGAATCAGCTCGGAGTTGCCATTCATGGCCACCGAGAACATCATCATGGCTATGGTCGAGAAGGGTGGTTCCAGACAAGACTGTCACGAGGAGATTCGTGTCTTGTCCCACCAGGCCTCCGCTGTTGTTAAGCAGGAGGGTGGTGACAATGACTTGATCGAGAGAGTCAAGAACACCGAGTACTTCAAGCCAATCTGGGGTGAGTTGGATTCCCTTTTGGATCCATCTACTTTCGTGGGCCGTGCCCCCGAGCAAACCGAGAAGTTCGTCAACAACGACGTCGCCAAGGCTTTGGAGCCATACAAGGACTTGATCACCACCGAGACTGTGTCGTTGAGCGTTTAAGGAAAGGAGGGTCCATACGTATAATGTCAATCTATAAACTTATCATAAAAGAGTCATCAAAAGGTTATTAGGCAGCATATTCTGTGTCGAACTTGAGGTTGATGTCGGTATCTTCCTGTTTCAATTTTGGGTTCGGAATGTACAGAATGTCTCCATAGGCCGGAGTAGACACCGAGCTGTTGTCTGAGTTTGTCAGCGTCGACGAAGATATCGAGGGCAATGACAGGGTACTGGCGGACAGCACGCTGCCGCCCAGTGATCCCTGCGAAACGGGGAAATCGGAGCGATGAGCCATGCCGTTGCGTTCCACAGAGAAGTCACCAACCATCTGGTTTTCGGCAGGGTCACATTTCACATCGGAGAGGTCTTTGCTCTGTACTAACATTTGGCGCACACGGGCCAACACATCGTCCACTGGGAACGTACAGAAGATGCTCCGTTGGGGTGGTGAGTCCATATCAATGACTCCATTGATAAGATCACGCTCAAAGATACGTTCGTCCACGTACAACAGGGTGCTCTTTGACGACGGCACGATGTAGATTTTCATGTCGCTCTTGTAGCGGGGTCTAGCCACCACTTTCTTGATAAATATGTTGTTGGGCGACGTGCCCCTTGTGCCGAGGGAGGCAAGCATGTCATCCATGAATTCACGGTCGTCAATGAGGGAGTAATCGCCGGGGCGAGCCGTCTCCAACTTCAAAAGCACCGAGCCGTCGTTGGACGACAGGGCCAGGCGGGTGACTCGGACTATACTGTAGCTGTGAATGCCATAAAGGGAGGACACCGCAGTGTCGAGGCAGTTGAATGTGGTCACGAGGCCGTTGGCCGGGCTGTCAGGGGACGACTGGTCGGAGTAGGAGCCGGGGGTCTCGGCAAAGGACTTGAGCACCTTGTTGGACACTCGCGAGATGTTGACCAAGTTGCTGTCTATAAGGCGTACTCGCTTGCTCAAGCACTTTCCGGAGTACAAGAGGTAAGGATGGTCTTCTGTGGTGCCCTCGGGCGTGGACAGGCGGTCCAGGCGGTCGGAGCGGTCGGAGCGGTCGGAGCTGGTGATGGATCTCGGGGTGGCGAGGTCGTCATATTCTGGGCTGTGGAACGAGTTGACCTTGTGGCCGCGGTGGGTCTTGAGCACCCGCAGAATGTCGCTGTGGGTGAGGGTCTGGTCCACGTCGCTGAAGGAAACGTACATCAACAGGTTCTTGCGCGCGGTGTGTGGGGTGAGTTGGCGATACAACTCGTACATCAGCGGACAGAGAATGAGCCGGATACGCAAGCCAGCCTCGAGCAGCTTGAGGTGGAGCTTGGACGTCGAGAACTCTTGGTGCGGGGTGCCCATGCCGCCGTTCTTGCGCAGGGTGTGTTTTCGCCTGAGGGCAATGTTCACCAACTGTGACGACCGAAGAAGCAGGGGATGGATCCTGGAGCGGAGGAGTTTGGTGACTCGGTGGTTGGACGCGGGCTTTGGCATAAGCAACAGGTCCACCAGCAGCGCCGGCGACTTGCTGGCCAGCTTCAGCTCGTCCAGCGACCTGGGGCTGTCGTCCGAGTTTAGAAGATCGGAGATGCCGAGCATGGTGCGGCCACTGCCACCGCGGTGGGGGTCTGGGGACGTGGGAATCGTCGTGGGGGACCAGGTGGGGGATCTGGCCTCAGTTTGTGATCCAAGGGGCGAATTTGACTATCGGCGGCTAGTAACTAACGGTGTCGATGTTTGTACACTGGAGGTGCGAGAGTGGGGAGGGTGACAACCACAAACAGGAGTGTAGCAGGGGAAGGAGTTCTGGATTGTTGGAGCAGGAGGTGCTTGTAACGTGGAGCAGAACAATAGGTGTAATTGCAATCAAACCAGGAGGAAAAAACGGTGGTGGGAAAAAGTTAGCAAACAGGGGCCATGGAGATATGGAGGAATAAGTGCCATGAGAAGTGGCGGGAAACTACAGGACCAAACTCTGCAGCTAGTCGTAGTAGCTGTTGGACGGCTATTTGTATGAATCAGTCAGAAAAAAAATTGGCACAAGCAATAGAGGAGAGTGGATGAACGTTGGTGCCAAAATGAGACATGCAGCATGTCCCACTTGTGTGCCGGAATGAGGAGCATTCGACTGCATAAACTGCATAAACTGCATAAACTGCGGACTCCTTGCATGGGGACCCATCGTCACTGGCTGCCGGAGTTCCGCATTTCGCCCTTCTGTGGTGCAATTCTTTGGATTTTTCGGCACAAAAAACTGGGTGGCGGGGCCTGGGGATGGCAATGGTTGGGTTTGTTACCGGGGGAATTGAGAAGCTGGGACGGCACAATTGCAAGGGTCCAAACTGGCGGCACCCACTGGGTTGGGGAGGGGAGCACTCGCCACGGGACACACCCGCCACTTGCGCACCATTGTCGCCATGCAATGCGGCGAGGTTCATGCGCCATCACCAGTAGTAGCGGCAGTATCATCACTCCACAAACGGAATGTTAGTTGGTGCGGTCATGTTCGTGCATGCATGGCCCGCCTGGCTCATGCCTGACCCCTGGGGCGAACCACTACTAACTCCGTCCAATGTGGTTCGGCTCGTGGCGATGCTCGCGCCGTGTGCACACCCAATGTCTTAGATCCACGCATCAGCCTGTAAATCCCTCGCTAGAAGTGGCCGGATTTTCCCCCCACCAAGGCGGGCCACTTCTTCGCCACACGCCAGGCCATGCATTGACAATGTGGAAGCGGGCGCATGGTCGACGTGGCGAACGTTTTGTCTCACCTTCACCCGCAGCCACCCCATGGACTGTCCCCTCATGTTACAATTTGAGGGACCATTAGCCGGACCTGCGGCGAGTTGCTCCAGTGGTAGCCCCGATTTGGTGGTTAGCATGGTTGCTATTGTCGTTTGTGTCCGACACTTACATGACGGTGTGCACATGGCCCCCAGTACC
This sequence comes from Sungouiella pseudoflosculorum, assembly GCA_030674735.1. Classification (NCBI taxonomy): domain Eukaryota; kingdom Fungi; phylum Ascomycota; class Pichiomycetes; order Serinales; family Metschnikowiaceae; genus Sungouiella; species Sungouiella pseudoflosculorum. Next base: position 215,894 of record JAKUAO010000011.1, on the reverse strand, counting down.
ACCAGCCACGACCCGGTACACAACCGTCAGTTGACGCCAATGTGAGACCTTGAGGCGGGACCTAAATCTTGAAAGATGTTCCTTACGGCAGTCATGCAACATTTGCCCGGTTGCGGCCATTACGGTGAAGATGTCTGCGGAGGCCACGGCGTAACGTCGCGAACTATGCACCATTGCGGACATGATGGGACCGGGATCAGCAACAAATGCTCGGGAATGGGTGGTTTTTTTTTCGATGTTTTGGCCGTTGGACATGGACCCACAGCAACCACGCAAATTTGCACATGAGGCACCCAAATTCTCGGGACTCGATGTGGCGACGCCGAGAGAGACTGGTCTCATAATCTCTACAATGCCGGCTATCGTTTAAAGGGTATCTGTGTATCAATCTTAAATGTGGCTAGTGTTTGCAGCTGATAGCGCGCACCCACCAATGCTTACGGACTTCCGGCCCCAACGACATTTTCAGGTCGGGCCATCGGCACATCGGCACAACGGTGGGTGTCAAACAGCCAACGGTGAGGTTGGCGCCTCGTTTGACGCCGGGTGTCGTAACGTTCTGCAACGCCTGGACTTCCGTCAGGGTAACCGGCCAGGGCAACCAGTCAGGTTCGTGGGTAACTAGGCAGATGAGGGCTTTGGCCCCATGGTCTAGAAGTTGGATCCTTGGTTGATGTTACGGTCTCTGACCCCCAATTCTCCGCTGAAGAAATTGTCCTCGGCACCCTTCTCGTTCTTTCTCCAGAAAGTCCATCCGCTCTCGTTGAACTTGTTTCCGCGCCGTTTCATCCAGAACACAACCAATGCAATTGCCAACAAGATGGCGCCTCCCACACCCACAACCACTCCGACGACGATCTTGTTGGTGTTGCTCAACCCACCGGAGCTTCCGCTCAGCGACTTGCCTGAGGCAGCCGATGGCTGCGAGCTCAGCATGGTCATGATCGATGTCTGAGTCACCACAATAGTCAGACCATCTGCAACAGACCGGAAAGTCGTCAACAAAGTAGATGGGGCCAACGAGCTGCTGGAGCCCTCGCTCAGAGTCACCGATGTGGTGGACCCAGACTGTGTTTCCTGGGCAGAACTACTTGGCGCAGCTTCAGACAGGGTCAGCTGCTGGTTTTGCGACGATGTCGAGGGCGATGAGCTTTGGGAGGTGGATGGTGACGCCGAGGTTTGTTGCTGCGACGTTGTGGCTTCGCTGGTGGTGGAGGCGCTGGAAGCAGCGGCCCAACTAGTAGGCGATGTGCTGGTCGAGCTTGTAGACGTTGACGAAGTGCTTGGAGTCGACACTGTAGAGAAGCCGTTACCGTTGCCGTTACCGTTGGCGGTGGAAGAACGGCTGCTGGTGCTGCTGGTGCTGCTGCTAGCTCCGCCCCCATTGTTGTTTCCTGGAATGCTGGTGCTGGAGTTGGATCCGTTGCCGTTAGTGTTACCGCCGTTGCCGCTGGTGGTGCCGGTGTTGGATCCACCCGTGGTGGTGGTACCGGTGTTGGCACCGCCACTTACACCGCCACCATTGTTTCCCGTGGTGGTGGTGATCGACCCCTCTGTTCCTGTGGTGGAAGATCCGTCTGCCCTCCGCTGGAGGAACTTGTACAATGCTCCTTCCCTCTTTTCAAGGACACCAGCATCGGCTGGCGCCACGGGGACATTCGATGCTGCCACGAAAAGTGAACTCGAATGGCCACTGTTGTCATGAGCAGAGTGGAAGAATAAATAGAAGCCAGCCAAGGCTATAAGCGAGTATATGAAAAACGAGCGAGATCCCATTTTGAGGTGGGAGTAGTCCTTTGGTTTTTTTTTGCCGAGATTAGGGCGTCTATTGGAGTTAAGGTTCCTGGAAAATGGGCTGAAACAATTTGTTTACCTCGTCACGTGCTCCGGCAGGCACCTAGGATGATGGGCGGTGCCTTTGGAGGTGTACGGATGTGTAGTGGAGGAGGACCCCAGGGTGCCACACGGGCCGTAATTTGGTGGGAGGTTCGGTTATCGGAGCGAGTGATATGCTCCGGGATCCGGTGTGTCTTGCTACCAAAGTGGGCGATCGCAGCTCCTTTTATAGTGGGGATTCTGGGTGCTGCAAATGGCGATTGGGACCAACCATTTTTAGCCGGAGCTAAACCTCCAGCTTGTGTGCAGGCCGATACTGCGGCGAGTTTCCCACCTTGCAACGGTTTTCTCGGTTAGTTGATTTGCGGGTCCTAAGTCACGTGAGCAGACCCACCCGGAAAGTTGGCCGACCCCCGGACCTTTCTAATCTGAATGCCACCAGCCCTGCCGCGCATTATTTGGTGCATGCGATTGCATGCGTTTGGTCAAGGAATTTAGCGGCAATGCACGTTGGTGTTGGCGGTTGTTGACGGCACCCCACTTCAGGGTTCAGCCGCATGTCTGTATTTACGTATGGACCAATTTTCAACACTATCTCTTTCATCTTTTTGCAACTGGGGTCGCGCACCAGGTTGACAGGCATGTCCTGCAGTCAATGACGGAATCCATCACTCATCTGCAGCACCGAACCACAATTAGATTTTCCATCTACTGATGACTGATAACATCTTACCCGGGTTTTTTTCCACATAACATGGCTGGTCTAACTTACCGTGAGCAGATCGCTGGATTCCCCGTCAAACAGATGGTGGTGGTCTCCCTCATCAGATTCTCTGAGCCGCTAGCGTTTACATCTTTGTTCCCGTATTTGTACTTCATGATTCGGGATTTCAAAATCGCACCCACTGAAGAAGAAATTTCAAAGTACTCGGGTTACTTGGCATCGTCGTTTGCATTCTGTCAATTTCTCTTTGCAGTGCATTGGGGCCGCATATCTGATCGAATTGGCCGCAAACCCGTGCTACTTTGTGGGCTTTTCGGTACCTCCATGTCGCTTTTGATGTTTGGCTTCAGTCGCAACTATTATATGGCTTTATTTGCCAGATCGCTCTCAGGTGCACTTAACGGTAACATTGCCGTGTTGAGAACAGTTATCGGTGAAATTTGTGTTGAGAGAAGACATCAGGCTCTCGGATTTAGTACACTCCCGTTGCTCTTCAATCTTGGGTCGGTCATAGGACCTCTTATCGGAGGATCGCATTACTTCACTCAGCCAAGTGAAAAGAGTCCGTATGAAGACGTTGAAGCTGGTATCGAAGGTATTGCCGATGCCTACGTTCTGTTTCGGAAAAGACATCCATATGCCCTCTCCAACATCTTTGTGTGTTTCTTCCTCTGGTTCAGTATGACAGTTGGGTTCCTTTTCCTCGAGGAAACTCACGATAAATTGAAGAACAGAAGAGATGTTGGCCTTGAAATCGGCGACTCGATCCTCGTGCTTCTTGGGTACAAACGTCCAATTCGCCCGTGGAACAAGCAGTCGGAATATTCTACAGAAACGTCTCGCCTCATCGACTCGATTCCCGAGCCAGAACGCAACCTGGAAGAAGAGTCAATTTCATCCTACAATTCGCAAGAGGAAGAACCTGTTGACGACATTGAGGGAGTTGAGCCATTCATCAATAAAGACATGGCCAACGCTGTCGTTCGGAGATTTTCCCTGGCCTCCGCGGTGCTCAAGCCAGAGCCCGAGGCATTGACGATCCAGGTGATTACAGTAATTTTGGCAAATTGCATCATTTCTCTCCACAGCATCGCATATAGCGAATTCTTGCCGGTTTTCCTTGCGGCGCGGTTTCGGAAAGATGCCATTCAGTTTCCGTTCAAGATCGTGGGTGGGTTTGGCCTTGACTCCAGCTACATTGGCACGCTTTTCTCGTCGACCGGAATTATGGGAATGGCCATTATTCTTGTGATCTTCCCATGGATCGACCGGGCGCTTGGAACGTTGGAAGGGTTTCGGCTTTCGCTTTCTTTCTTTCCGATCGTGTACCTTTGTGTACCTTGGACTATATTCACTCTCCACAAGTATAATTCCGCATTGCCTGGGTGGTTGACGCCAATTCTACTCTACACGTTGACGTCACTCAAGACTTTGGCTTCGGCTACGGGATTACCGCAAGTGATGCTTCTTGTGCATCGGGCTGCACCAAAAGAACACCGGGCATATGTCAACTCGTTATCCATGAGTATGTTGGCGTTGGCTAGATGCACTGGACCGATTATTTTTGGATATTTGATGACTCTTGGCGACCACCACGAGATTGGCTGGCTTGTCTGGTGGCTTATGGCGCTTCTAGCGGTATTTGGTCTCGTGCAATCCTTTTTCATAAAGGATCATGAAGATTAGTCTTGCATGGTGTCATAACTGTGGCTCTCCCGCCTAATACGCAGCATTCTCGAGCATTGTAGTCTATAATCAAGTTTTGAAACAGCTTAATTATAGGCGGAATTGATGAATTGTCTAACTCTCGATGACTAACTCGAAAGTCTGGTTTGGGGCCACTATACTCTCCATGTGACATATGCTTGGCTAGGTGCGGTGAATGCGTTTGACACCCACACCTGCATTCACGACACCCACGTCAAAACCAATTTGTATTAGTCACTCTGTTATCATTACCACATAGACTAGATTATAAAAAGTTTGAGTTTCTAGGCACCGAACGACATTTCGAGCTTCTATTTTTTCAGAACTCACTTATTTCCTTGAGAATCCTCAACACTTTTTCCTTATCCTCCCTGCATTTCCTTATCATGACAACTTTCAAAGAACAGATGAAGGGCTTCCCTTACTGGCAAATGGCGGTGGTCATGATGATCCGGTTCTCAGAGCCTATCTCCTTTACCTCGCTATTCCCATATGTGTATTTCATGGTCAGAGACTTCAACATCGCCAAAGACCGCTCCCAGATATCTCGGTTTACCGGTTACCTAGCTGCGTCATTCGCGTTGGCCCAGTTTCTCTGTTGCATTCACTGGGGCCGTCTATCGGATCGTATTGGACGTAAAGCCGTTTTACTCTGTGGGCTTTTGGGCTCAGCATTCTCGCTTGTCGTGTTTGGCTTCTCTACAAACTTCTATATGGCTCTAGCTGCTAGAACCACGGCTGGAGCCTTGAACGGTAATATTGCCGTTTTGCAAACTATGGTGGGTGAAATCGCATTGGAAAGACGTCATCAGCTGATTGCCTTTTCAACCTTGCCTTTGCTCTGGAACGTGGGATGCGTCGTTGGTCCACTTATTGGTGGATCCAAGTACTTGACTCGTCCCAAAGCCTCTGCTGAGCCCGATTCGTTGGATTCTGTCTATGAGAATTTCTTGAACAAACACCCATATGCGCTCTCCAATATCGTGGTTGCACTGTGTCTTTGCATCAGTGCCCTCGTCGGTTTTTTGTTTCTTGAAGAAACTCATTATAAGGCGAAAAAGCGGTACGATGTCGGATTGGTAGTGGGTGATTGGATCAGGTCAAAATTGGGATTCACAGTTCCGCCTAGACCGTGGGACTTTGAGTACAAGCCGGCCTTTTCTCCAGTTGATGAGGGTGCTATTGAAGATGACGAATATGACGAGAATACCCCGTTGGCTACTGATCCTGTGCCAATCTACGGCGATAACACCGACGAAGCATCTATCAGCTCTCAAGGAGTATTCAGTCTCACTAGAAGAACTTCTCTTGCTATTTCCAGACGGTATTCTGCTGCTTATTCGCTACAGCCAGTGATTTCCAGGGCATCTGCCGTTTCTGTCACCGAGGAAACGAAGGACCTCTTCAAAGCATTCAGGAACCGCAATATTTTCACCAACAAGGTTATGGGCACCATTTTGGCCTATTTCATGATCTCATTCCACTGTCTTATCTTCACGGAATTCTTGCCAGTGTTTCTTGCTGGAGAGGTGCGTTTGAACAAATTGCAATTTCCGTGGCGCATTCTGGGAGGCTACGGATGGGATACCGAGCACATTGGAACACTTTTGTCCTCAACAGGATTTGTGGGCTGTTTCATTATCGTGGTTGTATTCCCATTTTTGGACAAGCACGTCAAAACCATCAATGGATTCAGATTTGCATGCGCCATGTTCCCCATTGCTTACATCCTCTTGCCTTATACCATTTTCACCATACCCGAATACAACCCTTCGTTACCACCTTGGGTATCCAAACTTGCCCTCTACTCAGTGCAGTCGGTTTCGGTTCTTGGAAGCTCATTGGCGTTCCCACAAATTTCCATCTTGGTGTACCGTGCTACCAACCCTAAGCATCGTGCGTTTGTTAATGCCAGCGCCATGAGCGCAACTTCGTTGGCTCGATTTGTTGCGCCATTGTCTTGGGGAACTTTAATTTCATTTTTCGATGGCAGGGGAATCTCGCAGATGTCGTGGTTTTTGCTTGCGGCAATGGCCCTTGGCTCGCTCACTTTAGCAATCAATCTTGACGAGTACGATGAAGATCTCGTGGAGGCGTCCGCGAATGAATAGAGCAGCAGGTGCAAATCTGACGCTTGTTACATGTTCTATTTTTGTGCCAGAAAGTCGACGTTGGCGGCTGTCGATCGATGTGACCGTAGGGTTGGGTGAGTGACATTGTTTTCAGAGTTTATTTGATTGTTCAGGAGTGGATGCAAATCGCCTCTCCGATCCTGCTGCAGAGATTGACTCGGCCGATCATAAAATTGCAGCATAGTATGCTCGCGCATACATCGCAGCCTAATGGCTACACGCATGAGATCCCGGTGCCGTCTAAATACGCCAAGTCATTCGGGCAGTCACGCACTTGCCAATCTCATTCCCCTTCTAGAAGGAATCTGATCAACCAATTCAAGGTGAGGTGGCCAAGATAAGCAATCGTAAGCACCAAGCGAACTCCTTTTGCAGCTCGCAGAATCTTGATCCAATTCTCACATACGCAAATGCCGTAATCAGGTTGTAACCATGTTGATCATCTGCTACTTACATTTCAAACCAAAATATATGCATTCTCGATATCTTCGGTTGGTGTGCCCTCCTAATCAGGAAAGGATTCCAGAGCCTTCTAATTGAAGGGAGCACCTCCTTTTGTTTAAGAACTTTCATTAATTTTACTTTTGCATTTTGTGGCCAGACTCCAGTTTCGCAACCATATTCAGAACTTTTGTTCGCATTGTCAAACCACCACAAAAAGGAATACGTTGCAACCTGCAACAAAAAACATGAGTGAGTGTCACGCCCTAGTTTCATCTCCAGATATCTTCTATTGTTCGGAATCTATCGATAGAGTCCTACATGAGTGATTTGCCTCACCACTTGGCATGGATGGGCATAAAGACGGCGGTCTCCTTGGTTTGACTGCATGTCTCATGTACCCGCTGCAGAATATAGTGGCTCGAAACTCAATTGCCAGGATTGGAAATCCCGTTGTGTACGGTTTGGAATTGAAGGTTGCATACATCTTCAACATGCGAGATTACAAAACGGGAGGTCCGTAAGGTGACAGAAAATAATTGCATGGACTGAGCGCATCATTATTTCATGGTTGCGAGACTAATACGACAGGAAAATATACATCTTATTTTCGTCAGAGTCCCAACTGCGTGTTGGAAATTTTGTACCCCTCCGGAAGTACACGTTGCCCTGCCGTAAGTCCATCTTCATTGCCGTTATGCAATTTCGGCAATCGATCATTTCCATCCGAGATACGAGCTGAGATAGAGTTTGACCTCTGGCAGAAGCTCACCTGATGCCATCGTTGCCGAAGATATCAATACTGGTCGGGCATTCAATTGACCGCAGTCAAAAAATTTCCAGAGTTTGCGAACTTTAAAACTCTAATGTGGTGTTGACAGCAAACCTCAGCTGCCTTCAATCCAGACCCATAGGGGAGAAACTTTAGAGAAACAGTCTACCATCTATATGTCTTGATCACTCAGAAACCATAGATTGGAGAAAAACGTTGGCAGACCTGTCAAGACAATTCGCGGAGAATCAGTGATTGGCTTCCAGTGAAGAAACGTTGCTTCCATCAAAGATTCCGCGCACCTCAGCCACCCGCTAATCTCATTTGGGAAACAGGTCAAGTGATCGAAGCCCGAGTGCAAACTCCATTCTTGCTATGTGGTGGTTGCTACATTCTCAACGTCACCATTGCGACTGATTTCGCTAGCTCATAGCGGGAGTTTGCGCCTCAGGCATCCATTTCTCCACGAGCGTTCTCAGGTCAATTAATTGATGTGTGATCTGACTCAGCCACATGATGCATATTTGAGACACACAGTGCCAATGCAATTGGTCTCGTGGACGTTACAACGGTTAAGATAACTCGCCACAATCACCACTTGCAAAGCCATTCCTCGCAACCAGACTGCACCATTTCGGAGGTTGGCCTCAAGCTCGTGCGGATGGATATACTTGCTACAGCCGTGTGGCCACCTGCAGCTCTCGCCAATTCAGTGTTCCTTGCGGTTTCTGCAGGCCACAGCATGGCCAAGTCATGACGCTTGCTTGAAGGATTGACAAGAAAAAAAAACCAACCACTCTTTCTTCTATCTATGTTTGTCCAAGAAATCGCCAAAAGATACTATTACGGTAACACTTACTACCGTAATAACTCCGGTTGGTACAGGTGGAGATGGCTCCTTTGGCTTATTCTTATTCCAGTGTTTCTCTTGTTGATTGTGTTCATGCTTTGTTTGCGGAGAAGAAAGCGGAACACGGTCTCCACCAACAACAATTACTACAAGGAGCAACAGGGCTACGGGTATGGTGCACCACAAGCCCCACCACAAAACCCACAGGAGCCTTATGGATACCAGGGCCAGAACGAGCAGTTCCAGCAGGGTTACAGCAACAATGGCCAGAACTTCAGTGGCAATGGTAACCAGAAGTATGGCCAGAACTACAATCAGGATTACAACCAGAACTACCTGTTGAACAACAATGCAACAGGAGACTATGCTCCACCTGCCGGAGCACCACCCAACCAGCAGCAGTATGATTATGCTCCACCTCTGGAGCCACCTAAGGGCTACACCAAGTAAGATATAGCGAATAATGTTTGATTTCAGCACACAAGTAGCCTTTTTCTCACCTTGATTGTAAAGTCTTGGGCCCAAGCAAATTAAGAAGTGGTGGTGGAACTACCGAGCCCTGCAAATAAGGTACAGTTGCTTCGTCGGTGACTGACTAATGGCCGTGGAGAAAAGTCCGAGTCCATCTTCAGTGGACATGTGACGAACATTAAGATGTGCAATGGGTTGTGAAGTCTACAGAGCAGCTATCTGATTCCCGATTTATTAGAAAAAAAAAATTCCCGTCTGAGTATATAAAAAAAAGGCAAACAAAGTGTAATAGATAGTGATGATTTTCAACAAGATTCTGTCAATGGCAGAGAAGCAGCGTCCGGCAACCTAGCCCATGAGTCGTCAAACCACAAACAGATTGCCCCCAGGCACACGCACCTGGAACTCGGTCACTAATCGAGATTTCAGCAGCTTCCTTCAGTATCCACCAACTTAGAATCTCTGGTTAGACTTCTTAGCCTTAAGCTTCTTTTGAACTTGAATGGCAATGATGGCAATGGCGGCCAAACCAACCAAGACGAACACAACGATAACACCAGGTGGAAGCATTTTTGAGGAAAAGAAAGTAGTTAGAGAGAGAAACTTTTTTTCCCCCCGGGAAACCGTATATTTATTAACTAGTGCGCCATTTTTTCCGATAATGTTGTTGAAGCCTATTTGGGCCTCTGCCATCACAAACCGGGAAAACCGGGGTGGGCGCCCACCTATAATCCCACCCGCATGCAGGATGCAGATAACTCTTGTCAGCGAATGGTGTGTTGAGGGTAATTAATGCCCAGGCTAAAAATTCCCCACCATCGGCAGGAAAAGATATTAGGCAATTTGAGCTGCCATTTCAGCTTGGCAGCTAGGAAGCCGGGTGTGAATCGTCCGAACAACCTTCGATAACACCCCTCGGATTTCGCACACCACTACACCACGCCCCACCCACGGGTATTCCGGGGTGGCCGGAGCCAATCGGCAGTGAGGTGCCGATTTATGACGTTTTCTTTCGGTGGATAACCCCTCGACAAATATTCCCGCATCACCACCGAATCACCGGGCCGATTGCTCCAATTGTGGTTCCGATAGTGGCCGCCTCGCATTGGTGAGTGATGGTTAGTTGCAATGCATGCCTTGGATGTTTCGGCAACTTGAAGGGCATATTTTACTCCGGCAGTTGGCGCCGAGATTTTTTCCATACATCGCTTACGAGTGTCAACGCCGCGGGGTGGATTTGGGTTTTCTCCAAATATTATATGCGGGGGTGAAACGAATTGATCGTTTATCAGGCCCCGATGCGCCGTCTCTTAGATCTAGCAGGTATTGACGGCTGACCGGCCAACATGGCCCTGTCAATGCACGGTGTCAACGCATGCTGCAAATAATACATGGGGTTGCCTATTTTCCGACCTGACGTTCGCCGGGTGCCTTGGCCCACACCGTAATGCGACGCAAGCGCACGCAGTCAGGCCCGGACCTGACAACCAGTTCTTTCGGAACCAACTGCTACTGTACCCCTGGCGACGCCGTTGAAGGAATGATATTGCTCTCACCACCAAAGGGCTCATAGTGTGCACCTATCATCACATGCACCTGGAATGCGATTAGTATAAGACTGATTTCACCGCCAGCTACCCCAAATGGCAACCATGTCCACCGTACATAAAGTCAGCCTCCATAACGACAAGCGAACATTCAGTGCGTGGAGCTCGCATCCGCAGGCGCTATTGACCACGCCTGGCAGCTTTGACCGCCTTATTATCCTCTTGCACGGATTTCCCGACAACAACGACTCCTACAACGAGGTTGCGCCCATCATTCAACACCACTTTCGTGGCGACAAGGTGTTGACCCTCGCTCCGTTGCTACGTGGCTACGAGCCATCATCTCAAGGTGCGCAAGATGAATACACCATGGCCCACCTTGCAGAAGATGTTCGTGCATGGATTCTTCTGGTAGTCCCTGCCAAACAAGTTCCGGTGCACTTGGTTGGACATGACTGGGGTGCCATCGTTGCATTCAAAACCGCGTCGCTCTACCCGGAACTCATCACATCTATGGTTACCATGGCGATCCCCTACCTTTCCAACTTGAAGCCATGGCAGTTACTCTGGTATGCTCCGCGTCAGGTGTACTGCCTGAGCTACATGTTGACTATGCAGCTGTCATTTGTGTACGGCCCCAAGTTTGGCAATGTGCGGGAACCTGGCTACTTGGATGAGCTTTGGAGGTTCTGGTCTCCCGGTTGGCAATTCGACGAGCAAATCCGGTCAGTTCGCGAGACATTGGCAGCACCTGGAGTGCTTGACCATGCCACAGCATACTACCGCAATTTATTCTCGTGGAAAAATCGCCACAATGCGCGGTGGCCAGTGGACTTTCCGAAGGTGCCTACTCTCATCCTTGGAGGCGACCGTGACGGGTGCATGGTATCTGCGCTATTTGAGTTGGAGTCGCAGCTCTTAGCTCCGGTGCCAAAGGTTAAAGTGCAGCTTCTAACTGGAGTGGGCCATTTCCTTCACCGCGAAGATCCTCGCAAAGTTAGCGAGTTAATTTGCGACTGGTTTGATAAGTATTCGGAATAGTTCACTATCGTATTATCACGCGCATACGTAGATCAGCGGATATAAGTGTCGGAATTTAGCGGAGCAATGACAACAACAAACAATTTCACAATCTTCTATTATATACTGGGTTGGTTTCCAAATGCATAAGATGCACGGGTCCGATATGTTCCGCTAGACCAACATGACACCACAGCATCCAGCATTGCAGCCTCCATCTGCAGCTCCGGTGACATGGACAGCAGAAATAGTTGCAAGCTAGAAAATATTAAGTGAATTTTTTTCGGCTCTTCCGAGGCTTGTACAATCATCATGGCTTAATGCTGGGAATGTCCCAAAACAAAAAGGGCGCACCAATCGATTGCCCAAACTTTATTTGGCCATACAGATACGGCTACGAACACTATTCAGATACTTCCCTCACACCGGTGGTTTGAATACGAACCGTGCCTCAGTGAATGACGCGATAAATGTGTCTGGGATTAGGAACGACGCAGCCCCATACTGATGTCGATCCTAGTCAACCCTTCTGTTGCATTATAATAGTGCATCTTCTTCGATATGGGCACGGCGGACCCGCTCTGCAAGCCGCATCTTCTTCCCCCCAGCTAAAACGCCGTGTATGCGCCGTACATAAGATTAGATTCGAAACTTACACATGTCCCGGTTTAATTCACGGGGTAGCTAGACTTCTTTGAGGAGCCATTGAATACTTTTGTACTTGGCATTTGGATTATGCATGCGTAGGGGTATGTGAAACTGACCCATGAAGGTTTGATTTTGTCTCCTGCAGAGACTCGCCGATTTAAGGTTCGTGGGTCGCAGGGCGGTCTAGGTAATGCATGCTGTCGATGACTAGAGAGGAGAAAATTCGTATCCTCATGCATAGAGATTACATGCCCTGGCGCAATCTCATGTGCGTGGCCTGCATGGATCGTAAGTCCTTAGCGTCCAGATACGCCAATTTGGGTTGCACAGGCATTCGCATGAATGCATCTCTTGTACTCGTAAAAGCCGTAACAGCTAACCTCTTCTTCCTTCCGCCTCACATCTGCTCCCCATTTCTGCATTCTATGCATCAGAGTATCTTCGAAACGTCTGATCCAGTAAAATTCACGGGATATACCTATTTTCCCGTGCCTCCCTATTAGTTTTTTTTTTTTTTTTTTGTGCATTTGCCTGGATCTCGTTGAGGACCCAGCCAAACATCATTTATTTATTAATAAATCCAGCACCAATTTACGCCAGTGACTCACCTACAGGTTCGCCAGATCCAAACATGTGAGAGGTTGGGCTCAATGTAGCCCCAGGCCCGGCAAAACTGCCTTGGAGTGTCAGTGCCTCACTCACGCCACTGCCCAATCCATTCATGTAGTCGCCATACGTCCACCCCATTAGTCCCTGGAACCCGTCACTTGTGGGGATCTGTAGCAGGAGCTGCTGTGTGTATTGCAGTTGGAGCAATGCAGACAGAGCAGGGTACAGACTTGCAGTCAACCGTTTACCGACAGCGTCTCCATAATCATTCAGCATATTCAGAAGCGTCTCGTAACCTGGCAGTGCTTCCAGCCAAAAAGAGGTGTTGCTCAATGTGCTCAACGAGCTCAGCGTCAGCTGGCGCAGGTAGACATCAGGAGCGTAAGGGTTCGAACGCGACGAGGCCGGGAGCAGCAGCAGTAGTAGCAGCAGCTGTTGATGCTGTTGTGAATGCTGCAGATGCTGCTGCCAAGAAGACGCCGTCAATCCGTCCTGGTAGCGTACGTCTCGCCCATACGGAGACTCTGCCAGCCAAGAGTGAGAAGTGCCATTGACAAGAGACCCAGCACCGGCGCCTGCGCCAACACCGGGTCCTGCGAGCGGCTGCAACGCAGCGTCGCTGTGCTGCAAGCCTTGGGCAATGTCATGGTATGAAGCCTGTCCACTGAGTGGGAAAGACGAGTCGTGTTGCGGCTGCATCGACCCAATGAGAGGCGTAATGGTGGCGCCATGAAGCGACGAACCAGCGCCATACTCACCACCGTCTAGGCTGTTGTCCAGCTCCGGGGTCAGTGCCAACGATGTGTCAGCTGCCTTTTTGCGACCACGCTTGGCCTTGGGGTCAGTGGATTTGCGGTTTCTGCGCTTGAGCGGACCCTCCAAGAATGTGCATTGGCCCTTGTTGAACTGGGCGCACGCCATACATGGTATCAGGTTCTCAATGATGCAGCAGGTTTTGCGTCGCCTGCAAAAATCGCAGGGTCTCTTCGACCGAGATTTGTAGGGGCGAACAGAGTTCACCCTCGTAGCCAAGAGCTTCTTGGGAAGTTTGGTACTCATAGTAGGTGAGGAAGCGGTGATGAATAATTCAGACGGCGAAGAAGGCAGAATGGATAAGTGGCCAGAGTTCGCAGTAGCGAAGAAGAAATCACCGGAAATTTCTGGGTTGGCTCATTCTTGTTGGTAACTCTGGTGAGTTATATATCATGCCAATGGTGGGTCTGGATAGGTTAGACCTAGTCGATAAACCGCATGCATCATGCAAGGTCATGCGGGTGCACCGCACCTCTATTGAGGCTGACCAATACACAGTCATGCTGATTTTGCTAGACTCTGTGCAGACGGGGACAGGGCAGCCCTTTGATAACGACATGCACCGAAGTACCAACTTGATACAGGGAGAAATTTACCAACCTCGACCACAAAACGCCTCATTTCAACGACAAACCCCCCACCATTCCCAGTCCCCACCTCTAGTAATGGCGCCAGTTGTGGCCGTACTTGGTTTTGCGCTTGAAACAGATGGGGGTCTTGTGTCGATCTCGGGCTCGGAGGCTTGGTATTCGTAAAACCACAACTCATGATCCCCAGTGCAAGATGACAGCAGGTTGTAGAAAATAATCAATTCCACAAAAAATTGATCGCGAGGTAAAATTGAGCAAAAAAAATCAAACAACAAAAAAAAAATTGCGACGGAAACTCACCCAAAAAGAAATGCCCAGTAACCATTCGAAAATCTTAACACCACAAATCGCTAATTTCACTTCCCCGCCGCATAAATATCTCTTCCACATTGGTCACTCGCATCAGCCTGTCTATTCATTACGCCTCGGTTCATGTGGAGATTGTCTTAGGACACTGGCGACACCATAGCCGTAACCTGTATGGCGGTTAAATCTCATCTGTGGAATTTGATACCCTTGGGGATCTAAATTGGAAGATCTATGTGAAACGGATTTCAAAATTCATATTGGATCATGGCCTCCATCTGCATATTCTCAATGGGACTGATGGAATGGAGGCTTTGGAGGTTGATGTTTCCACTATAGGTGGAGAGGAGGCACCCCAAATTTAGTAATTAGGACAAGCAAACAGAAAAAAAAAAAAAGAAAATAAAAAAATCCTTGCCTTTTGTGAGGTGTCCGGATTGTTCGGTAGACAGGCACCCAATTACGAGCGCATTGACAGGCGAGGCTTGTGTTCTCGATTAAAGTGGTTTGGTTTTCCACTGCTTTCAACATTTAAGCTTTGGACCACTATTTGACCGAATCTTCGTATCTATGATTGCTAAGATTTGTGTCTACACTCCATTGATCCGTAGTTAAGCTTTCACTTAGCAATATTTCGGCTAGGTTTGGTCAGGTCTCAGCCGGACGTCTATTCGTATGTCTTGAGGAGGTAAAAGCTTATTGCTAGTTCAGAGTGTGGTAGCCATTTATTCCCTCAGTTCATCTGAACGTAGTTGCCCGGGAAGGACCCAGTCTGGCCGTTGTAGCTACCAGTCCACCATCCGTTGGCGTCGCCTCGCTCCACAACCTGGATCACAGCTCCAGTGGGAAACGTCAAGTCTCCCTGGGCCTGGGCGGTGTAATCGTAGAGGGCAGTGCAAGTCTCTCCGCCTGATTGGTATGCTGGAGGAGGGACCCCACCCACTGGTGTAGCCACTGCGCCTGCACCAACAGCCGGAGCAGAATAGCCGGTGGTGGCCGGAGATTGCGGTGCTGGATATCCACCCACCTGGTTAGGTTGGCCATAGCTTCCATACTGGCCGTAAGAAGGTGTGGTGGTAGCGGGGATCGCCGAAGCCTGCTGCTGCCCGGCATATTCCTGCTTTTCATTTCCATACTGGCCATATTGGCCATACTGCCCTTGCCCAGTGGTGTAAGCTGGAAGTTGTCCTGCTCCCGGGGCGCCTGGCTGAGGCAGCCCAGCGTTCATCAACTGGTGTCTGCGCTTTGTAGCCTCTAACTTATTTTTAGCGTGGCCCACTTTGAAGTTGGTGATGCCGATGCTATCAGTTTGCTCTTCGATGTTGCCCTTCTTGGCATGGTACGCCTCAACAATGTCCAGCGACAAGTCAAAATATGGAATCTTCAACTCCTCCATGCGGTTGTACAACGTGTAGAAGATGTTCAACTGCATGTAATAGAAGGAGACGAAGAGTGGACGAATAAACTCCAGCTGCATTTGAAACAACACTGGCAACTCATTCTTCAACATGTCGTTGAAGTAGTCGTACTCCTGCTGGGCAATGGCAACCTCGGCCTCAGCACTGTACATCTTCTCCTCGTCCTTGGCCGTCCGCTCCTTCTTATCCTCGTACTTCTTGAAGTTTCTCTTGTGTCTGTCCAAGTCCACCTGCTTGTGCTCTCTCTTGGTGGCCATCTTCCGGATCAGGGCAATCACCTTCAACAATTCCTGGGCCGGATTGACAATACGCTTCTCAATCAACTCCAAGTCCGGCTTCAAAGTGTCCTTCAACTCCTTCACCACCTCTCGGTACTGTTCCGACGCTTTAATACCTTCCGGGTTGTCCTCCGCAACTGCAGCGTTGGGGTCGGACAACCGGCCCGAGATGGGCTTGTAGATCTCCTCAATGGCCTTGGAGAACTCAATTTGGAAGTCCAACATTCCATTGACCGAGGCGAAGTACCGCTTGGACTCGTCACTCAACTTCTTTGTTTCAATCTCCAACTCTTTGAACCGTCTCTCAGCATCCAAGTAAACAGGGTCCAGCGTCACTTCGCCCATGTTCATTTTCTGGCGGAAGTTCTGTGGCGCACGCACAAGCGTCTTTTTGAATCCTTTAAACGACATTTCTGCTGTTTCTGTGGTACAACACAAGGTTTGGGAGTCCACCT
Organism: Sungouiella pseudoflosculorum; assembly: GCA_030674735.1. NCBI lineage: Eukaryota > Fungi > Ascomycota > Pichiomycetes > Serinales > Metschnikowiaceae > Sungouiella > Sungouiella pseudoflosculorum. Next base: position 199,277 of record JAKUAO010000011.1, on the reverse strand, counting down.
CAAGTTTGGGGGGCCACCGGGGCCTGGGGTCAGGCCCGGGATGTACGGGTGTTGCTTTGGAACCGCAGCCGGAGCCTGACCTATTTTCCTCCAAAAAAATAAAAAAAAAACCGAACGTTTCTCCCTCAACCTGCTTCGGCCCGGAGGTACGGGTGTCTACACTTCGCACTGGATTTGCACCCATTTAGCAGCCACCGCCCCCCTGAACTCCACAAAATGATGGAGTGCTATTGGTCGTTTTTGGTGCTTACCGCTTTGTATGGCGTTTTCGGTGCCCAGTTCGTTTGTCTTCTTTTTCTTGACATTGCTCGCCGCTCTGTACTCGCCACATTTCTCGCTGTAGAGTGCCTGCTTCGCCCCATTTCAACCTACTCAAGGGCGAAAGAGGTTTACGACGAAGCCGCCAGTTTTGGCTGGCGCAAAGCAGAAATCTACCATTTGGTCACCAGCTGGTTCACATTCTGGCGTCTAAGAATCGAGCAAATTCCCCAAAGAGTCCAGAATGGGGGTGTTCGTATCGTAGAGTTCCAATCGTTATTGGCGTCTAACGTTTTTGTGCCTTGGGCAAACCTTAAAAGAATTAGGTCAGGGGCAGCGCCAAAGATGGAAATCCGCAGTGACGTCGATGGCATATTTCCGGATGGACATCATTTCCACGCTGATTATCCGCCCCCGTGGACGGGCTCACTGGTCCATACCAAGGCATGTGACCAGGGCTACGCTTACGAGCTTTTGGCTCAGAGTGTGGAACCCGTAACACCGTATTGCCAGGCAGATTCCGTTGAAGGGGTTGACTGCTGTGAGTCGACGCTGACGTCTGTGTTTCTGGGAAGACCATGGCGCCGTTTTTCCGCACGTCCCTCAAGATTCAGCGGTCGCTCTACGCCGGGGAAAGCGGAGGCTACGGCAACGTTCTGGCCCGAGAGTGTCGTGGCTCAAGGAAGAGTAGCTCTGGCCAAAGCACGACAGCCTTTTTGGTCCAGGAAACATAACGCCACATAACGCCGTGCTCAAGCAGGGAGGTTGACAGAATCTGATTAGGCAGCTGTACATGAAGTAGGAGCCCTCTTTGGAAGTTTGGCCCCAGGCAGTTACGAATAGAAGCCTAGCTATAATCAAGTTTGAGCACATCATGTGCTGTTTCTTGCATTCGAAAGGAAGAAGGCTGCTCCGCATGGCACTAATAGCATTGGGTCTTTGCATTATCTTTTAAGAGACCATGCTGAAGAATGTGGAACTAGCAGGAACCAGCTGTGCTCGTGCGCCAAAATTGTTTCGAGAACTTCGAGTTTGCCCTGATGTTTTGAAAACGCTACTGTTACAGTTTCCCGGGACGCTGTTGCTCCCACTCAGTTCTGCTTCACTGGAATTTTCTTCGCTTCCCTTCGCTTAACCTTGTCCCGGAGAAGATCGACCTCTGCCTCTATGCGGCAGATCACAATTAGCCCCAACCTTGTTCCTCGCTTAAAAAGCGCTAATTTGGCTTTCATCTGATTTCTACTAACTTATTACTGCATGGCTGGGACGACGAGGTTGGTTTAGCCGGGTGTAAACTCTAACCAATGAATTCCATGCGCTTTGACCGCGCGCCTTGAGAGATTACCCAGTTTGCACCCGTTAGGAGATTCGTCTGACCCCCGGAATGTTCCTCTCAGCCTCGGTGTCAAAGGTAAATTTTATTTCTAGAATTCGATGAGGAGACATTTAGCCGCAAGTCATTCCTCACTCTCGCTGTTCCATGTCCTTCCATAGTGAAGAGCCATACTGAAGTGTCACGAATTGGTGGATATGCACGTGACCTCCGCAATTCTAACAGGGCCCAATTCGCATCATCTGACAAAAATCAGGTCATTACTAAGCTGACCTTTTCATCTTCGTGTACCTGTGACTTAAGAACGCTACTGGCTCTCTGCGTTTGTTTTCATCTTGGTGTTCAACTTTTAGAAGTCTGTTGAGAATCCACCCCTCATTTCCAACATCGCCGACTTTCGGGCTTAAGAGGTCACCTGACTTAGCCACATTTTTCACTTCTAGTCTCCAGCCTATAAACTGGAACATCCCCGCTTGAACAAAAACGACAACTACTATGTTGGACTTGAAGTCGTTCCAGGTTGACTCCACCACAGGATTCCTTCCTCCGGAACTCCCAGTTACAAGATTGGCTGACTCATACTACCAGCCTTGGGAAGATCTTGTCAGCAATCTTCCTGCGTTGCTCTTGACCCGTCGGATTCGTCCTTTGGTCGAGAAATTGCCGGTTCTTTCCACAGAGAAGCTCAAATCCACTTCCGAGATCAGAAGAGCATACCAGGTTTTGGGATTTTTGGCCCATGCCTATGTGTGGGGAACAAACGAACCCACTAATAGAATTCCAGAGTGCGTGGCCAAGCCGCTTGTGGAAACCAGTGAACTGTTGGGACTTCCACCGCTCGCAACATACGCTGGGTTATGTCTTTGGAATTACAAGGAGATCATTCCTTCCTCTGGATCGATGAAGGACCTTGACTTGGACAACCTCACCACCATCAACACATTCACTGGGTCCATCGATGAGTCGTGGTTTTACCTTGTGAGTGTTTTCTTTGAGTACAAAGGTGCACGTACCGTTCGTACTGGTGTCGACTGTATCACTCATGCACAAGCTGGTCAAACCGAGAAGCTTATCAATTCCCTTCAAGAGTTGGCCCAGGCCATCGATGAATTGGGAAGTGTGTTGATGAGAATGGAAGAGATGTGCGACCCACATGTTTTCTACTTTAGAATCAGACCCTACTTGGCTGGTTGGAAGAACATGGCCGATGTTGGTTTAGACAAAGATGGTGTCTTGTATGGAAACGAGGAGAAGCCAAGATCTTACGCTGGAGGTTCGAATGCTCAGTCATCATTGATCCAGTTTTTGGATCTGCTTCTTTCAGTTCGTCACTACTCCACAGGTGAGCGTCCCGTTCCCCACCAAAAGCCAGTGTCGCCAGCTCCAAAACAGGAAAACCACTACCTCATGGATATGAGACAGTATATGCCTAAGGAGCACCGGGAGTTTTTGTACGCCATTGACAGAGACAGCTGCATCCGGGAGTTTGTCATGAAGAACTCCGACAACAGCGAGCTTGTTCTCAGTTATGATGCTTGTTTGGCCATGCTCAAACTGTTCAGAGATAAGCACATCCAAATCGTCACACGGTACGTCGTCTTGCAGGCCAAGCAGGCGCCTAAGATGGGATCGCTGCTGACTTTGAGATCGGGATTGGCCAAGAAGAAGGGTCAAGGCGTTGAGGAAAAGGGCACTGGAGGCACCTCTTTGTTGCCATTCTTGAAGCAGTGCAGAGATGAGACAGGAGACCCTGCAGCCGGTAATTGGGGTAAGAGAATCCTCAGTGATGGTGTGATGAGGTTAAACTACTCGAAGCCCAACGGCATCAACGAGGACTAGGTATATAGCATGAATATAGCATTGAAGAGAAAGAAGTTTCAAGGAACTGAAAAGAGAAGTCGGGAATGGTAATACCGGAATGAGAGAGTGGAGAAGGACAAAAGAAAAAGAACCAAAAAAAAAAAAAATTAAAGCTCTACAAGCAACTCGAGCCAAACGTTGATTACACCAAAGTGACTCCTCCACTACACCCACTACATCCGTGCCTCCCAAGCCATGTTACTCATTCCCGCAGTCACACCCGTACACCACAACCATCTCACAGTTAATCACCACCAAAAATTCTCAGCGGCTCATGTTCAGTCGGAGCAGTCGAATCGCATACAAATTAAGTAGAACCATGTCGACCGAAGCCACTGCACCTGCTGCCGCCGCTGCCAATGCCGGTGCCCCTGCTCGTGCGCCTAAACAGCTGAAAAAATCAAAGAAGGCCGACCAATTTCTCTTGAAGACACCAAAAGGTACCAAGGACTGGGCCGACAAGGATATGGTGTTGAGAGAGGCCATTTTCGGAAGCTTGGGGTCGCTTTTCAAGAGACACGGTGCTGTCACCATCGACACCCCAGTTTTCGAGCTCAGAGAGATCTTGACGGGAAAGTACGGTGAAGACTCGAAGTTGATCTACAACTTGGAGGACCAGGGCGGAGAGTTGACGTCGTTGCGTTACGACTTGACGGTTCCGTTCGCCCGTTTCGTCGCCTGCAACAGCATTTCTTCCATCAAGCGTTACCACATCGCCAAGGTGTACAGAAGAGATCAGCCTGCCATGACCAAGGGAAGAATGAGAGAGTTCTACCAGTGTGACTACGACGTGGCCGGCAACTACGACACCATGGTGCCCGATTCCGAGGTTTTGGCCGTGTTGTGCGAGGGATTGACCGGCTTGGGCATCAACGACTTCAAGGTCAAGTTGAACCACCGTAAGATCTTGGACGGAATCTTCCAGGCGTGCGGAGTCAAGGACGAGGACGTCAGAAAGATCTCCTCGGCCGTGGACAAGTTGGACAAGTTGCCTTGGGACGCAGTCAAGAAGGAGATGACCGTGGAGAAGGGCCAGACTGACGAGGTTGCCGACAGAATCGGCGAGTTTGTCAAGGTGAGCGGATCCATTCGTGAGACTTTGCAATTCTTGCAAGGTGCTGAGCTTTTGGCCTCGAACGAGTCTGCCCAGGCTGGTATTGCCGAGATGGCAGTGTTGGCCGACTACGTGGAGGCATTGGGAATCGAGAACTTCTTGTCGTTTGACTTGTCTCTTGCCAGAGGTTTGGACTACTACACCGGCTTGATCTACGAGGCGGTGACCGAGGCTTCTGCTCCTCCAGCCAACGCAGCTGAGTTGAAGGAGAAGGCTAAGGAGAAGGCTAAGGACAAGAAGTCCACCGAGGAAGACGCCAGTGAGTACGTTGGTGTTGGTTCCATTGCTGCTGGTGGTCGTTACGACAACTTGGTGGGCATGTTCTCCAACGGTAAGTCTATCCCATGTGTGGGTATCTCGTTCGGTGTGGAGAGAATCTTCTCCATCATCAAGGCCAGAGCCGCCAAGGAGTGGGAGGCACTTTCGTCTTCCCACACCGATGTGTTCGTCATGGCATTTGGTGGAGGTGCTGACTGGACCGGCTTCCTCAAGGAGAGAATGTCGATTGCCAAGAAGTTGTGGGCCGCTGACATCAATGTCGAATACGTCTACAAGGCCAAGGCCAACCCTCGTAAGCAGTTTGATGCTGCCGACAAGTGCGGAGCCAAGATTGCCGTCATTTTGGGTAAGGAAGAGTTCCCAGAGGGCAAGGTGCGCATCAAGGTGTTGGGACAAGGTGACGACAGCACTGACGGAGACCTCGTGGATGCTGACAAGCTTGTGGAGGTCGTGAAGGAGAAGTTGGCCTCGTACCACGAGAGCGGGTTGGACGTTGTCACTCGTATGGTGAGAAACTTGTAGTAATAGAACGGTATTTACGAAGAGAACGATTCGTTGCGTTTGATCGATGTAAGCATCATATTTAATTTCTATCCAATCCTCCAATTTTCAGGCCCAGCTTTTGGGTACCGGTTCTCTTGACTCTGCTCCAAAGAGTGTTGATGTCCTCAAAGCAAAAGTACCACAACACACCGCACCAGGAAGTCACCTGGGGCAATGGGTCGTAGAACTCCGATGCAATGCGGCGGAGCTCAGGCAACTTCGTCCACGCAATGTAGGGGAAGTCGTGGTGCTCATTGTGGTAGCCAACATTCCACGTCAAGAGGTTCAATTTGCCGTAGTATGAGTACGTCTCAGGAGGAACAAGGTTGCCTGGAACGTTGCACTCGCCCTTCACTGCCTTGACCTTGGGGACATTGTTCTCGTTAAGCACGTAATGCTCAGCGATGAAGTGGCCCGCACATGGGTGCAATGATCCAGCCAAGAACGACGACATGATGAAGTAGAAGAAGGAGTTCCATCCCCATGATTTCACCATGACGATATCCACGGCAATTTGCACCACAATGTTAAGGAGGTGGATATAGGTGAACTTGATCTGAGTGATGAACATAGGACGCAAGGCGTAGAAGAATATTTGGAACGTGGCAAAGAACACTTTACCCAACACATTCAGAAGCACAAGCCCCTCGAACCGGGTGGGCAAGTCTGTGTCCAAGTACTCGTCACCCAAGAATTTGTGATGCAACTGATGGTATGGCTGGAATGAGGCGGAGTATGGAATTCCGATGGGCAAGTTGGTGAAAATGGCAAACACCTTGTTCAAGAAGGGTTTCTTGAAGAGCAAGTTGTGCGATAACTCATGAATGGCAAGGAACACCGCCTGATTCGAGGTGGCTCCAATGACATAGGCCAACGCAAAAAATTTCCACGAGAATGGCGAGGTGTTTCTCAAGTAGTACGCCACAGAAAACTGGAGCAAAACCACCAACGTCACAAGCCACTTCGTCTTGGGCTCGTACCCTGTGAGCTTCGTCACCTCTGGATACTTGGCCATAATGGCTTTTCTTCTCGACACGTGAGGTTCCGCCTCTTTGGTCCAGTAGAACTCGTTCAACACCTCGATGGGCGCATCGGCCGGAGGCGTATCTATGTGGTATGTTTCTTTTGAAACTCTGTGAGTGATCGAGGCCATGACCGCAAGAACAACACTAGGTGATCAGAAGTTTCAATGTCTGACCATTGGTGAAAACCATATTGGGCTGCCCAGCTGTGTGCAGGGCGCGACGCTATTGTTTTCCGACGCCCTAGGTGGGGTGAGCGTTGGACCATATTCGCTTAATTTTGCGACTGCTAGTAACGGTTCATATGGTGATTTCCATACTGGGGATAGTCGTTTGGTTGCCCGTTTGGTTGCCCATTTGGTGCTCCTGGCGGGCCGTTAACGCCATTCCCCCACATATTGTAGCCTTGGGATCCGTATGGCATCTGGCCCATTGGTGTAGGAGTTTGCTGGTATGGAGCGTAAACATCGTACGGCAATGGAGATTGTTGCGGGAATGCAAAATTGGGTGGTGGCGGATAGCCGAAGTTTGGCGGGTATTGCTGAGGGAACCCGTTATTCTGCACGGGCGCCTGGACGTATCCGGATGGTTGCATGGGGCCAACCTGAAATTGCAGTTGCTGAACCTGAACCGTGGGCATAACGTGAGAATGATCTCTCTGGGTAGAATCGCTTTGGGAGCTCGTAATCACCTGCTGGCTATTGGCATTTGGCACCGGTGCACGCTGTGCAATCTTGATGGTTCCCGGCAAAAGCGAGTTGGCAACGTGCTTCTCTTCCTGTTGGTCAATTGGACTCGAAATGGTCAGGTCGACATTGGACTTCGATGAGACTCCGCTGATGTCTGCCTCTCTCCCAAATCCAGACGTGTGACCCATGATCATCAGCTGAATCTCTTCAAGCGACGAGGGAACAGCTTGCGAGGCCAAAGGCTGTGTCTCTGGAACGTGAGTCTCTGGAGTGGGCTGTTTCTTCTTCTTCTTTGGTTTCTTGTTCTTTATCGTCTTCTCCCGCTGCTCTTGTGGTTTCTGTTGAGTTTTGGTCACCTGGGTCTCTGGGATGTCAACCTTCTCGAGAACGAACTTTCCCTCCTCACGATCAACCTGAATCTTGGGTGCAAAAAGTTTCACCGCCTGGACTGCGATCGCTTGGAGCCTTAAGTTGTTCTCGTAGCGACCGCATTCAACCTTGACAGCAGAAATACGGCTGGCTTCGTCGTCGCCGTTAAGTTCAGCCTCCTTCATGATTCTCTGCACGGCATCGTTGTCAAGAAATGAGGGAGTCTCGCTTTTCCGAGTGTAGAAATCCGAGCCGAATAGAACACTGACATTTCCACTGGAGAACAAGAAATTGTCATTGAAGTCCTTAAATTGGTAGCCAATAGGCAGAAAATCTTTGTACTGTACATCCTCTGGGAAGTAATAGCTCCGCACGGGAAGTTCCTTGTCTCCGCAAGAGTCGAGAATTTGGAGTTTGAGGTTCTCATCGACAGGAGCCAACATTACATTCAAGGTGTTGACAAAACTTGGAGCGAAAGTAGCCAAGTGAGGATTCTTTCTCACAAATGCCAAAATGAATCTGACATTTTTGATGCTTCCATTTTGAATCGCCTCTTCAGGCAATTTCACGATGCTGGAAAGGTATTTTTCAATGTAACGCTGGACGAATTGACCAAAGTTCCTGATCACGAGTGCCAGGCCCTCCTTTTGAGCAATAGAGTAGAAGCAGAAGATCATAGTCAAATGGTTTCCGATCACGCTTGACAGTGTGGCGAACCCAGCATGCTGAGGAGGGAACAAGAAGTTGAGCAAATCTTCCTGGGTTTTCACTTCGTAGAAAGATCCCAGGTGAGCATCTGGGTAGAAATAATGCTTTATTATGCGGAGGAGGATTGTCTCAGCGTCGTCGATATTAATTTCCGATGGCTTCTTCTGACAAACTTGGCGGTATGCGTCCACCAACCATGGCTTCGTGAATATCGTAGCCAAATTGTGCTTTCCAATTGGGTAGTCGGGAATTCTTGTGAATTGGGATCGTAAAAACCATAAGGCGGCGCTGAATTTCTGTCTGAGATTGTTGAAGATGACTCCAATGTGATTGTATGGCTCATTCATAGTGGGGAATAAGCCAACACACTTGGAATAGTATAGCAAAGCAGTCACATATTTTTGCTTAGCCTCCAATTCCACTTCCTTTGGCTGCTTCAAATGCTTGTAGTAATTCTTCACTGATTTGCACGGCAGAACATATGAGATGTAAATTTGAGTGGAATGACGGGCTAAGTTACCTAAGCCCAATAAACAGTGATAGATGACAAATGTTAAGTTGGCCTCGAAGTCTGAGCCGGGAGCTTTAAGACCTTTCTTTTCCATTGGAATTTCCAACTGTTCAAAATAATTTTCGGGGATGAGCAGATCATCGTACTTCCCCACAACTTTGTTTAACAAGCCCTCATAGAATGTTCTTGCCGATTTGATGTATCTGGTGAAACTTTCATTCAACTTTCTCATCTCCACCAGCTTGAATTGTGTCTTTTTGTCTCTCAATGACTGAATCAGTGCATGGTATAGCTCTGCATGCTGAAGCTGAAAGAACTTGATAATTGGATGGTGGAATTGGGCCCACATTGTCTCAAGCAATTGGATCAGGGAAAAACTAGCCAGTCCTGGTTGGCCATTTTGGATCTCCTCGCTGGCTTGCTCGTAATAAGTTTCAATATCCTTATCGATCCAGGTTGAAAATTTGCTGTACACCACTGCAGTGAATCCCAATAAAAGTGGCTGATCCACGTATTTTCTCGACAAAAACTCGTCAAGCTGGGACTTGTACAAGGTAAGGTCCGCGTTTATCGAAGGTGCAATCATTGTTAGAGATGAATATCACCAGCGGTGGACATTATTTCAGCTTTATGCTTGGATAGTTTTTTTTTCTGCTCCAACTACCACATTTTGGTGACGTGCCTGCATAATATGACCAGACTAGTTGGTGGAGGTATCAACCAAAGCAGACTCAGGCGCCCAATAGGCTAAGAAATAGAGCGGCGAAATTGAAATTGTCACCTGGACTCAAATCATGAATCGTGGGGTTTCCAGGTTCGCAGATTGCAGAGTGGATGCGGAGTTTATAACTGTTGTTCTCCAAAGAGACTGAATCAGGAACCAAGCTTGGGAGTTGAATCGATTCATTCAGCTCACTTCAGTCACTATGGATTGACTTAGCTCCATGACTGCTCCATTTCCATTCTCCAGTTTTAGTTATTCCTTTCACTGGTGTCGATCAATGGTGTAATGATGTCTGGTGGGATGGTCAATGTGCAGCCGATAGCATTACTGACCATTCTTCACAATTCCCCACATGATGATTTTGATGAGAATTGCCTCGATTCCCCCACGGTTTGCCTCTGGTTGTGAAAATCGCCTCATAGTGTGGTTCACGTGCATGGTGGCGATGTGATGGAGGTATATATATATACGCAGAGCCCGCCACTTCCTCACGGGTTGCTAATCAACATGTCAGACGAACCAATTCCAGTGAAAGTATACGTTTACGATCTTTCGCATGGCCTTGCCGCAATCTACTCGCCCATGGTACTCGGCAGAGCAATTGAGGGGATCTTCCACACCTCAGTAGTGTTCAACAACAAGGAATACTATATCGACCAAGGCATCAGGGTATGTGGTTCTCCAGGCACAACCAAGTATGGGCTACCGAAGGAAGTGCTTAGTGTCGGAGAGACATATGTGCTGCAAGACATCCTTGATGACTTCATTGAGGAGCTTCGGACCCACGAAGATCAAAAGTACCACGCACTGCAGTATGACTTGTTCGACAACAACTGCAACCACTTCACCGACACCGTGATGGAATTCTTGGTGGGGAAGAACCTTGAGGACAGAATCCTCAAGCTTCCTCAGCAAGTTTTGGAAACTCCCAACGGACAGATGCTCAAGCAGATGTTGGGAGGCGGTGGCGGCGGCGAGTTGGGAAATGCCCGATTTGGATTTTGAGCACAAGGAGTCTCGGCGTGTCACGAAACAACTTGGTGGCCGACTTTTTCGGAACTCGAGTCGGCCCGAACTTGTCACAGCAAAGAACGACACTCCCACCATAGAAACATAAACTGAGCTGCTCGAAGAAACCCTAGTACTGGCCTTCAGCAGCCAACCTCTATTTGAGACTACTATCTAGAAAACTAAAATACAGAATAACTGCAAAATCTTATTGTCTCCTTGAATCTTAAAACTCACCAAAAAATTCACCAAAAAACCCCACCATGGCGGACCACCGACTAAAGCCCCACTATAAGAGACGAATGCAGCCTCGATCCAAACAAGGTAATCTTGTGCAAGAAAGAGGGGCCGATTCAAGGGGTCCCACTTTCCTGCTATTTTTCTCCCCGCAAATCCCACTCCATGGGATATGGTGCCAATTTATAGGCCGCACCTTTCGGCGTCTAAAATGGCTGCAAATCTGAAACACCCACTATAAATACCGCTGCAAATATCCCGATACCACATACTTTTTCCTCTCGAAATCGCCGCTTATCTTCTTAAATAGTCCACCTTTTTTTAAAAAATAAACACCCGCCATCATGGACAGACGCTCAGCTAGCGCTTCAAACGAGTTCAACTTGGGCTTCGAAACAGTCAGCTCCGGCAGTATTGCTGCCACCGCTTCCAGCGGCTACAACGGAGTAAAGACAGATGATACAGACCCAGACCTTACATTCCTGTCCAACTTGTTCCCTGTCAATTATACGGGGGCCAATTACCAATCTCGCGATTCGACGTTGGTGCTGCCGGTGCTTTGGCTGCCAGATATGGCGCCCATTAGATTGCCTGGCTTGATGAAGCCAGGGGCGCCCTCGTTACAGACCAAAACTGATTATAGCAAGACTGATTATGACCATGGAGTCAACGACCACCACAAGTTTCAGAGGGCGTCCAGTTACAACCACTTCCCGACGCAGCTTTCCGGGTCAGAGTACCCTCAACACTTCAACAATTACACCTACCGCAGCGCCAATGACCAGGCGGCGGCAAGGAAAAGGCAGTTTCTGGTAAACTTTAATACCCCCACCTACAGTCCAATCGGAAAGGTGAAGGATACGAACTTGACAAATGTTGAGTCCACCCAAAAGCCCGTAAGTTACACTCCAGACTTTTCGGATGAGAAATCTCCTTTGGATAATCCAGATGAAGCCAGCAACCAAATAGAGATTTTGAAAATGGAGCTTAATCTCAAGACCCTGGTGAACAAAACGTTGAATGAGAAGCTAAAAGCGTTCACCGTTCGCGACGACTTGTCAACAGCTGCCGTGAGTCCTGGGGACGGGCGGATTGCAATGCCAAGTAACTATCACCAATTGTTCAAAGACCTCACCCGAACCTTAAACGAGAGGACTCAAGAATTAGAGGAAACCAAATCAAGAATGGATGCTATCTTGGTTGGATTGGTGATGAATAAGGAGAGCAGTGTCTCCAGCGACGGATCGTTCGATCCGCAAGAATTGGCTCATAGAATCACCACTAAGCTCTCAACTTTGCAGAAAGAAAATCAGTCGCTATTGAGGATGGTGAGCCATGGCAACCAACAAAGCCCTCTCGTTGAGATGGGCTTGCTCAAGAATGAAAATAAAGTATTGAGAGCAAAAATTGCAGCTTTGGAAAAGGGTTCATAGGCCTCAACCTGATCCGTTTGCTTTTCGTTGTCTGGGTTTATAATGGTGCAATTGCGAATTGATATCAAGCTCATCGTCTCTCGCGGTAGAATACAACCACAATGGAAGAATCCACCGGAAGCGAGATAAGCCCCGACAAGGAAATGGAGGCGTTCTTGATACAGAACATCTACACTTATACAAAGCGAATCAGTACATTGCAAGAGGCGCTCGCTAATAAGGGAATAACTCTAGGAGAATTAGCAATCGCCATGACACAAGTACAACGCGAGCACCTAAAGAGTGAGCGACTCCGGAGGAATATCCAGCATCAAACAGAGCTTCGAAACAAAATCAACTCGTTCAGCTCGACACCAGCGCCAGAGCTCAAACCTGTTCCCCACAAACCAATTGAAAAGATTCTATTTCAATTGTACAAGAAGGAGACTCGGATTATCAAGAAGAAGAAGCAGCTCTCATGACCAGCATGATCCTTTCATCTATGGGAAACCAAAGAAATCCTTCCATGAGGCCCACGTATCCATTTCAACGTCATAAATGTATGCCATGGAATGTCTCAACGACGATTGCAAGTACTGAGGCTGGTAATCATAGATGAACATCACCAAGGCCCAGGTGAGCACCGCAAAGTACTTCCAGGATTTGTTATAGATCTTGGACTTGAATCTGCGGGCCTGGGTTTCGTTCAAGTCGTTATACTTCACGTGGTCACCCCGGATTCTCAAGCTGGGCTGGCGACATTGCAAGTAGAGGTCAAGAATGATCTTGCCTAGGGCAATGAGTACTCTCAGGAAACAGTACAATGTGATTTGGTGGGTAATTCCGGGGTTGAACGCACTAAAATGCTGGGAGTACACCACCCATCCTCCAAAGGCACCGGCCAAAAACTTGACGAGGCCGGTGTTGGAGCCTAGAAACTTGTCCTGTTTCAACACATTGACCACAGTCTTATACACAATGGCAAAGCCCGCCAACACGCTGGCGTGCTCCTTCGTTGCTTTCAACACTTGCTTTAGTCTGGGGACAATCGGCCCGGACCGATACAACAAGTTGATCACGAGCGCATGGGAGAATCTGAGTTTTCCTCCGTACACTATTCCGTTCCGGGATGACCGTACGATCTCAAGAAGCGGCCGGTAGAGGGGGTTTGCTAGGACTGACATGGGAAGAAAGGTGGTTTATTTGTTCGTGTGGAGTAACCAGCCTGTATGCCGAGGCACGATTGTTACACTGAGATCACCTGCCCAGAATTGGTAGAATTGGCGTAAGGTTGAAATTGCCGGCATGGACTTGGCTGATTGGGCGAGAAATTACACATTTTGGGGACAAAGAATTCTTTGATTTTAATTACGTGTCGAATTCTGCTCCAAGGCGCCTCGATTCGCCGGAGAGTGCCATTTTCACATTTCTGATGTTCGCACAAATCAGAGACTCCAGGGCAATTAATGTACAGTGGGATGCGAGAAGGAAAAAATCGACAGGACTTACGGGGCCAGAAGTTCTCAAAATTCGGCGAAAAAAGTTGAGAAAGCAAATCAGCCGAATTAACGAAACTCGCCTGTAATGAAAAAAAAAAATTACACGACGTTGCGTCTTTGCCAAGTTTCGCTCGCAGTTCCATTCCCACCGAAAAGCAGTCAGAAATCCTCCAGGGCCTAATCTTGGTTTAACATTCGCAGTCGTGCAGGCGGTTTTCCTAGATTTTTTTTTTTTTGGTTGAGTGCGACTGGTGAATTTTTTCTCCATTACTCTTTTCACACCCAAAGCGTACTCATTGTTCCGACGGTATTTGCCGCCATTTCCACATAACACCGGTTATTTTTCGATCCTAGGTCTCCGTTATTTGCTGACCAAATCGACTCCAGCCAGTACCTTCAGTCCACAAGTTTCCCCATCTCGCTGAGTGCCGGAAACTCCATCCCAGTTTTTTCACCAGAAGTGTCTTCTTGCTGACCTTTCACTACCGTCGTCATCGTTGATTGTGATTTGCCACTCTTCAACTTTCTCGCTATCGGTACTCTTCAACCTTCCCTTTGGTGATTGATATTTTTTGCATGGACATCATGGCTTCTACAGTTTCATACGCCAACGTCGCTGCCACTGGCACGGCCTCCAAGACCGATTCTCAAACCCCAGAGTTTGAGGCTGCTGTCGAGTCTTCCGCTACTTCCTCCGCTCCAGCTTCCAGCCCTGCTCCAGCTGCAGAGTCTGCAGAGTCGTCTGAACTGGCTGACAGCACGAAAGCACCTTCTTCTCCAGCCGCAGAGGCCGCTTCGAAGAAAGAGAAGAAGGTTTTGGCTCCAGCACCTGTTCCTTCCAAGTCTGCTTGGGGTGCAGCTGCTGCATCTGAGCAGTCCCCAGCACATGGTAGTGTGGATGAGCACAAGTGGCCCACTCCAGACAAGGTGTCGCAGATTGAGCAGTCTCAGCCATCCAAGGCTACCAAATTCATCAAGCCTAACAAGTGGGTGCCAATCAATGCTAAGGTCGTTTTGCCAAGCACGAGAAGCTCGCATGCTCAAGGTTCAGGACCTAACAACCAACAAAAGAACAAGAGAAAGAATAAGACGCAAAAGAAGAAGACTCCAGCATCTCCTACCTCCGATGACTCTATAATAAAAAGAGATGAATCGGATAAGTTGGATTCTGAATCTTCTGCTGATGTGACTCAATCTGCTGAGTTCGACCAACCTGCTGGCGAATCCACCGACGGTTCTCAGCAACACGCCAACGGCCAACTGCATAACTACAACTACCAAAACGATGGCTACCAGAGACTGCGGTACAACAACGGCCAAAACGCCGCCAACCAGAAAAACTTCAAACGGTTTACTCAGAATGGAAACCCTGCTCAACAGGGTGGTAAGCCAGCACAGCATCAACTGCCTCGCCCAGGCTACTATCAGCAATTTGTCCCAAGTCAATACCAGAACTACGGTGGCAACAGACAGTACAAGTCTACTGGTGGTGCAAACGGTGGTCAGTATAGAAGAAGCAGCAGCAATGGCAACATCCACAACGGATACGCCAACGGCTACAATATGATGGGCGGTTCATATATTCCTCACATTCCTCACCACCCACAGGCAATGATGGGTGTTCCATTCGGGGGACCAGTCCCAGTGCAGATTCCACCTCCAATCAGCCCCAAGCAAAACCCACAGCAAGCCTTGACTCAACAGATCGATTACTATTTCTCGTTGGAGAACTTGATCAGAGATGTCTTTTTGAGAAAGAACATGGGAACTGAGGGATGGGTCGAGTTGGACCTTGTCTTGAATTTCAAGAGAATTAAGATCATTGTCAATGGTATTCACAATGCTATCGAAGAGACTGATGAGGAGAAGAAGGCTCAGGAATTGGACGCCTCTATCTTGCGTGCTGTTCAGCAATGTCAGAACGTGGAAATTGGCTACTTGAATGGAAAGGACGACGACAATGCAACTGCCACAGAAGTTCAATTGAGAGTTAAGAATAGCTTCGAGCAGTGGTTGTTACCAGACAACTAATTGAACCGACAGATGTTCACTCGTGTTGATATTAATTGGGAGTGTTGCTGTTGACGTTGCTTGCATGTATATACCACCACTTATGCAGCGTTGGCGTTAATCACGGAAGATCGATGGCTTATGGCTTCTATCCACTTGAAGCGTGTGATGGGAACGCCATGGATTCAAACTTCAACAAAAAAAGTATCTTGTCAAAAAACTCAGAAAAGGAAAAAAACAAAAAAAAACTCCAGCATACTTCATCTTTCATGTTGATCGTCAATTTCACATTTTTTTTTATTCAAAACGTATTAAAAATTAATTTGTCTCCATTATACCAGTTCCTCCAAGTCTTCCGAGTCTATTGTTTGGGACGATCCCGATTTTTCCAGTGGAGCCACCTCCAAACTCTTGATGATGAATTCTTCAGCAACAGCTCCGTCAAGGTAATCCAAGTCTTCCTGTGGGATAAAGAGGGGCCACACCCATTTAGCACAAATGGCGAATAGCATGAGCACTCCCGGAAAGCCAACTGCACCTTTGGTCAAGGTGATTGCAAATTCAGCAACTCCGGCCACCACTTGCAAAGCAAGGTAAACATAAAACCACTTCATCTTCTCTTTTGGAATCTTGTGGATTTCTCTCCAAAGCTCTGGGCAACGTGGGTCATTGGCCACGTAGTCCGAGTCGGCGAAAAGAAACTTGATCTTGTTCACCACCTCTCCATTGTGGAGACCACTCATACCCATGATAAAGAAAAGGCCAGCCAACACTGCCTGGGGAATGAGACCCAAAACAGTTAGGAATGGTCCCGTCATCAACACAAACGTCATGGCTCCCTGCATTGTGTTGGTGAATCTCTGTTCCACCACAGATTGTGCAACTCCCGTTTTCAAGTCGTGAACAACCAACGACGAGGTGTGAAGAGGAGCCTGTGGAATCAAGCCGTTGGGGGCAGGAATTCCAATGAGTCCAGCGACACCCGTGGTGAGTCCCAACAACATAAAGTCCCAGTGGAACGATGCTGGCTTCTTCAATGGGTAGAGTTTCAGCTGGCACATCAACGACGACACGTTATGGTCAAAGTAGAACAAGAACGTCAACAAAATGGCGTAGGGGATGGCCAAAAATACGTCGCTGACATCGATGTTTTCGCCAGGCCAGAAGTGGATGAACCAGCCGTGCTCACGTCCCACTTTACTGGAGGAGATGGTGGGTGCGAATGCCTTGGTCACTGGAAGCGTTGCCAAGTTTGCGTCGTTCAAGTAGCCCCCGAAATGGACAAACCCCGTGAAGAAGATCACGGCAAGCGGCACACCGTAGTCCACGAAGAATTTCCGGGTCCATGGCTTGAAGTAATGGAGCTCAGACCCGAAAACGGTGGATCCAAGGCCGAAAATGACCATGAGCAAACTGATCATGACAGAACAGAAACCTGAAGCGGGCCCCATCTCTTTGAACTGGCGATCGAGAATCTGCACTGCCTTCTGGCAATACACTATGCAAATGAAGAAGCCAAACACCTCGCACGAGAAATTGGAGATGATCTTGAGAAACGACACCCAGTTGCACAACGCCGCCACAAAGTGCATCGCCATCAGCCACAAGTAGATCCAGCACATGAACGGGAAGTACGGCGTGCCCCGGGGCTCCATGAGCTCGTAAACGGTGTAGGAAAAGATGGCGATAGGACCAGTGACTCCCACAATGCAAAGAGGTTGACCGGCGAAAAGACCAAATACCACGCCCGCGATTGCCGAGCTCATCAACACCTCATTGACGCCGTAAGCGTTATCTGTGCGATCAAACATGTCCTGGGCAAAGGCGATGGCGGGTAGCAAGTTGGTGAAGAAGATGAAAATCACCGCTGGGATGACCCTGTAGTTGTAAGCGTCGGTGATATCGGAGCGGTAATGCGGCCACCGCGTGCGGATGTCGTTGTAGACACCTCGCCCGATCTTTGAAAACGACAACATGACTGGGTAGAAACTGCAATAAAGTTGTCACTGGTGATGGTAGTAGGTGATGGGGCTTTAGGTGCAGGGCGGGCCTGGACTGAAAGTAGTGGATGCAACAGACAAGATGAGGCGTTAGGGCCCGTGGTGGGGAGACCAATTTTCTGAAGTAGCCGCCTTATAAGCACAAGCGGCTGATGACCGTGACATAGTGGCTGAGTGGCCGATGTTAGCAACCATCAAGTATTCAGCCACGTGCGCTCGGGGTATATGCGATAGGAGGTCGAATTGGTAGAAATTTGGGGGAAAACGCTTTTTGCAACTGTCAATTTTGGTCTTGGAGACAACATTAAGGTGATTTATTTAAACCAACATGAACGGTGGTTTCATAGTTGTTGGTTAGCTGTGATGGTTGGTGCATGGCCAGGAACCTTGAGCTGTCATGCAGAACTGACGTGCCTGGTGACAGGTTTCAAATGCCGGAGGCTAAATTTGGCAATTTTAGTTTTAGGGTCATGCTCGTAATCTGTTCAGGGCAAAGAGCGCAGGATAACGACTAAGCTGGGAGTGACTCGCAGTGGCGATCTGAAGTGAGATTTTTCTTGGTTGTCTTCAGCTCTGGTTTTTGACCGAGTTGACAGGTGACAGGTTGCAGATCAACAAGTAAGCTTTGTGTGTGAGACATGGAGCAGTATCGGAAACGGGAGCTAAATGGGAAATGCGAGAAAAATAATCATTCGTTGTCAAGTGGAGCACGCATCGGCTCCTGCCGAAATAGCATCTTCTCGCCTACTTCATTCTAGTCTCTCTGGCATTTCAAGCTAGTCCAGTTCTTCGGTGCACATCGTGGATTCGATAGTTGACGAGCAGAGAATTGGTTTCGTTAGATTGATAACTCTCCATTATGGGGCCCCAAAAGCAAGTAACGGTGCTGTCTTGATTGAGATCCTCATGAGAGAAGCAACGCCTTGGTTGCGATGGCTCTTAACTGGTAAGAACAGAGAGGTCAGGTAGGTCAAAGGCATCCGGTCCCGATCATTTCGCCACGTGTCTCCCGTAATTCGTCTTAATCATTGACATATTTTCATATTTGTCCAAGTTGGCTGAGTTTTCTGCTCCAGGAAATTTATGGTGATTCTCTATGAGATATGCATGCTTCCCTAAGTTTATGCGGCCCACTGAAGAAAATAATTATGAAAAATTTAATTCTATCGAATTACATGCATATCCAATTCGATGAAGAAGTGGGAACTGCTGTAGAAGACTGTAAGGACGGTTTATCCGAAATCGATCTTGAAACAAAACGACACAGGCGGTCATTCTGCCAATTTTGTGTTCATCTTTTCCATTCTGTCACCCATTCGCGATTCTACCTAATAAGTGACAGAAACTCGACAATGTGTGATTCGGAGAACTGAACTGATAAACCCGGATCCTACTCAATGATACAAAGCTAAGGCTGGCGATTATTCTCGTAAACTTGGAACAAGTAGCATTAACGTGCAGTTGCAACGGCCACCAGTGGTTTTCGGCTCTAACCGATAAGAACTGAGACGAATTGGGTAATCATGTGTTTGTGTGCAGGATTGCAAATATTTGACGTGGATGAAAATTTCGATGTTTCAAGGTGATAACCTCTTCTCTGTGATCCTGCTGAGCTCTTTAAATTGCCAGATTTGCCTCTGTGGCGCCGTTGAGACGAGGAAATCGGGCTCGATTTCGATGCTCGAAATCTTCCCGCCCTGCTTACGCTTTATTCGCGGTCCCTTGGCCCAGTTGGTTAAGGCGTGGTGCTAATAACGCCAAGATCAGCAGTTCGATCCTGCTAGGGACCACTTCTTTTTTTTCCAACTCCATGGCATGCCCTCTCTACTAATCCACATTGGTGCCGGCAACCACTCGCCTCAATTGGATGCCAAGTATCGGAAACTTCTCCGAAATGCCCTTTCTCGCCCCTTTACGGACGCTTCTCGCATAATCGAAACCAGTCCACTCACCAACACTGGATACGGATCATCTCTCGACCACAACGGCAACCCGTCCTGTGATTGCACGTATGCTAGCATTGACAATGGCAAAGTGACGAGATTGTTGTCTCTTGCCAACATCACCGACTGTGCAGCTCCAACTCTGGCATGTCAATTAGTGCTAGATAAGTTGGATGCAGAGTATCATCCCGAGGGTCACAAGGGCCAATTGGGGCTTCTGAAGCCAAGTGTGTTGAATTTTGAGACCGCCAGAGCAGACTACCCCGAGATTCCCCGTGAAAATCTTGTTCTGGCCCGAGCTCGGGCTCTCTACTCGAAGTATATTGAGCTTGAGAACACACTACGAGAGTCCAAGCACCTGAAGGAACAGCCGAATGAGCAGCTCACGGAACACAAACACGTGCTTGGGCCATTGAAAGACGCCGAGCTCATCAACGACACGGTGGGGCTTGTCGAGATTGGCGACCAACTCCAAAACCAAGTCCAGATATCGTGCTCCTCTGGAGGGAACTTCCTCCGGCCACCAGGACGCATCAGCTGCGCGGGGATATCTGGGTCTGGAGCAGCATACGGTAGATCAGGAAATGTCGAAGTGATGTGCCTTTGCACTGGCAACGGCGACGACATCGTCAAGATGGGACTTGGGTCCTATGTCAGTGATCGCATGGCAGAGGTGCTTCTGGAGACTGAAGAGTGGCCAGACTTGGCCACACTAATGGTTGAGCAAGTGAAACGACGCAGCTCCTTGTTCGATTTACAGGCTACAGATGCCCATCTGCAACCAATAGTGTACGTTGGAGTGGTTGCAGTGGTTCGAGACGGAACGAACCAGCGACTTGTGTTCTGCCACAGCACCGAGTCGTTCTACTTCGGGTTCCGCAGTAACGGCAATACAGAGACGGTTCTCAGTCGGCATCCGGGCCCAGTGGGCACCTTCATATGTGGAGAGTACAAGATGTGAGTAGTGGGACAAATCAATTCATAGAGCAGACCCGGCGGGCCTACAAAGCATATAATTAGGACCTGTATTGAAGTACATGCGACACATTCATGCCTTAACGAGAAGTGGCGTGAACCTTCTGGAAAGCACCCTTGGACTGGAGCTTGGACACGTTGTCCTTGGCACCGGCAGCAGCACCCTTGGCCTTCTCAGCCTTTCTCTCAGCCTTCTTAGCCTTGGCAGCCTCCTTGGCCTTGGCCAATCTCTGCTCTCTGGTGGCCTTTCTCTCAGCTGGCTTCTGGTTTCTTCTCTCCTTGATGAACTCCAAAGAAGCACCAACAATTGGTCTCTGGTGCTTGACGGCTCTTCTGGTTCTCTTCTTAGAGGTCTCCTCAGAGATACCCTTCTTGTGGTGTCTTCTGTACAAGACAGTCCAAGACACTCTTCTTGGGTTCTTTCTCTGGTGGAACAAAGAAGCAGACTTGGATGACTGGAATCTGAACACCTTGGAGTCACCTCTGACAAACAAGGTACCTCTGCCTGGGTAAATCTTAGATCCGGAGAACGAGTCGATTTCGATCTTCATTGTGCTGCGCTGTTAGTACTTTGTTTTGGGGGGAATTTTGGTCTTGTGATTGAAGGTTTGGAATAAACGCCGGTCAACGTTCAGCACGAGCGAACACAGGGCAGGTTTCGGGATTTGGCGAGCACGACACACTGAACAAGCACGTTTTTTCCACTTGCAATTCACGAAATTTGTGTGGGGAAATTCAACATACCAAGTATGGCTAACTAAGAAGAGAGTAGGAGTAGGACGGTTGGCGAAAATTTTTGCACCTTGAGAGTCTCGGGCGGTGTGCAGGACGGAAGTGCCAGAATGCGAGGTGGTGGAGCCTGCGTGTAGATTGCTATGGTCACGTGCCGTGTCGCATGTCGTGGCTGGGGGTAGGTTGAACCTGGCAAACCGGAGGTGTGGCGGCGGGCGGGAAGGTGGCAGTAGTGTGAGAGTGAGCTACTAAGTGGATCCATGTTCTTTCCCAAGAGAAATACTCAGAAATCCACTCGTTTGGTGAAGGGTCCCTGGTCCTGGGGTAAGTGTACTGCATATAGTATATGGCCATATTGGGGCGATTCTCTGGCACATCAACAAGTTGGCAGACTTTTCTAGCGGCGACGTGCCCATTTGTGACTTAGTTGAGTCCTACAACTGTTTAAACTCTCTCTATTGGTCTTTGTAGCCCAAAACTGTTATCTCGCCCTCCGTGAGCGTACTGGGTGTGGAAATGCGACATTTTTGGTGAGGCCTGCTCACGTGGTTCGCTGTGACTGCGAATTCCCCAGCATGGTCTTCGCGATAAATTTTCTCGCTGAATATTTCTCTCTTCTCTTCATCTTCCGACCGGAGTGTAAATTACATATTAAATCACAGAGATGGTCCGTATCTTCGACTAACAGGGCTGGTCCCTAATGTGGAGTCGGGATTCACACAAACACAACAACCGTGGTGGTCCCGTCCCGCAGATGTCCAAATCTCCATACTAACAATTGCAGGCCCCAAAGAGTAAGACTTCTGAGAACATCAACGCTAAGTTGACCTTGGTTATCAAGTCCGGTAAGTACAGCTTGGGCTACAAGTCCACTGTCAAGGCCTTGAGAGCCGGTAAGGCTAAGTTGATTGTCATCGCTGGTAACACCCCAGTGTTGAGAAAGTCCGAGTTGGAGTACTACGCTATGTTGTCCAAGACTCAGGTCTACTACTTCCAGGGTGGTAACAACGAGTTGGGTACCGCTTGCGGTAGATTGTTCAGAGTCGGAACCTTGGCTATCTTGGATGCCGGTGACTCTGACATCTTGTCTACTATCTAATTTTGCAAACTTCTTGTATAGTAATATTAGCACCTGACAAAACAAACTTGTAGACACCGCTAGAGAATGACAATACGTGACCGCATTACAAACCCTGATCCAGGGTAATATTCTACTCGTTTCGAGTTTGGGGCTTACAGTTTCTACCGTTGTGATCCCATGTAAATCCGTATTCCTATTCCCGTTGACTGGAGTCGAGCTCTGCTTCGAGCCCAGCAATCTCTCGCTCCTCGCGTGCAATCAAGTCGTCAATGTCTTGTGTCTGCTGCTCCTGAGTGGCCCGTCTGGGCAGAAGCATTGCTTCGCTGTAGGCATCCAATTGGGCGCGTTGGTGGGCCACTGTTTCCTCCAAACGGTTTGTTTCGTCAACAAGCTCGGCGTACTCTTTCTGGAGACTCGCTAGCGACGCCCGCACACTGGTGCCGTTGTTTATGTTCGGATACTGTTCCACTACCGATGCCACGGCCTTGCAGATTTCGTTGATGTCGTCGCTTTCGATTACGGACGCTGGGATCAAGTTGTACTGGCTGGCTATGCGCTTTTTCGTGGGAGAAGAGAGCTGGTCGCCAATTTGTGGCAACGCCTCTTCCCGCACCAACTCGGGCACCCGGATCGCCGGCGTTCTGTCGGCGCTGAATCCGTGGCCAATGTATATGGATTTCCCGTCGACACGTTCAGTTCTGAGTTCTGCAAAGGGGTCGGCTTCTTGAGCTGCGGCATGACTAGAGCCGTATCTCAGTGCCAGACTGGCCAACCCGGGATTGCGTGTCACGCGGTAGAGACTCAGTTCGGGCTCTAGGGCGTCTCGTATGAGGCTGGTGACTTCTGGTTTGGTGATGATGGCATTTGTGAAGATTCCCGGAGGCGAAAAGTCAAGTGCGGATATTGCGGCGCACGAATTTGTGATTGCAGTCACCGGGCCGTCCTGGTGAGCCATTTGAATGTGATTGTTGCTGTGAAACTCAGGAAGAGTTGGAGTAGTTGTTGTTGTAGTAGGAATTCCCTGCAGGAGGATTGTTTACGTGGTTGGGCTGTATGTACAACTGGGACCTGAAGGTTCCAAGGATGGGGAGTAAGAAAGGTTTCTCCTTTTTAATGAAACGTGGGTTTCAAACTGTTGAGTTCTTGGTCGCTTGGCTTAACTTCTCTTCTCTTGAATTTGGAGGTGATTTTATGCACTTTGAAGATTACCTGGGCTGTGAGAGCTGTGAAACTGGTTGGGTGCGAAACAAAAGTTCATGTTTGAGCCCAATTCTGAGATTTGGCCATGGCTACATGGTCGAAGCATGTCACTAGGAAATGACATTGGCTCTTATGTTATGGAAAAATGTGCATAGTAAAAAATATACTTTCTCTTGACCTGCCAAATGGGTTGTGTGTTTCTTCAACCTTAGGTCTGGTCCTGGATTTGATAGAATGATCTTGTTTCCCATAACTGAAGCAACACCACCAAAAGAGACTTGAATACTAACCTTGTCCTGAGATTGTAACGAGCTTGTTTTCACAATCTAAATTACTGAGGTGTTCAGTCTGTTGTGGAACTTCACATTCGCTACAAAGTGTCGAACGCTTGCCATGAAGACCAGAGGAATCATATCCCACAAGCAGACCTCGAATATCGACTTCTCCTTCCAATAAATACTCTATAGAGTTCTAGCGTAATTCATGGTTACAACGTGCCGTGTATATTCTTCTTTTGATTTTTTTCTCCCTCTCCAATTATCAGCTCAATATGCGGGTCATTGCTGATTGTATAGCAAAAGTGAGAAGTATTACTCACACCCATAATCAAACAAATCCAACATTGTCAAGCAAAAAATCGAAAGACCAGAAAACAGAAGCAAACCTTCAAATACAAGACTCCTCCATATCATTACAATGCTGTAGCGTCACCGATAAATTTTCCATTGCACATTCACCATATTCTGCCTACTACTCCATCGTCACCTCTGCCTGCAGACACAACTACCTACTCTTCTCCAAAATGACCGTGGACTTGGACAAGTTCGTACGCCCTGGGAGAGATTACTACTTGGCGTTGGGCCTAGAAGGTTCGGCCAACAAACTTGGCGTGGGAGTCATCCGTCACCACGTGGGTCCGCTCTCGTCGGAGAACCGTGCTGAGGTGCTCTCCAACGTCAGAGATACCTATGTTTCTCCACCAGGAGAGGGCTTTTTGCCCCGAGACACGGCCAGACATCACCGGAACTGGGCGGTCCGGATCATCAAAAAGGCTTTGGTGGATGCTCAGGTACGTGGTGCTGACCTCGACTGTATTTGCTTCACACAAGGACCAGGAATGGGTGCTCCGTTGCAGAGTGTGGTGATGGCCGCCAGAACGGTGGCCCAGCTCTGGAATTTGCCGCTTCTTGGTGTGAACCACTGTGTGGGACACATCGAGATGGGCAGAGAGATCACCGGTGCCGAAAACCCGGTGGTGTTGTATGTGAGTGGAGGCAATACCCAGGTGATTGCTTACTCCAAGCAGCGCTACCGGATTTTCGGCGAGACTTTGGACATTGCCATTGGAAACTGTCTTGATCGTTTTGCTAGAACGCTACGCATCCCCAACGATCCTGCTCCCGGTTACAACATCGAGCAATTGGCAAAGAAAGGTAAGTACTTGGTGCCGTTGCCATACACGGTTAAGGGTATGGACTTGTCAATGTCAGGTATTTTGGGCTACATCGACCAGGTGGCCAAGGATATGTTTGGGTCCGGAAAGACTTTGACAGACCCCGAGCTGGGCGAGCCCATTACTCCAGAAGACTTGTGCTTCTCATTACAGGAAACTCTTTTCTCCATGTTGGTGGAGATCACAGAGCGGGCAATGGCACACGTGCAGAGCAATCAGGTTCTTATTGTGGGTGGAGTTGGCTCCAACGAGAGATTGCAGGAGATGATGGCCCTCATGGTGAAGGATCGCAAGAATGGATCGGTGTATGCCACTGACGAGAGATTCTGCATCGATAACGGAATCATGATAGCCCACGCTGGTCTACTTGGGTACCGCATGGGCCAAACTACCAAGTTGGAGAACACTGTGTGTACGCAAAGGTTCCGGACCGACGAGGTGTTCGTGGAGTGGAGAGATGACTGAAATGCATAATCATAGAGTGGCGATTTGTAGGAACGACACGGGTGAGCCGAGGCTACTGAGTCTCGTCATCTTTGGGAGGTCGAAAAATCTACGGCTTTTAAAGGCTTCTAGTCCAGTTTAGTGGATTTTGGAGTCAGATACGGGCCGAAAATTTTACCATGCTAGTTTTTCGCTTTTTTAACCTTTTTGAAACCGCCAAAATCCCGCGAGCCAGAAAAAGTGATTTGGAGCTCGGGAAACCTTCTGGTTCGTGTTTTTTTTTTTTTTTTTTAACGTTTATTGTATATTTGTTACTAATTAGTTTCGCCTATACAACTGGAGATGAGGAAATGGTAAAACCTCGTAGACCTGTTTGTAATTTGCACATCTTGACTCTTGGTTAGAGTTGGATGTTTTTCATATTTGAATTTGCTAAGTCAACCTCTCATGTTTAAGGGTTAGACGTATTGTGTTTCGAAAACATGGCACCAACCTTTTATCAGTCTGTCATCAAGCGTGGGAAGGGTGTCCCTAGGACTGGCCCTCCGCCTGTCTCGTCGTAGGCCATGAATTTTCCTGACCATAAATAAATATTTATCGAGGTGGTTGGTATTGATAACGGAGTTTTCGTCTGGATCATATTTGCAAATGATATTCTCTGCCGTTCTAGAAAGAGTCGGTAGGTTATAGTGTATCCATATTTTCATTGTGATTTCACAATTGAAATAGAGATGTTGTACTCTATCCGCAATTGATTTACCAACATAGATGGTTTGCAAACAGAGAGGGCATTCATTGACATGGACGTTTGATCTCAAGTGAGAGAAAAACATACCTAAATGAAATGCCCTAATATTATCCACATGTTTCGTCCAATGAAAGGAAGGTTTTCGTAACCTCTCCCAAAATTTTCGAATGTCATTTTCTGTGATAATTGTTAGTTTTGTAAGTTGTTCGTGCAAGCGTGGCTTACACGTACGATTTTTGACCTTTCGGCTATGACTCTTGAAAATAGATAGGTCATATTTTGGATAAATTTGTTGGAGGTCCCTAAGGTCAAGACTCTGTGTGCAAAGCATCAAAACGTTATTTTGTTTAACGTTGTAGTGAAGCTTATGGGGTTTTTTCCTGTTTTGCTGAATTTCCTTTGTGATCTTGAACCAAGCCTCAAAGTACAGTTTTTCATTTTTTGTGAATAGGTTACTTTTTTGTAAGTGAACCCTTGGTTCCCGTGATTTAGTCCTTTCAGCCTGTGGTAGTGTTTTGTCCTCTTTGAAAGTAATGAAATGAGGGAAAAACATAGACCACCAAGGATAGGTGTATAGGGTATCTGTCAGGTTGGGAAGCACGCAGTTCATCAAAACGAAGAGTTGACATTTCTGGCGTAGAATTACATAATTCCAATTGCTCTTATCCGTTAGAAGGTGATGCACGATTTTGGCTCTTCGGCCCATGAGTTGAAGTTCCATGTCGATGAGGCCGTATCCTCCGGTTTGTACGGTGCTGGTGAGTATCGCATAAGGTATGGAGCCCATGTATCCTTGGACTAAACTCTTAAGTGTGTTCAAATCGACTTTTCCCATGGGGCTGTGAAGGTCCCTGAAATAGAACTTTGAAAAAATATAAGTGTTGATAGCCAATGCTCTAGTGCAAAGAGGGAGTGTCATAATAGACAGTGTTTTGAGTAGGGAGAAGAGTCTTGGTATGGCCGTTTGCCATTCGATTTCCTTATTGGGGAAGCCAAGATAGGTAAAGTTGGCGAGGTCATATGTTTCCACTGGGAAGTTCAATAGTGGATGTAGCTCGTTTGGTTGGTGAGTGTGATAGTCATAAATGACTGACTTTTTCGAGTTGACCAAACTGTTCGATACTCTTTCAAATTTTTGAATGATTGATTTGAGTGGTGGCGCATCTGTATTATTGTTAACAAATACAACAATATCATCTGCGTATGCGACTGTGTGGATGGGCATGGAAATTTTGTTTCCCAAACGGAGTTTGATTCCATAGAGGCCTTTTTTCACGTGTCTAAGAAACGGTTCCACGCATAGAAGAAACAAGAAAGGAGATAACGGATTTCCTTGCATCGTCCCCACTTTCAAAGGGAAGCTGGCACTTGTCGTTCTATTCATGTAGAGTCTAGCATTTTGCTGGGAGATGATTGCCATTATCGCTCTTTTCATTTGAGAGCCAATGCCATTGTGTGTGAGCACTTGTTCAAGATAGTTGTGGGATATGCGGTCAAACGCTTTCGTTAGGTCAAGTAGTATGATTGCAGCATTTCTGCAGTCATCAACCACGAATCTTTTATAACTGGTGATTTCGTCAGCTGGGTCGTCCATTTCCTGTTTTATCAATTCAGCGAGATTTCGGACCTGAGCAATATTGTCATCAATATGTCTGGATGGGAGAAATGCTCTTTGTTCTTTGCCAATAAGTTCATTCGCAAGTTTCCTTAGTCGTATGCTAATTACCAAGCATATAAGGCGTAGACTGGTGTTGATCAACAGAATGGGTCTTAAATTGGTAATGTTCGAAGTTGAATTTGCCCGCTTGGGTATCAATGTTATTAAGATATGGCGCATAGACGGAGGTAATGTGCCATAATTTAATAAATTATTTGCCGCTTCTAAGATTAGTGGGCCACTGTCGTTCCATGTCTTCATGTAGAATGAATATGGAATTCCATCAGGTCCTGGAACCGAAGTAGAGTTCACTGTTGCGAGAGCCTCTGTGAATTCGGAGAAATAGAATCTTTCTTCTAATTCGCTTGTATTTGGGGCAGAGAATTGATACTCTTTGAGGAATTGATCAATTTCATTGGATGGTATTGTTGGTGCTTGTTGCATGAGTGTCTGGTAGTATTCGTATCCAATGTCCACTATCTCTTTTGTGGTGGTGCCAGTTCTGTTTTCATCTGCCGATTTTAAAGATTGGAAGATGTAGTGAGGTTGAGGGGTACCCTTTATACTGGTGTTTATCTTCTTGAAGAAGACCAGTGATGTTTCATCCGAACAATCATTGAGCAAGTTCGCTCCATAATACCTGGCGCGTCTAACAAAAACGCCCGTTTGGTTGACTTTGAGTTGAGTTTCAAAAACAAATTGATCAATAGTAGTTGCTTTGAAATCCGTTATCCAATTCATGATTCTTTCCGATTGGATGAATTTCTGTGATATCAAAAATCGAGGTCTTCCCAAGGTAATTGGGTTGACACCATCCACAACGAGCGATATATGGATACTATGGTGAGTAGTTCTGAGGTTGGGAACTTTCTTGCAACCGAAGTTGACAAGTTGTCCCAATAACTCACGCAGGAGGTAAAATCGGTCAAGTCTTCTATGCGAGGATGCATGAGAATTTGTGGCATGGGTACTGTTGGGTGCTAGATATCGAAAAGCATCTTCATAATTGTATTCAGATAGCAATTCTTTCAAGTATTCACATGCTTTGTGGATCGGAGGATTTTTTGCATACTTGTCGAGCGTGTTTGATTGAGCACCAATTGAGTCAATACTGGGTTGGAGGACGTTGTTAAAGTCGCCTCCCCATATGACATGAACCTGATTGGCATCTATCCGAAAGGTATTGGACAAATCGGTGATAGTGTTTCGTAAAGCTGTTTGTAAGTCCTTGAATAGACTTGCTTGATCTTGGTACGAATTGTAATTGTAAAGGTTTACAATTAGCCAGTACTCTTGGTTTCGAGTAGTTTTGAGTAATACATCGGATAGACGTAGTTGATGAGTTTGGGGAATAAATTGGTGGATATGATTTTTGCAAAGAACATCATATCTCTCGGGGTCGTGTTTGATAACGATCCCGCTCCTGGCTTTAAAGGCTCGGGGACCATTTGAGTAGGTATATCCAAAAGGAACTAGGAGTTTCTGTTCAAAATGTTGATATTTTGCAACCAGGTTAAATTGCGTTTCTTGTAGGAGAATAACGTCAAATTTAAACAATGGTTGTAGACGTTGTTGTGTGTAGTTGCATTGAATATTGGAAGATTCAATCGTCAATAGATTATTGGAGTGCATAATGTTTTGCGGAAATCGAATTTTTTGGTTCCGAATTTCCAAACTTTTGCTTGTTGTCCTTCTCGACATTTTTAGGACATTTGGTCCTCATCATTTGTGTTTGGTGAAGGTAAATTATCTCGAAGCGGAGTTTCCGATGAGGGGAATTCCGTTCCGGTGTTGATGTCCTGAGTGGGCGAAAGCATTGTTTCTCGATTTTCTGTCGGATCTGTGTCCATGACTTCAATCGAGGAAGTGTCGTCATCTGGAGGTTCTTTGGAGGGGCTCTCAGAGGTAATATTCGCCTGCTTGGGAAGGGTGGAGGTGGGTTTGGTGGAAGTTGAGTGTAACAAGTTGTCGCTTGATTTGGTTGCATGGATTGAAGGCAAGCTTGAGTGAGTTGAAGGTAAGCTTGAAACCGTGGATCTGAAAGGAGAAGCCAATGAACTTTTCAGGTTGATGGAATTCTTTTTGGAAGGGGAATTGAAAATCAGCTGGAATTTTTGGGATGGAGTTGTGGTAGGTGTATTTGGAATGGATTCCAATGTTGGAGGTGGTGGTGAAGATGGAGGCGAGGATGTAATTCTTTGTCTCTTCTTTGTATGAGTGTTGGATCTGATCTTGAGTGTACGTGAAGCACTTTGGACTGGTGTGAAAAATGATTCAGGCTCATCTTCCTCAGTATCATGTTCCAAGTTTTGAAGGGCATTGAAGGAATTGGTTTGTGTACTGGTCTTGCTGGTAGGGACTACCAATGGAGCAGTACGGCTTTTTCCAGGTACTCTGATGAATCCTTCCTTGTCAGTGAATGCTTGTTTAGGGTTCACTCGTGGTGGATTGGTGGTGAAGGTTGCTGTCTTCGTTCCGTTGCTGGAGGCAACTGTTTGTTGAGGCCATTGCATTGTGGTTGTATTGGTTCTTTGTTGAAAAGGTGTTGTCCCCGTTTGTTGTTTTGGAGCCCCTCTTCGGCGTGGGCACTCTGGACCCATGTGGTAGGCGCTATGGCAAATCTTACAAACCAAGTTTGGGCATTTGAATCGGGAGTGTGCAATGGTAGCACATTCCGAACAATGTGTCAAAAATGATTTGATTTCCACTGTTGAATTAAAGCTTGTAGTTTCCCTTGCTGGTATTTCCTCCGAATCTAATTTGAGGACTCCAAAAATATGGATTCTACTCTCATCGTCATGGAAATATTCTTGATAATCTTTTGGATCAAAGAATAATTGGAAGTCAGGTTTTTTTGTCATGTTGGCGCTGTGTGCATTCATGATGCAATGAAGGATAACATCGTCTTTAGCGAGATGACTAGGGACTGTCAATCTGAAAAGGGCGTTATTTGTTTTGTCTGGTTTGTATTCAACTTTGAGTGGTGAATGATCAGGCGATAACTGAATGTCAAGCTCTTGGATGAAGTTAATCACGCTATCCTTTATTTCTTGGACCGATGGGTAATAGCCAGGCATTTTGTGGTGATAGAATGCTTTGAAGCTAGTGCTATCAAACGCATGGTATTGGAATGAGAAAACTTTGAGGTCTTCGTTGTAGAACACACTCGAATAAGTGAGTGATAACAATGCTGATTTGAGTGAGAAAAACGCGGTATGGAGCTCAGTAATCTTCTCAACAATTTTCTGCTGTTCTTCCTTTTTCAGTTTTGCAAATTCGAGTTTCTCTGTATCAGATTTGTATGGATCTCTTTGACAAGCCGAAATTAATGAGGCAAGTTTATCCTTATCGTTCCAACGTTTTTCCAATTCTTTTTCCTTGTTGTTTACTGTGTCTTCTAAATCTTCTCTCATGAAATCGAAAGAGTTAGTAAATGCCTCAAGTAACTCTGTAATTGGTGTATCGATTTGAGAGGTGGAATTCTGTTTAATCTGGAATTGAAGGTAGTGACTCTTTTGTTGAGAGTTGGTTTGAATGTAGTAGTTGGCAACATTGGTTCCAGCTTTCATAAGTTCTTCGACTAATTTTGTTCTCCTGTGAAGGGGAGAAGATAAGAAGAAGTTGGCGAATTTCTCTTCTCTCAAGAATTGGGTTCTGAAGAGAGCATCTTGTCTTAATTCGTTGAGTTCTGAATCCGAGTTTTCTCCTTTACAATAGAGGATAGCTTGTTCCACTAGTTTAGGATGAAGTTTTTCTTTGTATGGATGAAACTTTCCGATCCATGGGTAAAGGTTGAGAGGCTTTTTGGATGTCGCCTTCTTGAATCCATTGGCAGCTACGTCACTATATTGTGGCCGCTTTTGAGTGTTGGTATCAGTTGGTGCTGACGTGGTCTTTGCCAGAGTCACTGGGGATGTTACCACGAAAGGATGTTGTTCAACTGATTGAGTGAAATCAGTAAGGTCTTCCGGTGTTGACTTTGTTTGAAGTCCGAGGGCTCCAATGGAGTTTCCTGGGATAAAGGTGAATTGAAGTTGTTTTTGGATTTTTGTGGTTTTGGAGTTTTTTTGGATTTTTTGATTTTCTGTTGTTTTTTGGTTTTCTTGATTTTCAGACAATCTTTTGTCGTCTGAATAATCCATGGATGTTTCCAGGTCCTCTTGGGATTCTGGATCATTTAAGTTTGGATCCTTGGGATCCATTCTGTCGGAATAAGCCTCCGTGACTTCTTGGTCAGGTTGAGCATTCTCAGAATTTCTGGATAAGTTTTCGAAAACTGGTCCGTTTTCGCCAGGACTTGGATGAGGAGAATCGCCTCGATTGGGAGGTCGATCAGGTGGTACTTTCGAATTCGGCAATGGAATCGATTCTTGGAAAATGGACTTTTGGTGTAAATAGTTCGTGAGTTATATCGCCAGAAAATCCAGCATTTTATACCACCCGTCAGTTACCCAGAATTCCTCTTACAGAAAATGGTTTCGTGGTCTAGTTGGTCATGGCATCTGCTTAACACGCAGAACGTCCCCAGTTCGATCCTGGGCGAAATCACTTTCTTTTTTTGCAATTTCCAATCTTACTGATCATCCGGACGGTTTCTCCTGTCTTACTATTCTATTTATTTGACCGATCCCATATCTATTTCTTACCCAAAACAACAACTCTGCCCACATCCTCCTCAAACTGAAAACCTTTGCTTCTAAGCATCTTGATCACCGCTCCTCTGATCTTGGGACCACCTTGTGAATGAATTCCTCGCCCAGTCACCACGTCAAGCGGCTGTACAAATGCACATTTATACCCGTATCGATTGAAACGGCCTTCCTTTTCTCGTTGGTCGAGTTCCTCCTTCCACCAGTGATCCACCGCTTGCTCGGCAAGATCGGTAGCCTCTTTAACTGTGAACCCATGTAGATCAACTTTGGTGTTAGCCAGGACTGAGATGGCCGGTGCCACGCTTCTTTTGGGTGCAATTGATGTCTTCTTCGCCGGAAGCTGGAATCCCAATTTAGGAACTGTAGTCGAGGGACCAGCTCGAAGCAAGTCCGCGGCTTTTGGTTTGGGTGAGTATGATTCTGGCTCGAGTCCAAGCGAAGGATCAAAGGTTGCATTCTGCTTCTCGGCATTGATGATCCGCTCAGCTGTCTCAAGAACTTTGAACACATTCCCCTGGAAAAATGCCAACAGCTTCTTCATGAATGAATAGTTGAGTCTCTGGAAAGGCTTGTTGTGTGCAATGTACTCCTCAAGTTCCACAGCCTCGGTGCTGTTCTTGTTGTACACATACAATGGTACTTTGACACTTTCCAGCCTGCGGTCCTGGACTCGGGAGGTCCAAGCCCGTTTTTGGCGGACATAGGTGGCAACAATCTCCACCAATGCATCCACGGCATCACCCTTGTGTTTCTCCACATAGGGATCTATAATTTGCTGGGAAAGATCGCAGAACTCCGCCAACTCTTTCCTCGGACAAGGCAGCGTGAGTTCCTCGGCTGCCGCTTGGAAGTTGTAATTGTTTCGCCTGAGTGCTGATTCAATGGCCGAAGCCTTGACGTCTGGGAAGATAAACTGGAGTTCTTGGATGCTGGTGTGATGGTCCAACTCAAGGTTGGAGATGGTCGATGTGGTCGATTGTTCAGCCAAGATTTGCTCAACCAAACGGTCCACATCTCCACACGAAGAGAGTCTCGCCATGAGCTCTGATCGGGGAATAGCGGGAAAAAGATCCACCAACTGGTCTAGCTGGGGATCCGAAGACATGGTTGTGTGGAGTTGGAAGTGAGAATTGTGCACACTTGAGGTGGACAATAGTCGGAACAAATGGGGAAATATTGATCGGGGCGAGAAAGAGCCACGAAGAGAACAATGGCGGGAATGGTGTCAACAAAGAGGTCACGGCTGATTTTGCTGCAAATTTGGTTGTTCCAGCTCAATGGGATTTGTGTTTGGTGGTTACTGTTCATGGCTATTGGGGCAGATTCCAATTCTCTAGGTTTGTAGTGCCTTGGTATGGGAATAGAGGAGAATCAATATTTGTCTGTTTCGAAAACCGCTTTCGAAAGTCATTGTACTAACAATGTAATAGCAATGATAATGTCGTTTGGTTCAGGAACGGTACTGGTCAAACAGACAACCGTGGTCCATGATCTTTGTAAATCAATTTGTTTCTTCGGACCCGAACATTAGACAATTGAGCCAAGACATAAGCTCGATAATCAAATGCTTGTCCTTGAAAGCGGACAAAAGTTTCATGGTTTCCAGTTGCATGGTTTCCAGTTGCATGGTTTCCAGTTGCATGGTTTCCAGTTGTTTATACCCAGCAAACACAACTGAAAGCTAAAGGACAAGACACATCTAGAAGCCAAAATTACAATCCCCTTTCCCAATGCTCAGCCAGCCTTGGCCGAGTCAACTTCATATCACCTGCCATGTCCTTTCATTTTTGTTATCTCTCTACAACGTCGTATGTATGTCGTTCTCATTACTGTCTACTTCGTCATCAACTCGTTACTGGTCGTTGCTCTTCGACCGATACTGCAAAATCACAGCCTTGATCGCCAGCAAAAACATCGTCATGTCCTGCTCACTCGAGGCACTTAGAATGTGAGTTTTCTTGTTCTCAATGAGCATAAGACACCACTTCTTACCCTTGGTGGCCCCAACCTCCACCACATCCAATAGTCCACACACAGAAATCACCTTTTCCGGCAGCTTGGACTTCTCCTCAGATTTGCAAACATAGATGTGCTGGTTGGTCACTATCACATACTGTTTTTTCCACTGGCTGTAACGTTTCTTGAGCACCAGAAGCTTTCCCTCCTCCACCAAGTATTCAGTGCTGTCGGGAGTAGCGGAAAGCTCACACAAGTTGGGAGTATTGTCCTTGGGAGAGTCGGGATCCTCATCAACCAGCTCGTCCTCTTGATCAGGCAGAACTGATTTTAAAGCAGAAATCCACTGCTCAAACAATGCTGGAGAGTCCACCCGGAAATGATAGGCCTTTTTCGAGGAGTAGATAGCAAAATGATATTTGTGCCCCCCTGGGATCGATGCAAACGATAGCAAGTCATTCTTGTTGATAACTGTGCTGGGCTTGTGCTCGGATGAGCTTTTGTAGTAGCTGAATTGGCAATTTCGAAGTACAGCCCACCGTTTCTTCCACTGGTGAGTCTTGACGGATTTCTTGAGTACCCAAGACAGCACGAGGACCTTGTTGTCGTCCATCTGGTCTGCCATTTTTCAGGTGGTGGAGAATGGCTTAGCAAAGAATACGAATATTGAAGTATGCCCCGCTCTATCTACAGTACCGGAACCAAAGTTGACATTGACAAAAAAGCCAATGGTTCCGAAGCTCAGCGCAGATTTAAAAATTGCCATGAAATTGCATTCCTGAATCGAAATGGAATGAACCTGTCAAAGTATTCTGGTCGGAATTGTTTGGGAAACCTGCAGCATTCTTCCCGAATCGTTCGTTATGCGGGTGTTTCCGGAAATTCCGCACACATGTTGCCCAACTCTCACATTCAACCTTAGTTTCTCGAGGCAGCCATAGACAATGTGACGAACGTAGTTACTTCTTGTCTTCAATTCCAGCGGAATTTACTTTCATGTGAATATGGCAATGTGTCAACAGCACTGCATCCGTGAACACACTGGTCCTATTGTCATCTGTGGTCTGAAAGCTTAAGCGACTCACTCCAGATTCCAAATGAAATTGGAGGGCCTAAGCGGACACTAAACCTTGCCGCAGCATTTTGATGAATGCAAGAAGACGCAGGGAGATTTGACTTCCATCCCCACGTTGCATCTGCACTGCGAGTTTCAGCTTACTTGCCATGCAATTATTATGCTTGCATCTCCATTGCAGACTTGATAACTCCAATCACTGCACTTGTTTGTATTTTGTCGTTGCCTCCCTTTGAAACACCGTACTCAATGTCTGCCAATCCCTTCAAAATCAGAACTCTGGTTGCAGGCTTCAAGTCGTAGTTGGACAAAATATCCACAAATCCTTGCACCAAATCCACAAGAGCCAACCCCTTTGTCTTTTTGAACTTTGTGAAGGTTAAGTATGCA
Source organism: Sungouiella pseudoflosculorum (assembly GCA_030674735.1). Lineage (NCBI taxonomy): Eukaryota > Fungi > Ascomycota > Pichiomycetes > Serinales > Metschnikowiaceae > Sungouiella > Sungouiella pseudoflosculorum. The sequence goes on along the minus strand of JAKUAO010000011.1, from coordinate 163,395 downwards.
GTTGTCCAGTCATCTTTCAACACCAGATCGAGAATAGTCTCAATGTCTGCTGGGTGTGGCGCACCGACACACTCGTAGATCATGTCAATGTCAACCAGTTCGTCCGGGGTTTCCAAAGCAGCTTTACATGCTTGCAACACGTTAAGTGCTCTTCTCATGTCTCCCTTGGACAAGTTGAGAAGGGCTTCTTCAGCTTCAGGTGTCACGACAAGATTCTCCTTCTTGATCACGTTCTGCACCCTCTCCCTAATGGCTTCGGTAGAAATCGGGTTGAAACGAAACCTCGTGCATCTCGAGAGCAAAGCTGGGTTCAACTTGTGGGAATAGTTTGCCAATATGCAAAATCTGGTGTTCTTAGTGTACCTCTCAATGATACGTCTCAAGGAGTTTTGAGCGGCAGCAGTCATTGCATCAGCTTCATCCAAGATGATCAACTTAAATCCACGGCTGAAAATCTGCATCGTACTGGCAAAATCCTTGATTTGGTTTCTCACCACATCGATACCTCTGTCGTCCGATGCATTCAACTCCAAAACCATGTTTTTATAGTTAGGCCCATAGATTTCCTTGGCCAATGCAGTGATTGTGGAGGTTTTACCGGTTCCTGGAGGTCCATAGAAGAGAAGATGCGGCAACTTCCCGCTGTGAACGAACTTTCTCAATGTGTTCACGATTTCTTCCTGACCGTACACCTCATCAAGGGAGGAAGGTCTGTATTTTTCGACCCTGGACGTTAGTAATTGTTCAAAGTGAAGAGAGATCGCACTTACTTACCATGGCAAATTCTCTTTGGTAGACATGATGACAAGTTGGAATCAAGTCGTGAATGGAGAATTCGCTACGCGTAACCGTAGAGGTCACGTGCAAAAGTGGTGATCCAGTTCCCATTCAACAAGGAAAACTGAATGAAAAATCAGGAGAAGAACAAAGACAAAACTCGTCCACATTTCGTAGCTAGTATCTCTATTCACTAAGCGTTGCTTGCCGTTTTCATTGCATAGATTTTTCTTTTGTTTGGGGTTGTTTGATCAGGTCTTGCCTCAGGTCAGACACTGGGCAGGATCGAACAAGAGACTCTACCTAATTATTGGTTTTTCAGTGATTTTTCACGTAAAAGTCAGCAAAACTCTTTCTGAGGGACAGTAGGCTTGCTTAAGGTCTACGAATTTGATGGTTGCAAAAAAAAATGGTAAATCTCTTTGTATAGCGTGTCATCTTTATGCAAGGACAATGCTAATCTTCTCTGTATTGTTAAAATTGACAGATGTACTATCGCGAACGATAGTACGACAAAAGTGCGAAAGGACCAAATATATAGAAAAGATTTTACAACACCCGTACACCAGATACACGAAACACCTGTACACCATAACATGGTGATTTGGTTTGGTAAGAACCATGAATAAATTGGCTAATGATTATCTATTATCTGAGCTAATTATTCATTTCAGGGTCCATTATTATGCTCCAGAATCTACATGTACAAAAATGACTCTATTCTTCTCATTTCGAACATGTTCCATATGACTTCCCACTGTATAAATTATATAAGTATCATCGTTGCAACCACTAGCAAAAGCATTCCTTTGGTCACAGTCAAATGGCCGGCGGCACCAATTCTGGAGGACCGAGATCCAACATAGTTGCAGGAAAGATAGCTATCCGTAATGTTCCAGAAATACGACAAGCTGATATCGAAAGCTTGACTTGGGCACTGGAAACCGAACTGAGCAGGACAATCCCTCACCACAGCCTGGCACTGGTCTATGCATGGTAGGACTTCATAGTATGGCAATGGAGGAGCCACATTGTTGTTCACAAAGTCACTTCTTGACTCATTGGCGTCCCGGTAGTAATACTCCAAGAAGTCTCTGGTGGAGCATCGGGGAATGGTGACTGCGCAAAGCCAATTTTTATACAGAAGGTTGCAGTCGGCGCAAGTTCTGATGGGCGAGAAGATTGCATCATTGGTGGTGTTGCACGCAATCTGCTGCATGGCTTTGGAAAAGTTCAGGTAAAGTGACTCAGCATAGTTGTCATACAACTTCTTCAATTCTTCCTTAGAAGAGTACTCCTCTAGCGACAGCGCCGGAACCGCATACGCCACCTCGTCGCAGAAATCCAAGTCGTAGATAAGCGCACACGCATCGGGGCTCATTGTCTCAAACTCAAACTGCTTGTACGCTGCACCTCCAAAGTCTGATCCGCTGAAATCGGAGACTAAGTATCCCACATACTTCGTACTGGCGTTGAGGCCGGTGACAAGAAACTGTTGGTGCAATCCACCGCCCCGGGAGGTGTAGGAAGTTGCATAACTGTCGCTCTCGAAAAGTGCCGGCCCATTTCTGATCGCACACCAACTGTTGTTGGAGTTGATGAACAAGTCCTTATTCTCGTACGAGTAGACATAGAGATCATAAATGGACAAGGATGCATTGTAATTGGCCGGATCCTCGCCTGCGCCAGCCGTCAAGTTACCTGTCACCACTAGTGCACTTTCGTGATCCACATCGACCACCTCGACGAACGTTCGGTTGTCGTATCGAAACACTAACTCGTTCTGGGAGACTCCGATCTGGTAAGACCATAAAGCACTCGTGTTTGTGCTCTGCGGTGCTCTCACCGCCATATATAGCACGTACTGGCCATCGGTGTTATCCAGAATAGCAATGTCTGCAAGTGCCTGGATGTACCCATTTTCGAAATGAGCCATCCGGCCGAGCTCAAGGTTCTGGAACATCAGCGAGTTGAACGAATAGTAGAGCGTGAGACTCTGGTTGGCACTGGCGGCCACGTTGGAATCCTGACTGCAGATGTTTCCGGTGATAAACACCAAATATTGATAGTATTCACCCAAACCAGTGGATGAGTTGATGCTGAAAGAGTAGTATTGCATGTCGCTCTGCTTTATAGTGTTCAGAATGGGCTTGAATTCAAGTAAACTATCCCAGCCATTACTGTCTTGGTCTTCTTGAGTTGGTAGAAGCTCGTACACTTCTCCCATGAATCTTCCATGGAGCAAGTTCAGATCATGATCCAATGCCACACACATGGTGGCACATAGTAGCAAAACAAGCTGCGTCCATCTCATTTGGGTGAAATAGCTGGGTTTTTGTGCTGATTTATGGTTTAAGTTACCTACATCTGGAATGGAGGCCACTGTGCACTCCAGGCATGTACTAGACGGGTGGCTTATGATGATTTATTTATTGCTGAGAGGGAATAAATACGTGGACCAGTGCAGACATTGGTAATGAAACTTTTGTCTGGGCCACGTCGTAGTTTCGGCGGTCAAGAAACCTCCGTTGTAAGAATTTCTCTAGAATTAAATGGTTGGGGCTCCGAATTATTGAGGTAACTTGGGTAATGGAGCCAGAACTCGACTCCAGTGGCCAAGCGTCCCCTTTCGGAGCTTCAATGCAAAATTTCAGTATATGGGCGTCTCAGAATAGCTTCCAGAACTTCTTCTTCTTCTTCTTCTTGGCGCCCGAGTCCGTCAGCATCACTGTGCGGATATCCGGATGAGACTTCGAAGGCTCGAGATTGACCTTGTCAGCGGTGCTCTCATCGTTCGACAAGAATTTCTTCAACATTGGTCCTCCTCTGCTCTTCCTTTGGGGTTTAGGCGCATCGGAGAACTTCAACGTCGTTGGTCTCGGAGTGGTGCTGGGCGATGGACTGGCTGAAGGAGGGTCAATCAGGATTGTTGGCCCGTTCACTTCTTCGTTGCTGCGCAATGCGTTTCTCTTCAAGTTGCGCTTCAATTCCTCGTAAGAGATGCCTCCAGATGAGGGCCGAGGTTTCTCTTCCACCGGTGCCAACAATGACTTTGTCTTGAATGGGACAGCACCAAACGAGTTCGAGCCGGTGATTGCTCTTGCGAGCTTGGATCCTTCGCCTCTGAAGTCCGGATTGACACTGCGGAGATCCTCGCAGAACTGAAGGGATTTGTCGGAAATGGCCTTGACGAAGTTGACAAAGTATTGGTCGTCACGCTTGCTGAGAGTGAGCTTGTGTAGCTCCTTGTGGAGACCACGTCTGTAATCCGCGTAAAGGTCGGAGATCTCGTCGTACGAGTTGTATGAATCTCCAGAAGCCACACTAGCCGAGCTGGATACCAGACTATGCAATGAACCATCGGAGAGCGAGCTGGCGTCTTCATCATCCTTCTCGTGCTCCTTGCCAATAATCTTCATAGTCGACGAAGAGACCAGATTATCGGTTTGCTTGGAGCCCGTTCTAGACATCGACGAGGCGTAGCCACTCGAGCTTTCATTGACGGAAGTTGCAGGTGAGATACCTTCAATCTCATCCTTGAGTTCTCGCTCGAATTGGGCCATGTTCAGCGCCGGCACCACAATGACAGGAAGTGGGAAGTTTTTCACCAACCGATCACTCAACCGAGAGGAAAGCCACGATTTCAATGGTGCACTGTTCCGAGCATTGACCTTCGAGGCGGTGGAAACGATGTTGGGTTCATACAACTTGTAGATATCCTTGAGTACTTCCTTGGTGTGTCCCTCGCAGATTTCCACCGTGATCTTGGCAATGATATCCGGGTTGACCACGGTCATGGCGTAGTTCATGATGTTGCCTGCGATTTCCTTGATGTACTCAGGCCGGTTCCGCTGGCGCTGTCTCACTCTGCTAGTTTTGGCCTGGTAGCGAGAGGGAGATGGATAGTTGGAGATTTTCGTGGAAGGCTGGCCTAGGGTGTGGTTGATGGCAGTAGCCACGACGACAGTGTCACCATGCTCAATGAACGAGCGAAGAATCCAGTCCAAGGCTACCCATGTGTGTTGTCGTCCACTGATGTACACCACAATGACTCTTCCAGGGAGTACCGGATAGAGGTGTCTGATCTTGCCGAGGTACAAGTCTTCGAACTTCTTGTGCATTTTCGTGAAGGTGCAACCTCGTCTAGTGACAATGGGTGTAGTTGGATACCGATTCTGGTTGAAAAGCCGGGACATATCCACGCCTCGGATAGGTGAAAGCATTCTTGTGGGACTGGCATGGGGAGAAGCTCCTGGAGACCGAGCAAAGTCATCTTCTCGGTTTCGGCCCCGAACATCTAGCTCATTGCCTGAGTGTCTGCTGCGGACGGGCGAGAAGTAGTCGTCGTCGGAGAAGTCCAGTGTCGGGTCCTCGTCGGCCACCTGGATGTCGATCGTATCGAAAGAGACTCTATTCTGATAATCCGGATTGGGTCTTGTGGTTGTCTTGAAGGTGATGGTGCGGTAGTCGCTGTTGGAGCGCTCGTTCAAGGCATCTAGCAACGATGGAGAGTTGCCCGAGTGCTGTGCAGCGTTGACGATGAAATCGATGTGGGGAGGGGACATGCTAGTACGGAACCCAACCAACTCAGGCGACGTGGCCATATGCGGGAGCGAGGGCCTGGACGAGCTGTCCAAAGGTGTTAAATTCACTTGCAGAGAGCTCATCTCTGGTATCGGTGGATAAGTGCCAAAGCCACAGGGCCAATGTAAGTGAAGGTGTTCTCTTGGACAAGGCAGGAAGCAGATATCCAGGAGGAGGATGTAAGCGTGAGTAGGTCAATAAAGAAGTACCGGCAATTGCTACCCCGGTTGTGTTTTGCTCCGGGATCAACAACAAAAAAAAAAAGAAGGTCCTTGCAGAAAATATTGTCTAGCAGTGCCAGAAGATAATAGATAGCTGGGCGCAACCGTGCTGCATGCAGGACTATGTTTCTCCTGTATCTGCCAATGCAATCGGCTGAGAATTCCCGGACCATTCATTGAGCCGTGGGAAAACCCATAGTTCAACTAGCTCCAATTAGGAAGTGCAAGTCGAATCTCGTCAAAGCTGTCAATGCGAGTCGCCCGGGATCTGTCACACACTTGCATGCGCTGCCCGTCGTACGATGGGCCACAAGCGCGGAACCTGGACGCCGTGCAGCATTTCCACCCGCCAAGCATGCACACACATCCGTCTGCAATCCAGGGCAGGAGTTGACAGTGCGACTGGCCCCGCTGACCAAAGCGAAATCTCGCGACTGTGATTGATTCATGGCGATGCTTCGTTATGAGCCCGCCACTACCGGGGTTGAGCTCGCTAAGATTTCCTTCGGTGCGCAGACCTTCGCCCGGTTTTAAATTTAGATTCTGTCAATTTCCGATAGCTTAGACTTCCGCACTACACCAGTGCAACAAGTCAAGAAACTCCCCATTGTTCAATCGCATCACTTCTGGTCTGCCTTGGCATTTTCCGGTGGCGAGGCGGCGCCCAAGTTCGATGCGGGTCCTCGCGGGTCAATCATATTGAGCGGAGGGTAGCCTGAGTTTGTAGCGGCCCACTGAATCGGAGGAAGCCGGATGCCTGCCACCGCCGCATTCCCGTGTGAAGCCGGACGGAGCACATTGGCTCCAGCCTGTCCCAACGGCCGCAGGTCGTCGGACTTTGCGGGATCTGGATCGGGAAATTGCGAGTCTGTCCGCTCAGGTACGCTGGTTGGCCGCGAGAGTTGGTCATGATTCATGCTTGACATGGGGAGGTAGCTCGAGGGTAAAACCGGCGAGTTGGAATGTAGAATGGGTGCCTTGAACGGGAGCTTTGGGGCAGGAATGCTGGGAGATTGGCTGGGCGAAGCCCCACTGTTCTGCAATGCTGGAGAGGCCAACGGTGGAAGAGTGGGCCCGCCGGGTGCGTGGAAGCGAGAGGCATCAACATGCGAGCCGGAGAATCCTGGAGGTGCAGTTTGTAGCGAGGGGTTGGCGGATTGTTCCATGCGGTTGCGATCGACATTGGCACCTAATCCGATCTGCAGCGGAGAATCGTTCGGTGCAGCGTGGCCAGGCTGGGACGACCCGGTTGCATCTACGAGGCCAGGCTGGCGAAGCAAAGGAGCATGCGAGGTGGCCTGCGACGGATACAACGAGGGAGTGGCGGGCGAGATGCCCGGTGGTGGTGCCTGCCCAAGTTCTGGTGCATTTGAAGGTCTGTTTTCTGCATGAGAACCGATTCCTCCGGTAGGAACCTGGCTCATGTGTCCGTGGCCATGCATTGTTTGAGCGTCCATGTGGCTGCCGTAGTTGTAGCCCGGCATTACCGGCATCGAGTAGCCGTAGGGCCCTGGGCCAGGAAATCGCTGGCTGGGCAAAATCGGAGGCAGGTGCAAGATGGGAAATGTAGACTGTGGCTCGTGCAAGGGGCCCAGGCTTGGGTTGGTCGCTGTCTCTTCCGGCACCTCCGGCTGAGCTGGAGCTGCGAATGTTCGCTCCTTCAGTAGTGGCAGCAGAGTAGCATCCTGGAGTCTCCGGGACGCTCTTGTTCTGGCCAACGGAGCGTCGGCAGTCTGGCGTGGGCCGGGCTTTCTGCCTCGCGTCTGCTTCTTTCTGGGCCGTCCTCTTCTATTGGGCGGCGGTGGAGGAGGCACTTCAGCCGCACTGGAGTGGCCGGTCTCGTCCTCGTCCTCTGTCTTGGGTACGCCGTATTGGTCGTCATCCAGCGCCACAGGCGACCCTGTTTGAGACGTCCGGAAGTCGTGGAGCATCTTGAAGTCTGCTCGTTCGCCCATCATGGCCTTTTTCCGCACCGACTGGATCACTTTAAACGTTTCTCGAAGTAGACGTAGATGCTGGCCCACGTTGGCCAAGTCGTAGTACCAGTCTTTTTCAGCAGTCTCCACCGGTTTTCCGAGAACGGCGCCATACTCATTGAGCTGCTGAAGCGACTGGGACACTTCCCGTATGAAGAAATGGGGAGATGGGTTGTGGAGTCGCTGCAATGGTTTGCGGATTCCCACCGAGGCCACAACTTTTTCCGAGGCTGGTGTTGGCGTCGGCAGCGACCGATCGCGTGGATGATAATTGAGAGTGACAAATCTGGCCGGAGACGCCGAACCCAGACGTTCATTGGCTTCGATCCATTTTTCCGGGCTGTAGCGTAAAACCACTTCGCTGGGGTCTGCCATGGCGAAAGTGCGCAAATCAGGCAGATTTGAAATTAAAGCAAAAGGATTTGGAGCAGGAAAAGGCGTCCGGTTGCCGATAATTAATTATCCACTCGAAATTACTGCTCCAGAATTGTGGTTATAGTCTAATGGTGAGGCCTCGTATTTTTCGGAGCATCACGTGCGCAAGCTTGCAATTGACGTTAACCTACACCTCCAACTTTAAACTACAGACGCCAACATGACCACGTCGGAAATCACGCACACGCCGGAGAACGAGCCGCTTATGGCAGCTGCCTCGCAGCTTCTGGCGCTAGTGGAGTCCTTCATCGAGTTGGGCGTGCTTGTTCACGACAACCAGGGCACCCACCAGTCGCATACGGCATTAACCCATAAAACCAACCAGGTGGTTAGTCAGCTCCTGGGACTCACCAATAGTGCATTCACACAACAGTACCCTATCCCGGTGGATGTGATCAGCTACATTGAGAGTGGCAGAAACCCGGATATCTACACCAGAGAGTTCGTGGAAGTGACAGCTAAATCCAATGCTCGGCTCAAGGGCAAGATGTTGGGGTTCGGCAAGTTGAGAGATGTGCTAGGCGAGAAGTTGGTGGAGGAGTTTCCGCACTTGGGCGAGGCCGTGGCCAGTATCAACACCAGAACCAGTAACGACGTGTAAACGTCGAGGAAGACAAAGAGACGAAGAAGGTGAGAGGAGGCCGGAGTGCCGAGGCCAAATAAAACGTGGCTGAATTTGACATCTGTCCCGGCGTCAGACTAGCGATTTGCTGAATTTCACCTGGCGATTGGGTTCGGAAGAGCGAAACTTTCTCCGATATCGACGATTCTTGGCTGGTGAAGCTTCCTCGGTCCATGACGAGGCTGACGACAGAGCACATGCGCCGCATCGCCCACAAAGCAGCCTGGTGTTGCAAAAGGTATTCTGGAGATCATCCTGGGAGATGATCCGAGCGGGTCTTGCATGGCGAGATCTTGACGGCGGAGGAGGGAAAAAATATCCCCATATTGGAAATACTGCGCCTCGGCAACGGAGGTCGGGAATCATCTGGAGCACCAGCAACTTGATCCAAACACGGGTTTATCGCTGCATAAGAAGGCGTACTGATTGCTAGAGAGAGGGTAGGCTTCACTACTGGACGGTTTTGGTTGTTGGTTCCACCATTTCAGCACGAATGCAAGCAATGGCGTCCCGTGTACCGGAGCACATGGTGCATATGCACGACCTGCACCAGGGCGGGGCAGCCCCCGAGCGAAGTCATGCTGGCTAATACTCGTATCATTTGTGAGATTTCTGTGGCCGCGGTTGTGGCTGGTGAGGTGAGCACCAGGCCTCGTGTCATTTGTTGCTGGGGATTCCCACTTACAGAATTAGTGTTAAGCATCGTGTTTTACTGATAATACGCCTCTAATATGAACAAACAAATTGTAAATCCACGAGCGAGATGGAGGAAACATCCAAGAGCGGAATCCACAGTGGAGACAATCTGTAACCCCAGCGATGTCGTGGTTGCAAAAGGAGTCGTCGATGGAATTTTACCCAGGGCGGGTTATTCTCTAGTTTCACTATATCGTGCACAAAACCGACCTGCAATAATACCGACACCCTGCATGATCCTATCCATCGGATGTTTCATTGCGCGACAGTGACGCATTATGAGATCTTGTTGTAGGAGCGATCGCCGAGAGCCCAGCCAAACTGTTCCCGGCCACGACTTATCGATGTCTTGGTGTGGAGCTGGCGGCGAACAACCCTATGCGAGTTTGATTAACCTTTCCATTGTTGCTTCGGTAACAATGCTCCCATTACGAGTCTGCAGGTTGGTGCGTTTTTGCGGGTTGATCTTGCAGTAGCCAGCGGTTCCAACAACGACGAGGTTTACAAACCCAAGGTCGAAACTATAGTTGCTAAACGACAAGAAAGCACTAGTGGCTGATTTTCGCTGGTTGAAGATGTCGCCAAATCGAGATGGTGACGCACCCCCGCCACTTTGCACCCGCAAATCCGCCAAAGGAGTATCATCATGAACCATCGCATGCATGCAAGAGATGCAGCAGGTGTGTAGGAACACCAGTAAAGCACTCCCAAATTGTCTTTTGCTTTGTCCTATAAAACCAATTCGGGGGCCGGCGTTGCCCCTCTCAATCGCATTTTTATCATCTTGCTACTATGCGTGGAGTTGGACTCTTGAAAACTTTCGCTGCTGCTCAGTTGGTGAGATTGGCTCTTGCAGCCGATGAGGACACCACTGTCACTGTCACCGTAACTGTCGATGCTACAGCCACTGCCACCGTTACTGAATACGTTTACACTAACTCCAATGGAGAATTGACCACTCAGGTTGTCACGGGAGCCGCCGTTGTTGCTGCTGACGCTTCCACCGTCGACGCTTCGTCCACTGTTTCTAGCGTGGATGCACAAACCACCTCCGACACCGAGACTGAGTCTACGTCGTCGTCTGCATCCGCTTCGTCATCGTCGTCGTCTGCTTCCTCCGCTACCGAGACCTCTTCGTCGTCTTCGATTGAGTCTTCGTCGCTGTCTTCTAGCTCTGCTGCAAGCGAAAGCGCGCTGTCGATCTCAGAGTCGGCCTCACAATCGGGCGAGTCTTCGTCTGAGTCTGAGTCTAGCTCGACCTCGTCTTCTGCTTCCAGTGTTGCCGAGACCACCACAGCTTCCTCTAGCGAGTCTGCATCCAGCTCGGCTACTTCTGCATCTCAAGAGTCGTCTGGCTCTTCCGCCTCGTCTGGTTCGAGCTCTAGCGAGGCCGCCGGCTCTTCTGCTGCTACCTCCGGCGCTTCCAGTGCTGGTGAATCTTCTACTGAGACCAGTTCTGCTGCTGCAACCTCTAATTCCTCTAGCACTGGCGAGTCTAGCGCTGAAACCAGCTCTACTGACTCACAACTACTTGCTGCTGCTGCCGGATCCAGCGCTGCTGACTCCGCATCTGAAACTGCTTCTTCTGCTGCCACTTCTAGCGCTGGTGCTTCCTCAGTTGCTAACTCTAGCGCTGGTGCTTCTTCCGGTGCCGCAGCCTCCACCTCGACCCCCGCTTCAGCTGCAGTTTCTGCCGCCGTGTCGTCCGCTCAATCTACCTCCACTGGCTTCGCATTGAACACATCGATCCCTGCCGGTATCTACAGTCGTTCTACATCTACGACCACCACTGTGTTGGATGGTGCCACCGCTGTTGTCGAGTACATTGTCTTGTTCACGAACACTTGTTGAGGCCCCCTCCCATCACAACCACCTCAAAACAGCTCTTCACTTCTTTACGATAGGTTATAATTATAATGATGGTTGCTGGACCCCATGAGCAACCTCCTTTTTGACCAATGCTGTAGTGAGCAGATCTCTGACGATCTCATAACGCACGTTCCATGCGGATTTGTACTTTTTTCCTTCTGTCGCGCACCTAATTGCGTCGTTTTTGCTTCGTACAGATCTCAAGGACGGGGCGTATGCCGACCATGCATTGATGGTTTTTTGGGCGTGAAATTTACGATTTTGCACCAACACTTGCGATTCGTCGAGAGACTGCTCTAATCTAAGAAGCGGAAACTAGAAGCGTGTATCCGAGAGCCTGGCCTGTTATGATATTAATAGCCCATGAAATTGCGCCAGATTCTCGATCGTTGCACATTTTCCGTCAATTTGCGAAATTGATCCGTCAAATCGCTCACCATTCTAATTTTCTAGGCTTGTAAATGACTAGTGTCCTATATTTTTACACACTTGTAAACCAGCTGATGATGTCTACGTAGATCGTACCAAGCCTTCCTGTCGATGCAACGTGACAACTATTATTTTCTTGACACCCACGCAATCCCGTAGTACGCTACCAATTCGGAGACGTGATCAAGTCTTCCCTGGTTTTCCCGTTGAAGCCCTGTGACTTCGGAAAAACTGCTCAAATTCTGAATTTCGGCTATGAAGAATATTTCGGTGTTTCTGTCTGCTATAAAAAATAGAATCACTTCGGGCTGCAGAGGAAGAATTGTAGATTACCACTTCCCCAAGGATTTGCAAAGTGTTAATGTTGTATTGAAACTCGGGGTGGGTGCCAGAGGGGATACTGTCCGATATCTCCTTAAAAAAATATATCTAAAAGTACTGATAGTGCCCCAGAAACCAAGAACTTCTGGTTCGATCTTGAATCTTATAATATCGCAGATGAGATCCGGTGAGGAGATCTTCATATATAAGCCTCGGATGACAAATGAATTATTCTAAGGCTGACTAGTTTGGTAGCAATATTCTAGAAGACTGTTCCCAACTCACCGAATACCTCTGAAAGTCTGTTTGTTTTGCGCAATTAGCCTTCATACTTGCAGTGCGAGGTATGTTCCTACCATCACCATTCGAGGCATGTTGATTCATTGGCATACATGCAACGACCTTCTGGATGCTTAATGGGTATTATTATCCGAGGCATCATTCATTCTTATCCGCCAATCAGAGCTAACTTCCCAGAATGGGGCTGATTTCCGATTTTCGGTACGGTAATCAATAACGATACGAGGACAGGATCTAAGAACTCAGCGGTATTTATTAGTACAAGAACTTTAGACCAGCTATCAATAAGTTCAAAACATTAAACAGCAAACACAAGGGCAATGACACTGTTCCATAGAACAGTGACCCAGGTGTGATACGTTGATTATCGGGCAATCATCAAAATCGTTTAGAATATTAGCATCTGCTTAAACCTTCTCCACGTGGTCGGTTTCGGCCTTGGCCTCCTCGACACTAGGAAGGTGTCTGTTGGTCAAGTCTGGTGCTTCGTCACCAAACACTTGAGCAACCTCCTCCAAAGTGTAACCAGAAGTTTCTGGGAAAGTCAAGATCACCATCACGAGCTCGGCCGCAAGAATGCAACAGTACACAATGTAGTACTTCCAATCAATGGCATCCATGGCAATAGGATTAACGTAGTTGTTGTACACCAACACAATCAACATGGTGGCTTGCATGAGGTTGATACCCTTGGCTCTGTGGGAGTATGGCAAGATCTCAGTAATGTACAAGAATGGCAAACCGTTCAAACCAATGTCGTAGAACAAGTAGTAGAAGAAAATCATGGCGAGAACACCGTTGGCCAAAGACTTATCTTCGAAGTTTCTCTGCTGGTTGAGCGCAGACAACACCGTCCAAATAACATAGGAAAGCATCATTCCAGCAACACAACTGATGAACATAGTTCTTCTCTTGAAGTAGCGAACGAGAGAAGCACACGTCACACAAATGACGAAGTTGTAGATCATCAAGCAACCGTTGATTTCCAATTGCTTCTTGTCGGAAGTAATACCAATAGAAATCAACACCTTGACCAAGTAGTAAGACACCAAACCGTTACCAGAAAGCTGCATCATAGTAGCCACAGCAACAACCAAGAAACCTCTCTTTCTGAAGTTCTTCTTGGTGATAAAGTCCAAGTAAGAAGAGTTGTTGCTCTGTCTCTCTCTTTCCAAAGCAGCTTCAATCTCCTTCAATTCGAAGTCAACTAAGGCAATATCTCTTGGGTCAGTGGAGTTACCAGTGTGGAATTTGGCCAAAACTGCTCTAGCCTTGTCGATCTTACCTTTGGCAACGTAGTATCTAGGGGACTCTGGAACCAACCAGAAGAGAACAAGCTGAATAACAGGCAATGCTCCCTGCAAGTAAGAAGGAATCTTCCAAGATGCGTGGCCGTCGATGAGTCTCGTTCCGTAAGTGACCCAGGCAGCAATGATGGCACCCAAGTACCAGCAAATGTTGTAGACAAAAGTGGAGACTTCTCTGTGAGTAGGGTAGGCCAACTCGGAAATCAAGGTTGGCGAGCCGATAGTGGCAATACACGAGCCAAAACCAAGAATAATTCTAGAACCCAAAAACGTGCCGTAGTTGTTTGAAACACCTTGCAAAACAGCACCAACAACAGTGAGAAACTGGCCACCAAAGACCACCGATCTTCTACCAAAGTAGTCAGCCAAGTATGGAGCAATGGGCAAAGCAGCAATCGAACCAAACAACGTACCGTTGTTCAAAGCACCGAGTTTCTGTCCAGTTGGGTGGCCCATAGCAGACTGCCAGTGCAGCAACGACTGCAATCCATTCAACATGGAACCATCGTAACCGTTGTTTGTGGAGGTGATGGTGATCAAAAAGATAGCGAACGACAAGAGACGCAAGTGTGGTACCTTGTACCAAGGTCTGGTCTCGGCGATGTAGTCATGAACCAGCACTTCGTGTGTTTCACCGAGATTACTCTCGGAAATACGTTTTTCAATGGGAGAGTCCGAGACAGAGAGGGAAGCCATGGCCCGAAGTAATTTGTTTTGCAAACTAGTGAAGCCTTCAACCAGTGAGTCCGACCCTTGGATATATATAGTGAGACACGGTTGAGTATGATGGAACGCACCAAAATAGAGCTGCACCTCGTAACATGACCCCACCCAATTTCCCGTGTTGATCGACTCAATGCAATGCGGGAGGAGTGGCCGAACCCCATCTTTCACCTCAAAACGTCTGGTTTTTTTTTGGAACCACTGCCTATTTGGTTAACGATTCCGGGGCCGCTGACCGGTTAATGCCATGCACCCCGCATTTTCCGTGGCCCTGTTCGGCCTAATATTGGTTCGTTCCATACCCAGTCACTTTTCTTTGTTGAACGGAAGAACGTCTTTGCACCCGACAGGCTCGGTTCCACTCGAAGAATGTGGTGGTGTCCGAGTGGACATTGTGTGTCCTTTTTTTTTTTTCGTTCCTCGAATATGGTGTGGTCGGTGTGGCTGAGAATTCGTATGGTGGGGCGCCCTGCACCGACTCGGGATTCTGCCACCGGATTCCCTGGTGCTCATGCATTCCGCAAACAGCAAAGTTTGGGGTTCAGCACGAAAGGCTAGTGAAGGTTCGAGGGGAACCACGGAAAAAGCTTGGGGCGTCCTACTCCGAGGGGTGGACCTTCGGTCGGAAATTGGCAGCTCGTTTCGAGGGGCCGGAGGGGTGGTTGTAGCTACAAACTGCAAATATCGTGGGCTTGTGGTCCGGTTGTCCGGAGGAAAGGTCGCCAGTTTTGGCCATGCACCCTTGTTTGTGGTCGCGGCATTTACAACCGGCCAGTTGGAGGCAGCCACCCAATGTTCGGAGATGCCGTGTCCAACAGCGAATAGGCAGCAGTGCATGGCGACCAGGGCATGTCATGGCCACTGCTGGAGCCACTACAGCAGCCACTGGGCGGGTTTTTTGGGACGAAGCTACGTTCTTATTGCCAGGGTAGCTTGCAGGCTTTAGTGAGGGTTCGGTGCTTCGCAGGATCTGCAACGCTTGACGAAACACGAGGTTTTGTGGTCAGAACTGACTGGTTAGGACCGGGTGGTTAGGTTGGTGATCGATGTCGTATTTTCCTAGTGCGAGCCTTGGGTTCATAATTGGCACCAGGGGTGGTTCACTGGTGACGGCTAACTGGGTGTCAAAAATGTCGAGGATTCCGAGATGTATCGTGCTTTCGACCTAGAACTACCATATGCATAAAGACAGGAAGACCAACACACCTAAATCGGCCGGAAAACGAAAACTATACAAATCACAATATCTCCACACCTGCATCTCCACGCGGAACAACAAGAACGCTCTCTAGATTCGAACGCTTCGATTTGGCTGCAAATCCATCAACTCTGGGTGTCTAGCCGCACATGCTCACTATCAATTCTCAGCATGGGTGCTACCTAATTGTGGGGTAAGCCCAAAAACTCTTAAATTGTCTAAATTTGTTTGGTGGTGGCAGGTGGCTCCACATTGTCTCTTGCACCTTCCCCATGAATGACGGTGACCGTGCATATAGCTCCAACAGGCGGAACCACTGCTATATTTGGCTGTTTAGTAACGGCTTCCGAGTCACGGTAAGTGCGAAGTGGTGAGGAACTTGGGGTTCCTCATACGGCAATGATTCCGAATTCTGGGGTCGAGCGGGACAAGTTATAAAATCACACCAGCGATGCGCTGATCTTTAGGATTCCAAGTGATAATACCAGTAAAAAATGGGCTTTTTGAAAGTACAAGGAACAAAGATTGTGGACAGTAATGGTGATGCCGTGGTGTTGAAGGGAACGGCCACTGGTGGCCATCTCAACATGGAGAACTTCATCACCGGTTATGCTGGACACGAGACCGAGCACAAGAAGGTGATGCAGTCTAAAATGGGCAAGGAGAAGTTCGACTTCTTTTTCGCCAAATTCTACGAGTACTTCTGGACCGACAAGGATGCGAAGTTCTTTAAAGAAGAACTCCACTTGAACTGTTTAAGAATTCCGTTCAACTACCGTCATTTCATCGACGATGACGGCGATTTGTTTGAGCTCAAGCAGGAGGGCTTTGACCGCTTGGATCAAGTGGTGAACACTTGTGCTGCTCACGGAATCTACACCATCATGGATTTGCATGCCACTCCAGGTGGACAGAATCAGGATTGGCACTCAGACTCGGGCGTTCACAAGTCTCTTTTCTGGGACTTTAAGGTGTTCCAAGATGCCATGGTCAACTTGTGGGAGAAGCTTGCTCACCATTATAAGGACAACGAGTGGGTTGCTGGTTACAATCCATTGAACGAGCCTGCAGTTGCAGACCACTCCAAGTTGGTCAATTTCTACTACAGAGTTGAGAAGGCCATCCGGAGCCAAGATCCAAACCACATTTTGTTCTTGGATGGAAACACATACTCGATGGACTTCCGCCAGTTCCCAGACACCGTCTGGCCCAACTCGGTGTACTCGATTCACGACTATACGACATTTGGATTCCCACAAACTGGTGAGATCTATAGTGGAACTTCCGAGCAGAAGGCCAAATTGAAGTCCCAATATGAGAGGAAAATTGAGTACATGAAAGAGCACAACGTTCCCGTCTGGAATGGAGAGTTTGGCCCCGTTTATGCTTCCGAATTCCGTGGAGACCTGGATCCCGATGCAACCAACAGGGTTAGATACCAGGTGTTGAAGGACCAGTTGGAAGTCTACAAGACAGGCGACCCCAGCGGAGACCAAACTCCAATTTCCTGGTCGATTTGGCTCTACAAAGATATCGGGTTCCAAGGGTTGACGTATGTTAACCCTGAATCCAAATTCTATGAGGTGTTTGGCAAATGGCTCTTGAAGAAAAAACTGCTTGGCTTGGACCGATGGGGAAATGATATCGACGCCAAATATGCATCGTTGTACAAGGCTTTGGAGGACCACTTTGCCTCGCAGGTTCCCGAGAAGTTCCACAAGGCCTTGTATCCTCACGCCTGGACCATGAAAGACTACATTGCCAGAGTGTTGAGGGATATGTTGTTCTCGCAGTATGCCCAGCACGAGTATGCCGAGCTTTATGCTGATTTGTCATTCGAGGAGTTGGACGAGTTGGCTGCATGCTTCAAGATCGAAAATTGTGTGAAGAGAGAAGAGCTCAATGCTATCTTGAGAGGCTACAATACCGCAACCTAATACAAGACTTTTAATGAAAACTGTTCTCAAATTAAAGTAAGCCGAGTATCGGTCCAGCAGATTATTCTTTTTGGAATCCGGCGTTCTCGAAAATTAATACAGTAAGATTGAGCTTGCAAGAACAACGGAAAGTCGACTCTTCTCCAATACAAAAAGCTCTTGGGGAATTATTGTTGGCATTCATCAAGGACCCTGGTCTGCCCCCACGTCTTCGATCCCCCACTTTAGTGAGCACTAAAAGTCAACTGCGGTGCATTTCCCTTTCGGTGACAATGTACCCCACATAATGGTGCAACGCGGACCCACTTCCCAATCGAGAACACCATCCTGGTCTCACAACCATGACCTTGAATTCACTACAATATATGGCCGAGCTGATTCGGTCAGTTTTTCCTGGTTAATCAATTTTCATCATGTCTACGCAACAATTAAACGTCGACGAATTGGTGGGCGAGCTCACTCTCTCCGAGAAAATTTCCCTTCTTGCTGGTGTCAATGCCTGGCAGACATTTCCAATTGACAGATTGGACATTCCTCTGGT
This sequence comes from Sungouiella pseudoflosculorum, assembly GCA_030674735.1. NCBI lineage: Eukaryota > Fungi > Ascomycota > Pichiomycetes > Serinales > Metschnikowiaceae > Sungouiella > Sungouiella pseudoflosculorum. The sequence continues at coordinate 145,459 of JAKUAO010000011.1, read as the reverse complement.
CACGGTGTCCGACGGACCCAATGGTATCCGTGGAACTCGGTTTTTTGACGCTGTTCCATCCAATTGCTTCCCCTGTGGAACAGGAATGGCACTGACGTTCAACAAGGACTTGTTACTTGAGGCTGGAGAGTTGATGAGCAAAGAGGCCAAGATGAAAGGTGCCCATTGCATTTTGGGCCCAACATGCAACATCGCTCGTGGACCTTTGGGAGGTAGAGCATTCGAATCTTATTCCGAGGATCCAGCCCTCTCCGGCCATATGGCTGCAGCTGTGGTGAACGGTATCCAGAAGGGAAACGTGGTTGCATGCTTGAAGCATTTCGTGTGCAACGATCAGGAGGACGAGAGAAAGGGCGTGGATACATTAATCAGCGAGCGGGCTTTGCGTGAAGTGTACTTAAAGCCATTCCAGATTGCTGTTCGTGATTCCAATCCAAAATCCATCATGACAGCCTATAACAAGGTCAATGGTGTTCACGTTTCTCAGTCCAAAAAGTTGCTCCAGGAGGTTTTGAGAGACGAATGGAAGTGGGACGGTATGACCATGTCTGATTGGTACGGAGTGTACTCCATCAAGGAATCTCTCGATGCTGGCTTGAATTTGGAGATGCCTGGCCCCACCAGATTCCGTGAAGATGTTCAAACCACACACAAGGTTGTCTGTAACGAGATCCACAGGGATGTGATCGACATGAATGTGAGATATGTCCTCCATTTCATTAACAACTGCCTTGCTGCCGGAATTCCTCGTGACCAAGAAGAACTCGAGAACACTGATCCTGCTGCTGCCAAGCTCTTGCGTAAGGTCGGAGGTGAGTCGCTTGTTTTGTTGAAGAATGACGATAATATTTTACCGTTGAGTGCTGAGAAGCTGAAAGGAAACGAAATCATTGCAGTTATTGGACCCAACGCGAAGGCAGAGAGAAACTCGGGCGGTGGTTCGGCCTCTTTGAGGGCCAGATACACTGTGACTCCTTTGGATGGTATCGTCAAGAAAGTTCAGGAACGTGCCGGTAAGAATGCTGTTGTTGTTGAGCACTCCCTTGGAGCTTACTTGGATAAAACCTTGCCTGATATTGGAAGCATCTTGGTCACCGAAGATGGCAAGCCTGGAATGACGGCCAAATTCTTCAAGGAAGAGCCAGGTACCCCAGGAAGAACTGCGTTCGACACTATCCATTCAGACTCTTCCAAGTTATTCTTGACCGACTACAAGAGTCCCAAGTTGCCTGCCGGCGAGCAATTGTACTATGTCGACCTTGAAGCCTTTTATATCCCCGATGAGACTGCCACGTACGAGTTTGGCTGCTCTTGCTTGGGTACTGCTCAAATGTTCTTGGACGACAAGCTCATTGTTGACAACAAGACTCATCAAGTTAAGGGTGATGCTTTCTTCTTGGGAATGGGAACTCGCGAAGAGAGAGCAGCTGTGGATTTGGAGAAGGGTAAGAAGTACAAGTTGAGAGTTGAGTATGGAACCCGTCCAACCTCGAAGCTTATCAACGAATACCAGGAAGCTGGAGGAATCTACTTTGGAGCTGAAATCAAGGTTTCCGACGAAGAGGCATTGAGAAAGGCACTTGAGCTTGCCAAAAAAGCAGACAAGGTCGTTTTGGTGACTGGATTGTCGAAGGAGTGGGAGTCTGAAGGTTTCGACAGACCAGACATGGATGTCCCCGGCCTCACGGACAAGTTGGTGAGGGAAATCAGCAAGGTTAATTCTCAGGTTGTTGTGGTGAACCAGACTGGATCTCCCGTGACCATGCCTTGGATCAATGATGTCAAGGCCCTTGTTCAGGCTTGGTATGGTGGTAACGAGTTGGGAAATGCGATTGCTGACGTTTTGTTTGGCGATGTCAACCCTAGTGGTAAGTTGTCGCTCACTTTCCCCGAGAAGCTTGAGCACAACCCAAGTTACTTGAACTATGGATCTACCAACGGCCGTGTCTTGTATGGAGAGGATGTTTTTGTTGGATACAAGTACTATGAGAAGGTCGACAGAAAACCATTGTTCCCCTTCGGATTTGGACTTTCGTACACCAGCTTCAGCTTTGCCAACACTAAGGTGGCGATGGATGGAGACAATGTGGTTGTTTCTGTTGACGTGACCAACACCGGAAAAGCTGATGGTGCTGAGGTTGTGCAAGTTTATGTGGAGCCAACCAATCCAAGAATTATCCGCCCAGTGAAAGAGCTTCGTGACTTTGGCAAGGTGTTTTTGAAGTCTGGAGAGACGAAGACTCTCACCGTTTCGACCCCACTTCTTGAGGCCACCTCATATTGGGACTCTTACAAGAACCAGTGGTTGTCTGAAAAGGACACATACAAGGTTCTTTTGGGAGTTTCCTCGGACAATATTATTGGCGAAGGCGAGTTCCAGACATCAAAGGACACCTACTGGTTGGGGGTCTAAGGCAAAAGTAGTACCCGCTTGAGTTAATATATGAGTATCAGTAACAGCAGAGTAACAGGGCACCCGATGACAAGGAGAAAAGAACAAGAGGAACTGGAGAAAAAAAGAGAAAAAAAATCCAGAAGCGATCGTAAGCTATCGATTGCCAAATGATTTCTGAAAAAAAAAATCATAATAAAAAAAAAGAGATGAAAAGAAAGTATCGGCCCAGAAACTCAGTACCCAAGTCTCCATTTTCGCAGCCATTCAGGCAATCCAAACAGGATTCACCTCTGGACCTCTCAATTCTCACTTCTCATTTCTCAATTCTCAATTCTCAATTCTCAGATCTCAGCTTCCAACATTACCACCCTAGTGTTACACCCGTGCACCAAAGTTCCCGGCTCACTTCCTATTCCAGAACTTTTGTAAACACCTCTTCCCACTATCTACTCTTGTTATTCACTACTCCCAGATGGTTTCCCAAACCATGACGTCTTCTCCCGTAGAGGCGCCGCCTTTTGATGCTTCTGCTCTACTACAAGACTGCCACCTTGATGCTGCAGACTTGCTAGCAGATAGCGACCTCGGGTCCAGCCCCACCAAGCGAGTGGGCCATGTATTCGAGACGGTGCAACCGCTCAGGCAATCCACCATTCCAGACTTACACTGTGAGTTTTCGCTGGCATCGAGCGAGCTCTTCCAAATCACCCATCATCTTCGCCGGCTGGCATCCGACAACGAATTGTTCGGCCCTGACGAATCGCTCCACAACGACAAGATCAACAAGCTTCTCGAGCAGCTTCGCGACGGCAACGACAGCTTCGAGCTCGACGACCAGCTCCGAACACGGGTGTTTCGGGGTCGCTTTTCCCGGCGGCCGGACCCGCTCGACGTGGATCTTGACTCGTACCTTCGAGACAACAAGACCCAGCTTGCCCCGGTGCACAACGAAAACAAGGAGAACGTGGCGCCAGTGGAGCCCCTGAAGAAGAGACACACTGACGCTGGTCCTCTCCGACCGGCCAAACGCCAGAAGCGCACTGCTATCCCGGTGCTCCAGGCAGTGCCCAACATGGCCAACATGGACGTTTCGGCGCAGCGGTCGCCGCTTCGAGCCGGCAAGACGACAATGGCTACGCCAACACCGCCACCAGTCCGCTCACCCCACCGTATTTGTGTGCCCAAATCCTCAAAGCTCAACAGACTGCAACCACTGGTTCTCAAGCCTCTGGACGGACTCGACATCTTTTTGGTGGATTCTCTGACGGGACTCATCAACGATGCCACCCAGTTCGGCACCGAGCTCAATGCCTCCAACTGCGAAGGGTTTCCCTTGCCTGAGGACATTAACGAGATCGTTCAGATCCCCACCAACGAGTCCGTTCCCTCCAGTGCTCAGCAGAAGATGGCTCTTATCCGGGCCTTCAAGAGCGCTCGCCTGGCACCGCCTCACACAGACAACAGCTACCGAGGATTCTACACGAAAAGAGAATTCGACGAGTTCAGAAGCTTGGGCAAGACCCAAGTCAAGCAACCCGGCCAAAAAACAAGAGTGCGGTGGGCAGACGAATTGGAGTGGTGAAGGAACACTTAAAACTGGCAACTGGCCCCCAGAGTACACGGGCACAGTGTACATTATCACCTATGGTCCTGAGCACCAGGCACAACTAATAGACATGGCCGAACCACGAGCTACGAAACGAATACGACACCAACTGTACAAGGCCATCATGTGATCATCTCCACAGACACCTCTTCTACGGGACCAAAATTAGCTACTTCGAACATGATCACTGCAAACTAGCAACGATTCATTGGAGAATAGCAGAACGGCTCAATTCTCTCTTTTTTTTTTTTTTTTTTTTTTGGTTGTTGGCTTATGCACATTCTTGGGCGGAATCGGAGTGAAAGGTCCAGCCTCGCGACCTGTATTTACCACGTCCACAACAACACCAGTTCTTCTCCCAAATGTCCACCTTCTTCGATATCCTGAAGAAATCCTTCGCTGAAGTGCCAGTCACCGATGGCAAAATCGACACCGCCGCATTCTTGGAGGCATCCGAATCGCTCGTCAAGCTTTTCGACTTGTTGGGATCATCCGCATTCAGCGTTGTCCAGAAGGACATGACCGGCAACATCGAGAAGATCAGAGCCAAGTTGTTGAAGGATCCTATCAACAGCTCCACTTTGCAAGACTTGGTCTTGTCCGAGGCTGGAACCAAGGACAAGAAGGCCACCCAGGGACTCTTGTGGTTGTCCAGAGGCTTGCAGTTCACTGCCCAGGCCATGAGAGAGACCGTGGACAACCCTTCCAAGGAGTTGACCGTGACTTTCACTGACGCATACACCAAGACCTTGTCGCAGTACCACGGTATGTTGGTCAAGCCTATCTTCAAGTTGGCCATGAAGGCTTGTCCATACAGAAAGGACTTCTTTGAGAAGTTGGGTCAGGACCAGACCAGAGTGGCCCAGCAGTTGGCCGAGTGGTTGAAGGCCTTGGAGGACATTGTCGCCATCATCATCGAGTTCTTTGCTCTGGGCAACTACGGTAAGGGCTTGTAAATATGCCATTGCTATATACATATATCTAGACCTGTGGTGTAGACTTGGACATCAACCCGCTGCAGTGAGTGTTTTCCGTTTATTCTTCGCTGTTGCCGATTCGCTTGGTCTCTTGCATCAACTCGTAGAGTTGGCCCACCTGCTCTGGAGACATCTTGTCCAATTCCTGCTGGGTCAACTTCCCGTCTTTCCACTTGCCTCCATCGATGCTGCGCAAGTAGTCCTGCCACTGAGTCAAGAATCCCACAATGTGGAGCGGGTTGTCGATGTCCTTGTGGGCCTTGAACTCGGCCTTGACATACTCGTCGCCCAAGTATCTGAGTTCCTGAGGAAGTTTTGTTCTGTGAGCACGCAAAATCGACCGGTACAACGAGAGTGGCGGCAAAAGTGGCTCAGCCTTGCGCTCGGGACGTCTTTGGCGGATAAGCCTCACGAGGGTTGGTCTCATTGTGGTTTCGGAAGAAAGATTGTGGTGGTGGGAACTAGATCGGGTTGTGCGTGCAGGCCGGGGTGGGTTCAGCCAATATCGACCCCGGGGATTATCATCGAAAGTGATGGGGCAGATATTTGAGAGAAGTGCAATGAATCGCTGGATTCAGCGCTTTTGAAACATGAGCTACTGATTTTGGTGATAGTAATTGAGTGCCTATGCTTAGAGATGGCAGAGAATAGCAGGATAATGTTGGTCAACGCCTAGAAAGTGAGCTGTGATCCGCTTGGTGTGTTAAAAATTAGTTGAAAGTGGAGCTTGGCTGTTTGGAAATAGACAAATGAAGTTTTCGATTCTGTTCTCGTCACTTTTACATTTTTTATCGTGGCAGTTATTTCTGTGTTTCTCTGAGTTTCGCGAGATTTCACCAAATTTCAGCTTTCTTAATCCCATCCAACCATCTCAATCACCCCCGGCAAAAAAATAACCTGGTAATCACAAAACCTCCCCAATTACCTTTATTCAATCCACTGCAACTTCAAGACAAACCACAAACATTCTCTCTCCGCAGACACTCGCAACACACCACCCGGCACCACGTATGTATCGTTTCATACCGAAAAGTCCCACTTCTATTTTCGTCAGGTTGCCAGAACAAACTAATTCCAGAATTGCTAGAAACGGACATGGAGAACTCCCCATTATGAGCGTCGAGCTACGTGCAGACGGTGGGGCTTCTGTTGATTCAGATGGGCTTTACTCGATTGAGACTAATGCGAGTGGTGAGAATTACCTAAAACGGCAATTTCCTAGAAGCGCACTGGTTTGGGTGCAAATGTGCTTCTCTGTTAAAAAGCCACCAATGCCCGGAACTGGCGTTCATATTTTCCTCTGGTACCCCGAGTAACTTCACGTTTATCCCTCGCTAATTTTTTTGCTGGCACGTTTGCCTCGTTCATGTACTCACAATGAGGCTTTCCACCATCTTCACATATGCATCGGTTCTCGGTGGAGCATTCGTTCTGGCTGCTCCAACCACCGGATCCAAAGCTAGCATCGTCAAGAGAAATGACGATGGCGTATCCATAATCGACTTCGACTACGTGTTGGCTACCATCAGAGATATCAACGCCAGATACGAATCTGGCTCCTCGTCTTCATTACAGAAAAGAGACGACACTGACTTCATCGACCAGTTTGTCGTGGAGTTGCACAATTCAGACTTGTTGAACGAATTCCTTGATCAGCTTACCTCGGTTCCAGAATTGACTTCTGCCGTCGAGGAGGGAGTTCTGTCTGCCATTGCTGGCGGCCTTGTCAACGAAACCACCATCTTGACCGGGTTGAGAAACAGTGGAAAGCTTGAAACGTTTTTCGACTCCGTGTTGAACGACGAAGACTTGAACGAAGAGTTGTACGTCACAGCAAGAGACATCTTGGGCCAGGCTGAGGCTGGTGGCCAATTGGCTCGCCGTGATGCTTTGGCATCCTCCGAAAAGTTCCTCTCCAGTTTGTATGCTGACACCATGTCACCAATTGTGAAGAGAGAATATTACAACGACGACATTTTGGAACATGCTTACGGGATGAGCAAAAGAGACCTTATCAACACCATCTTCACCATTGTCAAAGAGATCACCTCGTCTGGCTTGGTCCAGCTGATTGTCAAGTCCATCATTGGTAACCAGTCTTTGATCCAGTACGCTCTCAACTTGGTGACCAAGGTGATCCTGCTGATCAACTGGTCATCCTTGTTCAACACACTCAAGAACAGCGGCATCATTCAGTCAATTTTCAAGTCGATCTTGAGCTTCCTCACCGGATTGTTCAGCGGAAACTCGCTCTCATCATTGATCAGTGAGTTGTTCGGAAGCGGATCCAACTCCACCCACAAGTCGTTCCTCAGTAGCTTGTTGAGTGTTGGTGTTGAGGTTGGAGGTGAGCTTTTCAAGAGTCTTACTAAATCGGGAGGTTTGCTCTCCGAGTTACTTGGCACTTTGGGCAACGGTACCAGCAGTGGTTCAAGCTCCTCTTCTACTAGCTCCTCTTCTGGAGGCTTGTTGCTGAGTCTTCTTGGCTCTTTGTTCGGCTCTTCCGGATCTAGCAGTGGATCGAGCACCGGATCCAGTTCTGGTTCAAGTTCTGGTTCCAGCAGCTCGGGAGGCTTGCTCTCCTCTATTTTCAACAGTTTGTTCGGAGACTCCTCCAGCAGCTCCGGTTCTAGCTCAAGTTCTGGTTCCAGCTCAAGCTCTGGTTCTGGAAGCCTTCTTTCTACTGTTGGTGGAATTGCTGACAGTTTAATCGACGGGTTGTTTGGTGGCTCGAGTTCAAGCTCTAGTTCTAGTGGATCGAGTGGCTCAAGCTCTGGTTCTAGCTCCGGTTCTGGCTCTGCCAAGAGCTGCTGCTGCTCGGCAGAAAACATCAAGAAGAGAGCTTTGAAGAGAGCATTAAGAAAGAAGGTCAAGAGATCCATCAAGAGAACTCTTACAGGTGGCAACATTAATTTGCCAGAGGGGATGTTGGGCTCGATGATAGCCGCAAAGTAGCACTATATATGATTTCATAATTGGCTTGATGCCAGTTCATACCTAAAAAACACTTGAATTCTGGAAATTGGGTAGTAAACAAAAAATGTGCGAAATAGGCAACCACTAGATTAGCGAGAAGGGAGACGAGTTTTGAGATGGTACGATGTGAGGTCGATCAGAAGAAGTTTCAAAATAACCTAAAAGGCCTCTCCTCAATTGAAGCATGTTCCACTTCTAGGCCACTAGGTTGAGTTGTAGGTGCACTCCATAGAAGTGAAACAGATTCTATTTTTACTGACTACCAAAGTAGGCAATAATTGAGAATGGCTTTGAAATTTGACGTTTTCCTGCGATTTGAACCAAGAAGTTTCTAAGCCTATGCGAGTACCAATTGAAGCACATTGTGCCAATTGAAGCACATTGTCACACCGAAACGTCAACTTCTCCCCAATCATCAAATTCACAATCGCTTGTTGTGTCCGCGCGGAATACCATGGTGATTTTGCCGGCTACATTCCCCACTGGTATTGGGCCCCTGGGTCTCGAATCGCATGAAATTAACAACACCTTTCAGTGATGATGAATTTCCCAATAAAGTCAAATGGCTCTGAGTCTAGTGCCCACATCAGGAAAAAGTCATTGGATTACTCGATCGAGCAATATACTTAATTGAGAGAACTATGCATGGGGAACTCGGAGTCTGTGCAGGATGAGTACCTATCTCTCACCCACTTTGGCAAAATGGCTGCGAACGATCTTTACCGAATTAGGCAATAGGCTTATTCTCCCCAACCATAGTATTCGATTTATAGTCCAAGTACTTCCCACACCCTGGGTAGCTAGTTTTCTTTTCTTGCACTCTCCCTCCGGCTAATTTCCCTTCCGTTCGTTCATGGGTGACACGTCATGAAATTATCATCACCCGTAGTTACATTTTTGCTCTGTGCCCAGGCGGCACTTGCGTCGGCAGAACTCCAGAACGACGAGGTCTTCAACGAATTAGACCTAGCACAGCGCGACGAGCTTGAAGCAAGAGGATTTCTCGCTGACATCTTAAACGCTTTCAAAGGAAAATCCAGCAGCTCCTCCGACGACGAAGATGATTGTGTGGAGCTGTCTGCCTCCATAACTGCTGGTCCAACTGGCACAACCACTGCAACCACTGGCACCGCTACCGGTGCCACCACTGCAAACACATCCTCCAAGAAGGGCCTTCTCGACTGGATCAATGGCTTATTTCACAAAACAACTGCCACTGGTGCCACTACTGGCACGGCCACTGCCACTACTGGCACCAATGCTGCAACCAGCACCGCAACCAGCTCCAAAAAGAACATCTGGGACATCATTGGCGGCCTCTTCAACAAGAAGACCTCCACTAGTGCCGCCAGTGCCGCTGCCACATCGCTCACTTCTCAACAGAAGAGAGACCTTGCATCGATTCTTGCTCAGCTCGCAGGAAAGACCACGGCAGCAGCAGCAGCAGCCTCCACAACAGCAGCAGCCGCAGCCGCAGCTCCAGCAGCCAACTCTGCTTCGCCATCTTCCTCGGGAGGTTCCGGAGTGGCTGCCAACACTGCCAATTCGGCCTCGGCACTGGCCTCCACCACCTTGAGTCCTACAGCCAATATTCTCGGATTGGCAGGAAGCTCCAGCTCCCAGCCAGCCTCTGACTCTGCTTCTGGCTCTTCCTCTAGCTCCAGTTCATCCAGTTCAGCTGCCAAGGTGGGCCTTTTTGCTGCTCTTGCGGGAAGTAGCAGTGCTTCTGGTTCTTCCGGCTCGACCACATCCAGCTCCTCGCAGTCAAGCTCCTCATCCTCCTCATCTCACTCATCCACTGCTAGTGACGACGACGAGTTTGAGTGTGACGACGATGAGGACACAACAACCACCAACGGTGGAGGAAACTGGCTCAGTTCTCTTATTAACGGAGGTGGTGCTACTACAACAACCACTCCTTCTACTTCTTCTTCCAAGACAGGATCTTCTAGTTCGACTCCATCTTCTTCCAAGACAGGATCTTCTAGCTCGAGCCCATCTTCCTCAAAGACAGGATCTTCCTCCAAGACGGGATCATCCGCCAGTGGCACGTCTTCGAGTTCGTCTGCCACTGGAGGTGGATTTTTGAGCAGTATTATTGCAGACCTCAACAACACAAAGACTACAACCCTGTCGGGCTCTTCATCCTCCCTGGTGACGTCCTCGTCCAAGTCCTCCTCCCTGACCACAACTGGTAACTTCTGGAGCGATCTCATCCACGGTAACAATTCCACTACTACTGCTGAGGACGATGATGACGAGGACTGGTGCACTGACATCGATCCATCTACCACTGGAGGTCAGACCGGTACTACTTCCAAGACTTCGAACACCTCGAACACCTCGAAGACTACCTCTGGAACTGGAACCTCTAACACTACCAAGACCACTTCTGGCACTGGAACCAGCTCCAAGGCTGGCACTAGCTCGTTGACCAAGTCCAACTCTGGATCCAACGCAACTTCGCTGACCAAATCTAGTTCAAGCACTGGCAAGTCAATCTCAACTGACGATGACGACGAAGATTGGTGCACTGACCTCGACCCATCTACCACTGGAGGTGGTGGTGGCCAGACTGGTACTACTTCGAAGACTTCGAACACTTCGAACACTTCCAAGAACACCAGCTCGAGCTCCGGAAAATCATCCATCGACGGAGTCTCCACCTCCACGGGCCTGACCGTTATTACCACCACCAACTCTAAGGGAAGCACTGTTGTCACCACCAAAGCAACTACAGCTACATCGAGTGGCAGTGGAAACGTCGGACACACCACCGTTGTCACCACTTCCACTTCCACCAATATCTTTGGAGTCAAGACAACAATTACTTTGACCACGTCGTACCCAACCACATTGGCTGACGAAGAGTGGGAATGTGAAGAGGATGAGACATACACCCAAACCAACGTCATTAACGGAGGCGGATCCGGTGGCTCAGGCTCTGGTGGCTCAGGTTCTGGCGGATCGGGTGCTACTACCACCACTACCCACACTTCTCCGTCGCTGACTGGAGGTTGGGACTCTCAGTGCAATGCCAACTGTGAGAACGTCGACTGTGGAGACGATGATTACGATTACGAAGACTCTGACGATGAGGACGACGACGATGACGAATGTGCTGCTACTGGAGGCTCGGGCTCTGGTTCCAGCTCCGGTTCCAGCTCTGGTTCCGGTTCTGGTTCTGGTTCTGGTTCTGGCTCTGGTTCCGGTTCTGGATCTGGTTCCGGTTCTGGCTCTGGAAGCAAGCAGACTATCGTCACCACCGCCACCAGTACCCACAAGTACCAAACCACCATTGCCGGAAAAGTCACTTCGGTGACCACTGTCGAGACTATTGTGTCCACCTACACCACTACTCAGGTGAGTGAATACACCGATGAGTGTGTTGAGGATGAAGAGGAAGACGGAGAGAGCTCCAGCGTTGCCAAGTCGTCAACCAAGCACTCATCGTCTGCTTCTTCTTCTGATTCTGCTAGCTCTTCGGGATCGGCCAAAGCGTCTTCGAGCTCTTCTGCACCAGCAGGCTCTGCAACCACTTCCAAGTCATCGGCTCCAGCCGGCTCCAGCACCACCACGCACTCTTCCAGTGCATCATCCGCACCTTCCACGTCTCCATCCTCGTCGTCGGCTGCTGCTTCCAGCACTGGAACTTCGTCTTCCGCTACTGCCTCTTCTACCAGTGGTGGTCTTCTCTCGCTTCTCCAGGCCAGAGAAGAGCAATTCGAAGTCACCGTTGCCAACTCGGGAATGAAGACGGGAGCTTCTGGTCTCCTTATACTAGTGACACTTGCCGCTACGTTCTTGTAAGTGTCACTAACCTGTACCATACGGCCACTGCTAGCCAGTGACGCTATTTGATTCGTTATACCAAAACATATGCATTGTCTATTGGCAGTTAATAAAAAAGTCCGAATATGCGAGTTTGTAGAACAGCATTGAAAGAAAATAAAGTAAAAGTGAACAACCCAGATTGCAATATCAAGATAAAAGGCTTAGTGTTGAAGAAGTGAAGTAATTGCGAGCACTAAGTAAGTGGTTTGAGTGGGTGCGAAATATCAGCCAGACTCCACCAAATCGGTCGGGTCCAAATCTGACGGTCCTCAGTCACGTGCACAACAACCACCCTATTGCTAGAATCAACCGCTGTTTTTGCCACCAGATAGCCCACCATGGACCGTCTGACTTTCATGATCATCATGATCATGATGATATTTATCATGATGCCGAAAGGTCCCGATGAGGCCACGGGCGATAGAGAGCGTCTGGTGCTTCTGATGTTCAAGGAGGGATTAATACAAAACAGACACCAGCTAGCGAACTCGCAATACCACCTTGGCTACGGCAACTTGACGGGGCTCAAGCTCTCATACGACGACAATTTAGAGCACCGGAATGTTCTGAACTGGCCGTTTCGAGAGTACTCGCTCGAGCATCCATGGAGCGAAACGCAATCCGATAGTCTACTTCCGAATGACGTTTCAGACCAGATCAAGTCGTTCTGGGGAACCAGCCCCGTGGAGCACATGGGCAATGCATACCACCTCAACATCTCTGGCGAGCTCTTTGGAGAGTTTGAGATGTACAAGCCGAAAGAGGCCATCCAGCCATACCCACTAGATTTGCCATCATATCTACGAGAGTATTACAACTACTACCGAGACGAGTTGTATGAGGACGAGAGGCAGCGATACGAGCTGGATCCCGAGAACAATTCCCCACCACAAGAGATTCCGGATGTGGTGGATAAAATCGGCAACATCACCACATACGATCGTGGCCTCATCCTGTTGAGTATCAGTACATTAAGTGATGTATACCCGGATCTTGACATTGATAAGCATAAATTGGGGATCGAGAACGGTGCGGTTATTGTTGTTTTGGAATTGACTCTCAAAAATCACACGGAGTCCGACTTTAACAGCTTCAGGATGTTTGCTGTGTACTTCCAAGAGACTGGTTCGCTTGTGGGCATTTCAAACTCCGCAAAATTCAAGGGAAACTATGCGTTGCCACACTTCACGATGTCGGAGTCACATTTCAACACTTCAAGGACGCTCTTGACTCGTCTTACCAACGTCACGGACATCCAGAAGGAAATCTCTATCGACGACATGAACAAATCCATCGAGAAGGCAGAACTGCTGTGTGAGCTTGTTGCCTTTCTCCAGTTCGAAAAGACTCAGTACACGGCAGAGCAGTTGCGCTATATCGACCAGGAACTTCAACTGCCTCAAGGTTTGCCTTTGCCCAAATCGATTCCTCCACTCGAAATCTCGCACTCAGTTCTTTATTCTCCTGATTGCGGATTGGTCATCAATAACAAGCCATCTACATTAATAACTGGAGAGAAAGTTGAGGTGACCACTAGAAAGTTGAGAAAGGTATTGATCTGTTTCTTGTTGTTGGTTTTGTTGGAGCTCAACTTGATCATGAAACAAACAAAGCAATGTCACACTCCAAGTCAGTTGTCAAATGTGTCAACACTTTCGATTGGCTTGCTCAGTTTTTATGACCTGATTGTCATGGTTTTGTCGGTGATCACCCTTTGGAGAAAGGAATTATACCTAATATGCACATGCATTGGAGTTTTCAGCGGTTTCCTATACTACCTGTTCGAAGTCCGTTATCTTTTGACCATCACTGCTACTCAAGCAAACGAGAGAGGTTCAACTTGGTGGGAGATTCTTCGTGGCTCAAGACCCGAACCCGAACAAAGTGCTGGAACTGGCGAGACTGGAAATGATACCACCAGTGCTGCAAATGGAGGTGAGGCCACAAATGCTGCTCCTGCTCCTGTCACAACACCAACACCAGCTCCACCAGCGCCCAACGTTGTTACTCCAGGAGAGGAGTCAAACTTCTTTGTTGGTTATGCATTCACTGGTTTCATGTTCTCTTGCGTGATTGCTTACTTAATTCTTGTCGCTGGAGAGTGGAGAATTAATGTTCGCCGAACCGTGGAGTACATCGGCATTCTCCTCATCAACTCGTACTGGGTGCCGCATTTTTTCAGGAACACTTTGAAGAACCGTCGGCGTACACTTCTGTGGGAGTTTGTCTTCGGAACTTCTCTCGTGAGGCTCATTCCTGTGGTCTACTTGTGCCTCAATCCATCCAATCCGTTCAGGCACGGAAAGGATCCAGTACTTGTCTACTTATTGACGAGTTGGCTCCTGATCCAAATCTTTATGTTGTATTTGCAGACCAGATTGGGTCCTAGATTTTGGGTAAACGACAGATGGCTCCCGGAGCAGTACAACTACCACCCGGTGATGTGCATCAGCGATTTGGAGCACGGCTTTGCATCCGACATCTTGGCCAATATGAAGCCTCACACGGCAGGCAGCAACGTTTCAATTTGTGAAATGGACTGCGCAATATGCATGTCTGGTTTGTCGTTCCCAATTTTGGCTACTAATGACACTAAGGAGAAGAAGTCGTATGAGAGTATGATGAAAGAGTGTCTGGTCACCCCATGTCATCACATTTTCCATGCCAGTTGCTTGGAAAGTTGGATGATATACAAGTTGCAGTGTCCAGTTTGTCGCTGCGCGTTACCGCCCATCTAAACAAATACGTATCGAACGCCAAATAATATTTCTTTTTTTTCGAGAATTTTTTTTTTTTCATATAGGTGGGTATACGATGATATATACAAATGCCGGAGGTAACGAGAAAATGCCGAGGAGATACCGTATTATGCAGGATGGAAGAAGATTTGCCAAATGTACGAGTCAAATGACCTGGGACAATTCTGACAAGATCCCGGAGTTAAAACGCGAAAACAACGGCCGGTTAGACCGATTGATGCCGATGTAGCGATATGCAGTGGAGTTTCCCGAGTTATGGTGCATCAGATGCGGCATGGGGAAACCACCGACCGGAGGTTTGAGGAACGGTGTTCAATCTCCGAGCGGAATGGGTGATGAAAGCTCAATTTGTCAATCTGGCCGAGTTTACACTCACTTCACTGATGTTGCTTGTAGCGTTTGTATTTGTCAACTTCAAATTGACGTCCATGAAGTATTCCGGGGTTAAGAAGCCGGTTTGGGCTGGCCGGTACGGCTGAACATCAGAATCCAGCGAAGCCAGTAGTCTCTTCGGTCTTTGCGTGGAGGTGCTGGCCATGGCATGAGACGACAGTAGCTTGGTTGGTCTCTTGACCTGCGACCGTGTAATCACCGACGGACTCTTCTGGACCTGAGGAAGAGTGCCTGCTGGAGCACTTGGCGAACGTTTCCAGATTTTCAAAAAGGACGGATTCAGCTGAGTAGGAGAAACCGAGCCACTGGAGGCCTTTGCTGGCTTTGGGCGGCGGGTGTGAAACGGGTTCAATTTGGAAAACATTGGTCTGTAAGCTGGAACCAGTAACATAAGATTGGACAGTCAAGAAATGGTGTTGAAAAATTGTAGGGTCAGAATGCAAATTACCACAGGGTAAACACAATCAGACACAGTGCCGTCAAAAACCACTAGCAGGGCCGGGGACAAAGTATATATATGCGATGGAGCAAGACATCTTGCTGCATCAGAATCGGCTCGGGACAATGCGCGGAGATGATGGTATATCCGTCCCGCGCGCCAGGGACGGCGGAAAAAATAAAAAATTAAATGTCAGCGCTGGGGTTTGGTGGCATGACAGATACCGGTCGGGAGGTCCCCTCCCCTCGTATGTCACTAATTACCTATCAAGTCTCGGAAATGTCAGCGTTTGTATCAATTTTGTATTAGGTTTGCCACTACTCGCACTCGGAACTGGAATTGATGTTTTTGCTCCCAGCCGAACACAAAAGACCCGGTCGCATTGTTTTTGGCAGGTGGCAGCATTTAAGATGGGGGACACACAAAAACCCACAACCCTTGGCAGTGGAGTGTTTTTAATGGTTTCTAGCCAAATTACCCTGGTGGGTCGACATGACAGGCAACAAATGTGTTGCAGCGTGATAGGGAGCCGTGGCCCCAAATGGTCGGGGCTCCCTTATTAGGCAATTCCGCCGCACCCAGATGGCGATAGACATAACCATCAATTTCAGGCTACGAATTAGCTCCATCCCCCACCCTGAGCGGAGATACGGCGGTGGTCACCAACAATGGTACTGGCTAACTCTCATTTACGGCCGTGAGTCATCCAACGCTTGTAGATAGCACGCGAGTCGTTTCTCGTCTCCGAGCAAGAAATTCGTAGCATCGTGTGCCACTGTCTCCGGCACGTTGTGGTGGTTGAGTAGGTGGATCCACTGGTCAAATGGCGATGTTTCCTGCTCCACGCCGGTCCCGGATGCTGCACCAGGGCCCGGCCCCGGAGTTGCTGATCTGGGGAGAAGCTTCAGAACAAACTTTTGCACGTGAACAACCTTTAGGTTGACACTACGGTCCCGGGACTTGTTCTGGCGTTCGAACTTGGCAAAGTCCACCAACATGACTCGTAGTTGTCGGTAGAGGGCCTCTGGGTCGATCTGCAGATGTTGGTCGAGAATTGGGGCCAACTCGCTTCCATGCACTCGGAGAAACTCGGGGAAGAACATCTTCCTGACGTCAGTCTTGTGGTTCTGGAGGAACTGGAAGAAGACCAATTCGCTGGTCGGATACTTGGCCAGACTGTGGGTGGGGCCCCCAGCATTGTCAGGCTGTTCTGAGTTGCGAGCAACCCACGCATTGAAGAGGTCCTCTCTGGCTCGCTCGTCCAGAACAGCGTAGTATGCGGGAGAAGTGGCGATCTTGGGGAGAAGCTGCTCCTCCACCATGAACCACGGGTCGTAGATGGAGATTTCATCCTTGTGTGCATCGAGAAGGTCGGCGAAGGCCTCGGCATCAGCCTGAGAGACGGTGTCTGGACCAAGCGAGAGGTCGAGACCTGAATGGTCCAGGAGATCGAGATCGAGATCGAGCTGGGTGTTGGGGGACTCTGCATTGTCATCGCTTTGCTCTTGACCTTCGAGCTGCTGTTCTTGCTCATCTTGCTGTTCTTGGTCATCTTGGTCATCTTGCTGTTCTTGGAGTACTGGATTCTCCAGAATCTTGTCAGTGTTCTCGGTTTGTTCAGTCTGCTCAGAATTCTCTGGTTGCTCTGATTTCTCTGGTTGCTCCTCTGGCTCCTCATCGCTCTCATCTTCACTGGATGAGTACCCTAGTGCAAGTCCCGTTGCACTGTCCATCTTGTCTGATTTCTCATCTGGACCAGCATCTACAGGTGCATTGTCTTCTGAGTCCTCTTCTGAGTCCTCTTCCAGTGGTTCCACCACCACGTTGTTTTCTTCCATCACCGACCGTAGTAGCTCCATGGTGTCCAACTGGTTCTCCACGGTGTGGCTCGCTTCGTCGCTCTCACTTTCAGAATCGTCAGCTTCTGGACTCTCCACCACATCGTCTACTTGTTCGTCGTCGACGGCAGTTTTATAGTCTCCAGCCTCATTGTCCTCGCTTCTTTTGTCTGGTTTCCTCTCCTTCTTCCTCCTCACACTCAATCCGCGAGCTTTGCCAAACAAGACCGCGAGGTCATCGTAGTTGATCCGATCAGCGATGCCCGCATCTGCAACGTCCGCCAATTGCCATACAGACGACTTGGTCAAACTGTTGAAGTAGAAGTGGCCGCCGTCATCGGTGACGATCACGTGCCAGGCGGTTTCCGGCACCAGGTACACGAAGAGAGGCGTGGGCATGGTGGTGAAGTAGTAGCACCTGCACAGCGTTCCAAAGTTGGATTTCCAGTTTGGGGAATGGTCCGGGCGGGGAGCCACCGGTGGAGTTAGGAGTGGGATTGGGTGGGGATGACAAATCGTCACTGAATAGGAGTATTGGACACTACAATGTGGTGGTGGTGGTCGCATTGAGCGTGATAATCCCAGTACATAAAAGTGTTTTTAGAAGAAAAAATGAAGCACAGTAACGTAAACAACCCCCAGCATCTATACCCAGCCTGTCGGTCAGCTTACTAGCATATCCACCGACATTTTCATGCGTTTGTCTTCAGGCAGCAGCTCGTCCAGTAGCTTTGTATCGTCACCGTCAGCGGCCTTTTTGAACAGCTTCCTGATGCGGGACACCGCCAACTCCAGGCCCTGATGCAAGTTCTTTGCATGCCGTAGAAGCAAGTCCCGCCTCGAAAACGGCCGGGAGCAGATTCCGCAGATGAATGGTTTGAGTTTGTTGTGGGTCAGCAAGATATGGCGAGTGAGGTGCTCCTCACGAGTGAACGCCCGCTGGCAGTGCTTGCAGTTGAAGATACGGGAGTTGCCGGTGGCGGTCTTGGTGCCGAACCCGCCATTGTTGTTGATGGTGTTGGCGAAATGCTCGTCCTCGTCTTCAGCCATGGTCACTGGGGCAGGTTCGACAGGGTTTGTTCCCAGCAAGAGAGAACGAGGGATGGACGATGCAGACACGGTAGCAGGGGCGATAATTGGAGGTGGGAGACCTGGCAATACGTGATATTGGCCAATGGTTACTGGTGGTTTCAAATCAATGTCAATGGGGTGCCAAATCGGAGCGAAATGCCCTTTTTGCACGGTCAATTTTTATGGCGTGGGAACGGAAAGTAGCTTTTGACTAGCGAGAGTCCATAATCAGGAGTTCACACCCTGAAAATTCAATAAATGCCAGGGGTGTAACGGCATGCCTGGAATCCTTTATATTTGACCTGGCGTTCCCCGCATCTTTGTAGTTGCGACTGCGAATTAGGTGGGGAGGAGTGGGGAGAGTACGGAATCAGCCAGTGAGATTGGTAACGACATTGGGGGCCATTTGTGATGCGCGAGAGCTGCCACTTATGCAGCGAATAACCAGGTGACGTAGCAATTGGAGCTGCAAAAAACACAAACTAAAAATTTGGCACCCAATAACCCATGTATTCTTCCTCCAGGGGCGATCCAGATGTTCGGTGCGCAGAGGTGCGCGGCTGGATGTCCGAGAAGCCTGGCACTAATTTTTTTTTTTTTTTTGGAAATCCGAATGGAATTAAGGAACAACGAAAAAGAAAGGTCTCGGGCGACCGCACTAGGCTCAAGCCTCAGTGTTCCCTTGAAATTAGTCAAGAGTTTTGCGGCCGATAGCCCCTCATTTTGGTAGCGTTCCCCCCAAATGTGCCATGGATACGGTGTCAATGTAGAAAGAATGAGCCACTTCCCCTCTGCCCGCAATTTGCTTCCCCCAGGCCCGGAGCTCGTGTCCGGAGCCAGAACACTATATGGAATTCAGCAATCCATGACCTGGAATCAACACGCTAACCTGAAGGGAAACTAGTCACAATAGGAGTGAGGTGCCGGGCCCCGCACCGTAACGAGCAACAGGCCCAGCCAACGACCAAAAACCTCAATTATGCTTGCCTCGCTTGGCAGGCCCACTGATGCAAGATCTACGCTTGACAGGCGGTCATCCGGTCAAAACCTTTACCGGACGGATTTTCTGAAGAACGGCAGATACATGTTCCAGATGCGGTTAACGGCATTGGACGCTCTGTCGCCGGACTCGGTGCTGGCCATGGCAAGCTCGTTGAGATCGTGTAAGAAGTCACTGCGTAATTTCTTGGGGACAATGTCTTTCGACAAAAGTGTCAAGTTGACAATTTCAACAAAGAGCTTTCCGTCGCGAACAAGCTTGTCGTCGTCAGTTTCACGGTTGACAAGCTTCTCCACCTGGTTCATAGTTTTGAGGCAGTCGATGCGACGACTGGCCACATCATTCAGTAGCGACGCATCCTTGTGCAAGGCCTTGTTGCCCTGGTAAACGATGAAGAGCGAGGGCAGGATGGAGAGAATTCCAAACAACAATTGCTGCGACTTGAGCAACTTGTCGATACCGTTGATAGCCACCGCTCCATCCACCTTTGTCTTCTGCACCTGGATCAAAATGGACCGGATCAACAGGCCCTTGATGATCAGCCGGTATGGGGTTTTGATCTCCTTCTCATATTGTGACATCATCATCGTAAGGTCTCCCTGGGCCACTGCCTGGCTCACCTGCTGGGGGTCGACGTTGACGTCATTGTCTCTCATGAAGTCCAACACCATTCTGTCGAGCGAGTCCAAATCCGATCTCAACGATTCCTTCGAAGCAATGGTCATGGTGTCGTCGTCACGCAAAATCGACAACATGTCTCCCACCGGCTTGACGATCCAGTTGTTCCAGAATCCAACCACAGTGTCAACCAAGTTATACTTGAACCATTCCAAGATTTGCTCGCGGTTGCTCCACACCTTGGTGGTGGTAGATGGGCCGTAGTTGAGCAAGATGAGTAAGAGTGGCCAGTAACGAACAAGAAAGTTGGGTGGAGCCGTTTCACGGCTGCCTCCGGCATCACGCACAAACTTGTCTACGGAATCAAGGATGGAGACCACGTCACTGCCACTACCAGGCAAAAGCTTCTCCACCAAGTCGGGCTGAACTGGCAAATTGTTGATGATCAATCCCAACTTCTCGTAGTAATCATCCAAATGAGCCGAAACCAACTCGATCTTCAGCTTGATCTCGTCGTCAATGAAGTTGAGCGGCACCTTGGCCATGCGAAGCTTTGACGACCGCATAATAAAGTTAATGTTGGCGTGGCCCACCATCTGCGTTGCGATATCATAGAATGACTGCCACACCGCCAATGGCACCAGTTTCCACCTCAGCTCGTCCAGAGCAGTCACCACAGTATTGCGCAAGCCCTCATTGACAAAATTGTAAACCCGAACGGGCAAAGTTTGTACGCCGTAGCAGAGTTTCGAGGAGACAGAGAGCTTCATGTCGCTCCAGTACGAGAGCTGTGATTTCGACACTATTGTCTTGAGAATGATGGAATTGGCCAAGTGGTGCACGGCAATAAGCACCGAGTACCGGTTTACCACCAGAATAAGCGCCTGGTGGGTGTCAGATCCCGAGGACGCCTTCTGTAATTCAAGTTGGTACTTCTTCAAAGTGGCCAACGAAATCTCGGGAATGTGGGTGACTTTGTTGTTGTCGAGTCCCACAGCATAGTAGAATCGGGAGAAAATCTCCTCCACCGATCCGGGCGCCACGCTATCCACTGCTCCTGTGGTGCTCACAGAGAGAAGATAGAGGCTTGTTTCGTCATTCAAGTGCTTGAGTTGCTGGAGTAATTTGGCAGAAATTGTGTTTGTGGTGCGGACCAGACGGAGCACCAGGTTCGACAATCCCGGTTTGATCAAGTCCATGGCTGAATTTGCTGGTCAAAGGGGGGTTTTCCGTGGGTGGTTAAGTTGCGGAGATGTAGGTATGGGATTATTGCTAGTACTTGCGAATGTATGTAGGTTCAAGATCTGGAGATACTGGAGATCTGGAGATCCGAGTCGAAGCTGCACAACTTGAGAGGAAAAGAGAGATGTTATATGTGGAGGTGGTTTTAGTTCGCTCCATGACTCGACTTACTACGTTTGTTGAAGCATTCTTTCGTAATATTACTGTATATGTGTGGATGGACAACTGTAGACGGACTCCAGCAACAGATGCAGACAACGACGCCGGAACAGAGCGAGAACAAGCTGAATTGATGCCGAATGTCGCCTCCAGGCGTGGAATGGCCGCACCGAGCTTTCTGCGGCCTCAATTGCGTCTCCACGCAACCTCTCGCCACGTTTACTCCTCGTCAGCCTTGTCCAAAACACCCAGTGCCTTGATCAACTCGTCAATGTCGTGGTCGCTCCAGATCTTGCGCAACACACGGTCGCCGTCCTTGGCCAAGCTCAAGGTGGCAAACTCCAACTTCTCGCTGTTCAAGTTGGAGCTGTCCACGGTCTTGGAGAGCACTTTGATGGCCAAGCTGCAGGCATCCGACAACAGCAAGTCGTCGCGGTAGTCCTTCTTCAACAACGTCTGCGCAGCCAGGTTGTTGGCGCCGATCGACGTGGCCTTCCACCCGCTGTAGTTGCCGGAAGGGTTGGAGGTGTAGAGCTGGAAGTGGTGGCGGTCGTCGTAGCCGGCGTAGATGAAACTCACACCGAACGGACGCAATCCTCCGTGCTGGGTGTAGCCCTGCTTCACGTCACAAACCCGCTTTATGAGGAGCTCACAGGGGATCTCCTCGTTGTATGTCTTTAGGTATCTTTGTGCCGACACCCGGGCGTTGTTGACCAAGATCGAGGCGTCGGCGGTCATTCCGGCCACGGCGCAGATCATCTGGTCGTTGATGTGGTACAACTTCTCTGCCGATCCGTCGCTGTCGAGGAGTTTAGAAGTGAACTTCTTTTCACACGCCAACACCACTCCATCCTTGGAGAGAATGCCAATGGCAGTGCCGGCGTTGGAGATGGCTTCCTGCGCATACTCGACCTGGTAAAGACGGCCCTCGGGCGAGAAGATTGTGGTTCTGGAGTCGTATCTTCTGGACATATTGGTGGCGGTAGTTTGAGTATAGAGTAGATTGAGGAGAGAAATGGGTGGTGGCGGGTTGCGTACTGCACAGAGTGGGGTGGTCTTGGGGGTGGAGCAAATGGGACAGCAGAGGAGGTGGATGCGGATAAGGAGGGTTTCAGCGGTTTTAAGAGGTGAATTTGAATTCGTAGTTCTTTTTGAATTTTTTCAAACAGGCTCGAATTGTCTCTTTTGAGTGCCCCTTTTCCCTTGCTCCCCAGACTAACCGTCTGCGCACCCGTACACCAGGGGTATTATTTACTACTACTACTGTTCAATACTGCCCACTAGTTTAGTACCAATACAACTCTCGACATTCAGCGGTCTTGGCTGGCGCCATGAGAATCTTTGTCAACACCCACAACTTCCCGATTGGGTATACGACGCCGCCTTTCCCGTCCATCCACTGGCCGCTCGGAGCGCTGAAACAGCAGTACCAGGAGCTGTTTCTCTACTACTCGAGTGATATCTGGAAGTTCACGGTGTACTGGTCGATCATCTTCTTTGCTGCAGTTTACACGTTGGTGGGGATCAGTGCCAGCGTCAATATTGTCATCAAGGGCATACGGCGGCGGCGGGTTACCAAATACAACCGGTCGTATGCGGCCAAATCGATTTTCGTTGGGGTTCTTTACTTGCTTACGGGCGGTGCTTATGGGCTTCTTGTGGGCGCTGTGATTGGGTTGTTGCTCCAGGCCATCTATCGTGCTGGGCTGTTGACCATGAGCACGTGGATCCCGTTTTGTTGGGGGTTTGCCCTGATCTTGTACCATATCTGCTCGTCGTATTCCACGAGTCTGATGCTAATGTGAAAACGGAGAGACGGATAGACAGAACGGACAATAACAACACTGGAAAATGGAAGGGATAGGCTTGGAATTTTGGGAAATATACGGATTACAGAGAACAGACTAAGGAAGAAACCCGAGAATCTAATGTCTCACTGTAGCTCAGAGGGGGACAGACTCGTGAGTCTATTTGCCACTGTCACCAGTCGTAGGTAAGTATGCGTAGATAGCAAGTGAGTTCGATAGCCAGTGAGTTTGATCGCCAGTGAGTTCGATCGCCTTCGATAAGTCTGGTGGATCGATAGAGAAGCACTGTTACGAGGAATAGCAACCGAAGCTTTTAAGCTTATTGTTATAATAAATTCCACAAGCCGAAGTCCTCCATGCCTGGAGAGCATTTTCGCTTTCCGTAAACCTTTGAACTTCACGAGTGTCAAATCAATACTCGACATTTCGGTGCCCTCTGGTGTCATAAATTCACCAATTGGGCAGAGGTATAGAACAATACAATTCAGACCATAAGGGCGATCCCAGGCACCATTGATGAACTGAAATTCAAGTCATTGTCTGTTTCCTTGATTTTTATAAAGAAACAGAATTTATCAGGCGTTCTACGTTGGACACCACGATAAAAATCACAAATTTAGACTTTCTTCCCATAGCACCGGCTCAATTTTATAAATTAAGAGGAAAATTCCCGTTTTCAGCAACTCACTCATGCCGGCTGTTTTGGACAAAACTCCACTTGACAGCCTCGCGTACCACTCGCTAATATTTTCAGCCCCATGCAACCACGATCGTGCTGCGATCGCTCCCAGCCATGCAGATTACTGGCCCAATTACGAAAACGGAAGTGTTCAAGTCGCATTGGCCAACTCCACTGATTTCCTTCCCTACAGATATCTTATTGTCACCAGTGTTTGTAGCCAATGTTAAGGTCTTGTGCTCAAATGTGCACGCGGCGCCTTTCGCCCAAATGTGGACCAAATTGAATTTTCAAATATACGTGGTGTTTCACTGCACACAAGCTCAAGACCCGGGTATTATCCTGCATTAGCCGCAACCCCGGCTATATCTCAAGTAATAGCTCATTGGTTACAGTCCTGCTTACACGCGACGATCAATTTAAATAGTGTTGGGGATTCTTTTGAGGCAATGGGACCAGTCTCAGGAAATGTTTGCATTAAAAGTTTTTTTTCATATAGAGCTGGACACCTCACGTCATTCCCTGGCCTATCGTGACTCTGCATTATCTTTCGGCCGCAATTTATGCGATCGCTTCTCTGCCATATCTCGCTTATAGCCACCGCCCACAGACAGGCCGTGCAATTAGCTGGTGCATGAAGCAGGCGCGCCACCCGAGTTGGGCAGCACTGTTACTGGATTGAGCGGAGCTCCATGCAAGGCGCACCTGTACGAGCACAAGGCTGTTCCAAGTCGCGTTGCAGGGCTCGGTGCATATCGAGCTTGACAGGTTGAACATGGAACCCACTATTAGCACGTAGAACCCACTAACCACAAGTCGTTCGTATCCAAACTTCAGACTTACTACCACCATCGGACTCCGGCACACGGCCCCGCCGCCTGACTCACCGGCCCCCCTCCAAACCAGTCATCCATACTGCACCCAGTCCCCAGCTCTCCCGCGGACCGCTACTGACACTGGCAAAAAATAACTCTCCGTGCACAACGATGAAAAGAAACCAGTCGAACGGGGTTTCGCTGCTAGCAAACTTGCGATAAGCTCCAGCCTCCACCTCATATCCCCGTTTCCTCTAAAAATTCGGGCACTAACCTCGTCTGCAACCACCTGTCACGATCGGCAAACGCACCGTCTCCAATGCTCTCCCACGTATTCCTGCGCCAAGCGATCCCACACCAGCGCCCAACGCAGATTCCGTTGTCTCCCACCAGCCCGTGACAGTTCTGTGTGCAGGACGGGCCCCAAGGCTTCCAAGCTCCACCCAGCTTCTGGAATTGTTCCCACTTATCCAACCTCTTGCTTCTGAGGAAGAGTCTGCGTGTTTGCAAAGCGACGCCATTCCTCGGTTTTTTGTGTATCCTGCTCGCTCCTCCCCGGTGCCCCCACTTTCTTCTCGGGCGCCCCCACGTTGACTCACGTCATCTCCCCCACAAGTCAAACTCCAACTTCCAACCGTCAAATGTCTCGGGTCGACCTGAGGTCGCTGAGCCCAGTCGCCGGACCCCTGACCAGAAACTCGCTAGCGCGCACCGATACGGGCCTGATCGCCGTTCCGTCCCGCTTCAATCCTCCGCTCCGTGACTCACGTCGAAAGAGCGGTGACTTGCACATCTTGGTGCCAGAAAACGACCACAGCCTGCTCCCCGGGTTGGCCGACGCCATCGTCATGCAGCCGTCGCCCCTGGCGTCGCTGACGCTGTCGTACAACTTCGACAAGATCACCCAGTTGCCCACCCCGGTGGTGAACAATGGCTCGTTCCACAACTACCTGATAGAGGTGCAGAAGCGGGCTCCCCACGGGCACAACGCCACCAGCGGGGTTCACGGGTCCTCGGGCCCCTTCCCGCCACCGTCACGAGTGGTTTCGGCGTTCGACGCCGGCCGTATGGCCAGAAGTCCCTCCGATATCATCGACCAGGCCGTGGTGCCCAAGTCTCGTCACATCTCCAACCCGACGCTGCTTCCGCCGCAAAACACCCGTGTGGAGATCCCGCTGCCTCCGCTCGAGGCCGAGCACTCGTACTCGGGCCAGGTGTTCCGTGCTCCGCACTTGAAGGTGTCGTACCTCTTCAACCAGGTCATTGGAACTGGAGCATTCAGCACCGTGGTCAGCGCTCGCGCCATGAACCACACGGACGTCACCGACCAGGATGTCAGTGTTGCGGCCGTCAAGATCGTCAGCGTGCCCACGGACGATGTGTCTAGCGTGTCGAACTTCCGGCTGTACATCCGCAGAGAGCTAGGAATCCTCATGCACCTCCACCACCCTAGCATCGTGCAATTGCTCGACTACAACATCACCTTGTCGATAACCCCGGAAGAGATTGACCAATCCTTCACCGATGCGTCGCTGGCGACGCCCACCGGGGCCGACATGTATGACCTCTACAACATGAAGATGTCGAACAAGCAGTACTTCTTCCTCAGCTACTGCCGAGGCGGAACGTTGCTCCAGTGGCTTCTGCACAACCACAAGTTGGCCTCCTACTCCGTGGGGTTCTGGAAGCTCATGGAGCGGGTGGTGGCCGAGTTGATCTCTGCGGTGGCCTTCTTGCATGCCAACTCGGTGGTGCACCGGGACATCAAGCTAGAAAACATCTTGCTCAACAACACTAATGAGTTGGACATCCACAACGTGGAGGATGTGGCGTCCGCCCTCTCGTCGTTCAGCACCTTGACTGACTTTGGCCTCTCCAAGAAACTCGAACTGCCCTCGCAGCTTCTTCTGACAAAATGTGGTTCCCAGGACTACGTCAGCCCCGAGCTCCTCATGGGACTCAAGTACGACGGAAAGCTCTTGGACTCGTGGTCGCTCGGCGTGGTGATATATTCCATACTAGAAGATCGACTTCCGTTTGACCTGCCTCCTCAGGAGTACGCCAGCGCCAGTGGTGTGTCTCCGTCGGTGTTGAAGAGACGCAGGAGCAGAAACAACCCTGCTCACCGCATAGCTATGATCGACTGGGACTGGTATCGGGTGCCGGCGGTGATGAAGGACGAGTCGTTGCCTCAAGAGGCCAAGGACATCATGTCTCGCTTGGTGCGTCTTGCCGAGGTCTTCTTGGCCCGCAAGGACAAGCGGATGCTGGTGACCAAGGTTTTGGATGACGAGCAGTTCTCCTGGATCAAGGACACGATTCCAGCTGGATTCTACGACTTTGCTCGCTAATCAGGAACAAATCTCCCAGCAATCTCGAGCATGTTACCACTATTCTAAATTTTTTGGACCATACTGATCTCTCTGGGGCGAGTTCTGGCCGCATCCTCGATGTTTGTGCCCACTCGCCAACTGTAACAATACACAATTTATACATAATTTCCAGAGTAGCTCACTCAGCACAAGCACTTTCGACCCGCAAACAAAAAAGTTTATAAACAAAAAAACAGAAACTCAAATTTCTAACATGAAAAACAGTCGCCCCACGCCAGCAGTATTTTTTTTCCAAAATTTTCACCCAGTTCTCCCCCACTAATTCCACTCTGGACCTGACCCAAATCGCCGCCTGCATCCAGCACCAACATACCAATCTCACCTTCTATCACCACCTACTTATCTTTTCCATCCACATCTTCTTTCTGCTGTCTGGGCAGTGCTTTCGCGAGGCAACTTCTCCATATTTCTTTTCATTTCCTCATTCCACCGCATCTCGCCCCACACGGCCGCGCTGACTGATCATGATCGGAGCCAGTGTTTCACCACCGCCAGCACACGCCAATAACGGCAGCAGCCTCGGCCATATATCCAAAACGAAAGTCCCCGAGCTCCCGCACATCACCAACAACATTGTTCCCCTATCTAATGTGTTGCGGTTCTACACCCAGGAAGCATACAAGCAGCTCACTCGACTAATCGAGAACTTGGCCAATACCCGAACGTCCGAGAGCGACATTGCCCGCAAAAAGAAGTTCTTGGAGTTAATCATCCTTCTTCGGCAGGACTTCATCAAGCTATACACCTTGGTGAAATGGGCGCAGAACGCCAAAGATGTGTCCAAGTTGATCGATTTGCTCAACTGGCTCCGGACCCAGGAGTTCTGCTTCGACAACTTGGCGTACCGGCTCAACGAGTTCAACAGCTTCTCGGGCGCCAAGTTGCCCAACTCTGACATCTTGACCAGTTTGGAAGTGTTGATCGATGGCCGGCCCCAGTTGCCCTCTTACAACTACATCTCCAAGCCGAAAATCTCCGCAGAGAAGATCTTGGAGGTGGTTCGTGACCTTAACTTGACGCTTACTGCGCGGATGGCGCTAATAAACGAAATGCCTCGGCGTTTCTACAACAATTACGAGGTCAGAGATGGCAGGGTCTTCATCACCATCCCCAACGAGTTCCAAGTTTCCATCACCGTGGCCAACGATTTGATCATCGACAACGACGAAGACTACTACAAATCGCCGTTCTTCTTCATTGACTTTGCATTTCTATTCGGAATCAACCCGGATACTGGTCTCATCACCCATAAGGATGCCAAAATCATCACCACCCTCCCCAAATCCTCGAGGGCCAAGTTGGAGAAAGTGGTCAATGAGGTCTTGCTCAAGCAGTCCTTGAATGGCCTCTATGATGTTTTGCATAAATATGCTGTTTCTTTCAAGTTGTACTTGATCTCCAGACAATTGAGAGATTTGTCTGTTAACAGCAAATGGAGAAACAATCTCCAGTACAAGTACAACTCCTCGCTCATTATCATCAACTACTGGTGCAACCATTACTTGTCGAGAAATTGGAAATCGTTTGTCGAAATTGGCATCGACAAGCTGTACAACCTCAATTTCCGGTGGTTTATGAATGGAAAGTATAACCTCAACCATGATATCCCGAGTATCAACGGTGATTCCGATTCAGACGAGGCTGAAGACCTCAGTGTGGACTTCATCTTGAATCTCATCATCAACAAGCATTCGGAAATTCTAATGGCCAAGATCCATAATCAGTTTGCTGCGTTGGTGCCAGAAGAATCCATCTCATTTGTCAATCCTTACCAGTTGCTTATCAAACTCACCCCCAGAAAATCGACCATCTTGGCCATCAATCCACTCACGGGATTCTTCTACTTCATGGATCCTTCTCCAATCGAGAGCCAAACGCAAAACAGGATCAACAGCCAACCAACCCAGGTAAAAAATAAGAATTTCGTCAGTGAACAGGATATGATCAATAATGTGGTCAACAACTTAATTCAATTGAGGCTTGAGACATTCAGCCGAGCACTCAACACAAAGTTGGTCACCTCGGAGTGGATCGCCAACGACATCATCAAGATCAATGACTACGAGACAGTGAAATTGTTGAACTTCATCGTTGATGAGCAAGCAAACACCTCAAACAAAATTCAATTTTATAGATGTCGCAATTGGCCCTCGTCGTGGTTCCTCATCAACATGATCAGCGGACTCACGTCAAAAATTTACTGGTGGGTCGCAAGGCTCAAATCCATCAAAGGTGAATGGAAAATCCAGTGGGTCCAGAAACTCAAGTTTGGCGGAGAGGAATTCCTCGACTACGAATTCTTCAACACACTCTCCAGATCCTGCTCCAATATGATTGTGGACCACATGATTGTTGAAGAATTACAGGCAAGGAAAATCAACTATGTTAAGGTTGATGATTCAGCCACCTTGGAAAAATTCAGCTTATCACACGACGTGGCAAGTGGTCCTTCCAATTACGAAGTGGTGATGGCTTTACACAATACTGGTAAGCTCTTACCTGTCTCTGTTGCAAGTACTGCCTTATTCCTCATTGTTCGACTTTCATCGGTCAATAATGCCACTCGCTTGATCTTGGCGATCACTGGAACTTTGAAAAATGTGTCCTCCACCGACGTGGAAACGTTCAGCAAATTGAATGTCACAATCAACCCGGAAACCGACGTGTTTGAGATTCTGACCTCAGTGGATCTCTCGAATAAAATGTCTGAGAATAGCGAAAGTTCCAGTTCAAACTCTCTTCTCGATGATTTGTTTGACAATGTCTCAAAGGTGGATCTGTTGATCAAAATGTTGTATCAACTCAAAAAGACTAATATTGTTGTCACCAACAATTCGCACAACGAAATTAGCTTTGGAATTGACCCTTTTTATAAACCGTTCCATCTCCAGCTCCCGGAGCGCAAATCTGGAATGATGAACTTGACTGCAAATCCAGACGAGAATGATGATGTGAAAATGTTGGTTGGGTTCATCAACCAGCAAATCAGTGAATCACACGAGGCCCTTGTGGGGTCCATCAAGTACCTCAAGGAGTATGTACCCATCTTCAAGTCTATCAAGGCAGTGGAGGAGATACTCGCTGCTCATAATAATGAGAGGTTGCCAAACAAATTGAATCGGTTGCAGTTTGATGTCAAGTTTCAAAGTTTGAACTTGATGCAATTTGTTTTCCACGTCAATTATATCAATCCAAATTCTCCAAAGAAAACTCAAAAGGATAAGATATCGTTTTCTTTGGCGTTCAAGAATAACATCTTTGAAAAGAGTCGTCGTTTACTCTTAAAATTCTCCATGAAAGAGAATCTCAACTCTCAGAATTTGAAGTACAAGAAGTTGTTTGAATCGATCTTCAAGGCTGCCACTGAAATTCAACAAGAGAAACAAAGAGAGAGTAATACCGTGGTGTTGTTGAAACTCAACTACGATTTCTTGATCGATTGCAGCCTCTTAGAGCCATTGATGACGAAAGTGGTGCAGTGTTTCTTGGCTTATCTCAAGAGTGATTCGTGAGCAAGATATCAAAATGTATTATAATGCAAGTTACTATATTTAAAAGGCCAAGGTGGCGTAGGTACAAGCGATTGCCAAGAATACGGCAATGAGGATGGCGAGCTTCACCAACCATCTCTCGAGTCTGCCCACAGTGTCTTTACAAAGCACCAAGTAGAACAGACATGGCAAAATGATGCAGATGAGGAAGCAGATAGAGGAGCCCAAGATTCCAATGATTTTGTCAAACTCGGGCATCAAGATCGCCAACGCCACAAAAGTTGCATTGACTCCAACTCTGATGAGAAACCGACCAAGCTGCTTCGACAAATTCTTGAATACACTATCGCCTTCAACGATAGAATCAAGAGAGAGAATGCCGTCCAATGTCGAGATGATGGGTTTGGCATTCAATGGGGTCTTTGCAAGCGGGACAATGCAAATGAGTCCACTGATTAATGGATAGATCCACAATGGGTATCCCTGGGTTTCCAACAAGGTACTGGTGACCTCATTGTTGCACAAGGCACCATACATGAGGAAGCCAATGACTGCCATGGAGGAGTCGGTGAGCAATGTGATTGTGTAAGTTGTGAAGAGCGTTCTGGTGAACTTGTAAGGGTGTCTCATATCCGACTTCAAGTTGGGGAAGATGGCATGACCACCGAAGGGAGCCATCAAGATTCCAATGGCCACGAAAAGGCGGGGGAGGTCTTGGGGCCACAAGTTAGTGGGCATGGCGCTGATGAGCGAGCCTGGCGATGTCTGTTTAATCAAGCCACAGGCAAAGACTAGCACAGTGATGGAAATGGTGGACAAGATGCCAAACAACGAGAAGATGGACAAGATGGGCAACGGCATGAATGTGAAGGGAGTCAACACGATGAACGCCACGATCTTAAACCGGGTTTTCGTCCACACCTCGTCGTCGCCCACGAGCGAAAAGAGCGAGTCACTGAAGAGAAGAATCAACGACACACCCAGCCCCAAAAGGTCCACGAAAAACACCAAGGAGATCAACAACTTGGCGGTGGCGCCGTACGCGGCCTGGCCCAAGTCGGCGTACGTCATCAACGTGCTATCGGTGTCCAAAGCCTTGGACAAGAGGGTTGCTGTCCACCAGGTCGACAAGCAGCACAAGATCAACACCGGCAAGCCGATGACCCATCCGGCCTTGTAGAGACCCACGGGGAGCGCCAAGAGCCCCACGCCAATCAACACATTGACCGAGTTGAGGATGGTCTGCGGCGCAGTCGACTGGCCAGCAACCACGGTGACCACATTCCCATCCTTGTCCTCGATCCGCTTCAAGCCAAAGTGCGAGGCGGTGCTGGCGTGCGAGATGGTCAGGCGGACCGACAGAAACGACTTGGCTGGAATCACCCGCTTGGTAGGGATGGGGATCCCGCCTACAGCCAGGCCTCGTCTCGACTTGGACGACTGGAGCACACTGGCAATGTCGTCCTGGTAGAACACCTCGTTGAAAGGCAGCGGCCCCAGCACCCCAAACGGCGTGCCGCGGAACGAGCTGTACTCGTTCAAAATCGTGCTGAGCCGCTCTCCGTGGGGAGACGGCACCATCAAGTCCGGATCGTACAACTCGTCATCCACATCGTGGTGACCAGGCGACGCCGGCGCAAAAAAAGACCGCTTCTTGCGGATGTCCGGGTCGAGCTTCAGCACCGCAAACAGCTGTGCACGGGTGAAGGACGACGCAAAGTTGTGCAACGAGTTTGGGCCCCGAAACAGCCCCAATGGCTGGTCGAGGATCGACTGTCTTCTCGACAAGAGAAACGACGATTCGGTGACGGCGGCCTCGTCGTCGGTCCCGGAGGAAACCGGAGTCAAGTCGTGGGATGGCATGCTTGGTGGCGGCCGGATTGGGGGGAAGACGCCGGGGTTGGTGGTTGTCGAGATTTTAGGTGATGGTGTTTTCGATTCCGGCTTATCTATTGCCCAATGCGGCAGCGGTGGTGAGCCGCACGCGCCTGCAACGAACAACCTGCTGAGGGCTGTAGGTGGCTAGGAGACTATGCAGCATATATAAGGAGGGGCCGCGGGGGATTTTTGATTTGGGTTTCGGTTTTTTACTCTTCGCTCTTTCTGGCGTTTTTCGGACTTGTCTCACTTCGTGGGTTTGCACGGTGTTGACATTCCGATCGCCGGATGGCGCGATTAGTAGAGCCGGCACTAGCCTCCGCCGCCAACTTCCCCATCGGGAAGGCCCGCTGGCGCCAGTAAATACGGGAGTTTAGACTTTTTTTTTTTTTGGCGGCTACTCGGTGCTCCTGGGTTGTGTGTTTTCACGTGCCGCATCACGTGCGCTCTATCGACCCAGGTGCCGTTCGTGGAGCCCGTCGTTATCTGGCATCGGCCACCAGCCTCCTTCATTTTCCAACTTCCATTGCATGTTTCGGCGTTTTCTGACGGCGGTGGTGACATTTGTCCAGTCGTTCTTCCTACCCGAGCACCAGCTTCTGTCCAGCCAGAAGTGGGTGTTGGGTCTCGTGAATTTAGCCACAGTGGTGATCTTTTGGGTGCTGTCATCGTTCCTTGTCAACGACTTGTTCGAAACCGACGTGTACCGCAAGCCGTTTTTCATCACCTGGCTCAACACCTCCTGCTTCATCTTCTACTTCATTCCTTACTTAAAGTACAAGGATCTCTCGGTGGTTGCGTTTGTCGAATTGCTCAAGCAGGACTACGAAAAATCAACCTATGAGCGCATAGCTGACGTGGAAACGCCTCCCGGCCACTCCAACGCCTATGGCGCATCCATTGAAAACTTGTCAGAGACGACAACTTCCCTTGAGTTGGAGGTGGACTCCAAAGATTACGATGAAGAGGTGCCTATGTACGAGACGATGAAGCTCTCGCTCCAATTTGTCATGCTCTGGTTCGGCGCCAACTTGGTGACAAACTCGTCGCTCTCATACACACTGGTGGCTTCGCAAACCATCTTGTCTTCCACATCGTCATTCTTCACACTCTTGATTGGCTACTTATATCACATTGAAAAAATCAACACCAACAAAATCGTGGGCATTGTGCTCTCGTTTGGAGGCGTGCTTATTGTGACGAAGATTGATTCATCCGACTCAACAAACCTCCCGCCGGGCGCGTCTCCC
Source organism: Sungouiella pseudoflosculorum (assembly GCA_030674735.1). Classification (NCBI taxonomy): domain Eukaryota; kingdom Fungi; phylum Ascomycota; class Pichiomycetes; order Serinales; family Metschnikowiaceae; genus Sungouiella; species Sungouiella pseudoflosculorum. The sequence continues at coordinate 111,838 of JAKUAO010000011.1, read as the reverse complement.
ATGCTTGTTCTTTGGGGAAATCTCCTTGCTCTCTCGGGTGCGTTGGTGTATGGAATCTACACCATTCTCTTGAAACACAAGATCACCAAGGAAAACTCCACGCGGGAACGCATTTTGGACACTCATCTTTTCTTTGGCTTCGTCGGGCTCTACTGCCTCTTGTTGCTCTGGCCAGTAATTATCATTCTACACTTTACCAAAATCGAGGTGTTTGAGATCCCCAAGGGACTACATGTGCTCTCACTTCTAAGCATGAATGCATTGATCACCTTCATCAGTGACTTCTGCTGGTGCAAGGCGGTTTTGCTCACGAGTCCCTTGACGGTGACAGTGGGACTTTCGCTCACAATCCCGTTGGCCATGGTGGGAGACTGGTTCATCAAGGGCTTCCACGTCAACTTCTGGTATTTATTTGGGGCAGCCACTGTCACTATGGGGTTCTTGGTTATCAACAAGGACGAGCAGGGAGACTTTATCTCTGAAGAGTAGTGGTGGCATCGGTGGTCTGGGTCTGCCCTGGAGCAGACTTGTGTTATAGATGGACTCCCATTTCCGGCGAATTAAATTATGGACAATCTCCGGACGTAAGCTTGCTATTTCATTTTCCTTGCTATCTTTTTCGCTATCTTTTTCGCTCTGAATTTGGGCTTATGGCTCGGCTCAAGCAATATCCAGCCACCTCGAAGTGTATACAGCCCTCACCGACTTTGACCTACAACTTCACCAACTTGACCGCCAGAAATGTGGAAGCCGATATTGCCGATTCTCTGGCTTTTCGTCCTCGTCAATGCCGATATCTTCCACCAGTTTGAATTGGACCTTCGTGCCAGCGAACTGCCCGGGGGTATCATCTCCATCACCAACAACAACCTACTGATCATTTCCCGCCCAAACAGAGACCACTTCACTCTCTTGGTGCTCACATCCACAGACGATAAACATAAGTGTGACGTTTGCCATGTGCTCAAGCGGCTCCTTGTCAGGGTAGCATCGGCGTGGTACAAAAACTATCCCGGATCTCAATACTTGTACTTTGCAGAAGTGGATGTGGTTGACCGGTCGAACGTGGAGATGTTCAACTACCTTAAACTTGATCTGGTTCCGCAGATCTGGCTTATTCCACCCTCTCATATTGCTGAACTCCACAACAATACTCGAGCCAAGAAGTTCAACGATGAGAAAGAGGAATACTTCGACAACTACGACATCTTGCTCGAACCTCATGCCCAGTTCGAGGTCCCCGACTCCTCGTTTGATGACCAGGTGTTCCGTTTTGCCGACTGGCTCGCAATTGGCACCCAGAAACGTGTGATTGTCAAGGAGGAGAATGCCGTGGCCAAGTTCATTGCAACCTTCGGAGCCACCTTCGGCGCAATCTTGTTGCTCAAGAAGAAGGGTCCAAAGTTCATCACCGGCACTGTGACCAAGGGCAAGATCTACCAGGTGATGACGTTCTTTGCTTTGCTAGCTATTCTTGGAGGCTACTCTTTCTCGTCCATTCAGAGAGTGCCCTTCATTGCCCAAAACGACAAGGGCGAGCCCATCTACATCAGTGGAGGTATCCACTATCAGTTCGGCGTGGAGATTCTCCTTGTGAGCGCCAACTACCTCCTCCTCGGCATTGCATTCGTGACGTTGGTGTACTTGGGCAAGTATAGAGTCACCGACAAGAGTGCCATCAAAAGCACCAGTATCCAGGCTATTCTACAAATCGTGGCCTTGGGAGTGGTTTATCTACTTTTCAGCATTCTCACCAGCATGTTTTTGAGAAAAGACTCTGGATATCCGTACCTGTTGACCAAACTCTTTTGATCCTGCACTGCCAGAGGCTCTTCATTAATCTCGCTAACCAACTTTTATAGCCGGCTCCAAAATCAACACCATGGCCGAATTGAAAAGACAGCCCGGCTCTGCCATTCTGGGAACCACCAAGAAACCAAAACTTATCACGGAGTTTTTCGCTCAGGCCACCAAGAAGCCAGCAAAGAAGCCTGTTTCCAAGGCAAAACCGGCCCCAAATCGCGTCCAGATCACCTCGAAAGAAACGGCCATTGAGGACAAGCCAGAGAAGCTCGAAACCAAAACGGCCAATGTGGAGTCGACAACCACCGAACCAAACGCGTCGGCTTCGGAACCACGGCCTCAATCCATTTCTGAGCCAGATTATTCACAATTCTGCGCTGATTTGAACTTCGACAAAGACGCGTGGGTGAACTCGCTCTCCACCGAGCAGAGGCAGTTGCTCTCGCTCGAGATCAACACCTTGCATATCACCTGGCTTGCTGTTTTGCACAAGGAGCTCACCAAGCCCTACTTCCTCAAGCTCAAAAAGTTCTTGCATGCCCAGGCCAACAAGACCGTGTTCCCACCGCCAGGACACATCTACTCTTGGTCTCACTACACACCGCTTCCGGACGTCAAGTGTCTCATCTTAGGACAGGATCCGTACCATAACTTCAACCAGGCCCACGGGCTCGCATTTCTGGTTCTTGAGCCCACAAGACCACCACCATCGCTCCTCAACATTTACAAGACATTGAAAATCGACTTCCCCTCGTTTGAAATTCCCGAGTTCGCCAAGCTCAACAAGCAGGGTAAGCCTGGAGGAGGTAACTTGACCAAATGGGCCAAACGTGGAGTGCTCATGTTGAATGCATGTTTGACAGTGGAGGCACACAAGGCAAACAGCCATGCCAACCAAGGGTGGGAGCAGTTCACGGAGCAGGTCATCAAGGCAGCAATCACCCAGGCAAAGAAGGAGACGGGACTGGGGTTTGTCGTGATGGCATGGGGAAGCCCAGCCCAGAAACGAGTGGCCAACTTCTCAGCGCAGCTCAACTCGCCTGACACGCCATTTCTCGTGTTGAAGACGGTGCACCCCTCGCCTCTTTCCGCCAGTCGTGGCTTCTTCGACCTGAAGGTGTTTTTCAAATGCAACGAATGGTTGGTTCAGCAGGGGAAACAGCCCATCGACTGGGGTCTTTTCGATGGCAATGTTGTTACTGGACAATAAGGGGACTGAGGATGAGGGCAGTGGAATCCAATCCTTTCGTTTTTGTCGGTTCAATAAACACTTATCCTTAGACATCGTGTAGGGTATCGCTGTTGATGCTGAATCCTTTAATTAAACATTATGTTTGAGAAACTTTCCAGGTATTGGTAGAATCTGTTCGAATCTGTTCTTATCTGTTCTTATAAACTAACTGTGATCGAAAAGTGACCATCTCATGAGCCCTAAAATTGGTTTGCTCAGAATTGTTGTGTAGCCAGAGGTCAACTTGAGCCAATACAACTCGATTTTATGGAGCTAAACAATTAAAACCAGAGTCACAGTATTCCAAAAAAACAAACAATTGCATATTTTAAGTGGACTATCGTATTTCTCTGAAAAGCCAAATTCTTACAATCCCACTATTAGTTGGGTACCTATGGTCAATACTATGCCAAGAACGGATTAGCCTAAGTAAGTCTGATCCATGGCTTTCTCGATAGACAAATGGCAGAAAACCAATTCAAACTTATAGTTGGATTCATTTCGAGTCCAAATTTGCCATCTTAATTTTTTTTTCTATTCATTTTCTCAACTCTAGTACCTTCTCTCAAGATGTCCAGTCTCTGTTCCTATATCACCTGTCTAATATAATCTCGCGCACAAGATTCAAAACTTATACAAATCTTAAACAGCACATTTCTCCTGATTTTCCCCCACCAATGGCGGACCGAAAGAAAAAGAAAGTTGACTACGTGGAGTCCAGTGACTCTGAGGCCGAACAGCCGCCCTCGGATATTGAAGTCGACATGAGTCTGGTGGATCCAAAACGAGTCAAGCGGTTTCTCTTGAATTGTGATCCAAAAGTTGCGAGAGAAAACGACGTGGACGATTCGACTATCCGATTCAAGTATCTTTTGGGCCTCACCGACATCTTCCGCTACTTCATCGACATCAACATGTCGAAAGATGCCAAGTTCAAGAAGTTGATCAAACAGATCGATGGAAAGATCAGCTTCAAACAACCCAAAAAGAAGCTGACGCGAGGCCGCAGAAAGTCGGAGAAGGAGGAGGATGCCGAGCTTCTCGAAGACGAGGAACATATTGGCGATATGGAGCAACAACGCACAGTTCTCACCGAATCTCCATCGTACATTAAAGGTGGAAGCTTGAGAGAGTATCAGGTGCAAGGACTCAACTGGCTCATCCTGCTTTACGAGAATCGCCTCAGTGGAATCTTGGCTGACGAGATGGGATTGGGTAAGACTTTGCAGACCATTTCGTTCTTGGGCTACTTGAGGTACATCAAGAATGTGGATGGACCCTTTATTGTGATTGTTCCCAAATCCACCCTAGACAACTGGAGAAGAGAGTTCCAGAAATGGACTCCGGAGGTGGATGTGGTGGTTTTACAGGGAAACAAGGACCACCGTCAGGACATAATTCGGACTCGATTGCTCAACGCCAAGTTCGATGTGTTGATCACCTCGTTCGAGATGGTGATCAGAGAGAAGTCGCAGTTGAAGAAGTTCCGCTGGCAGTACATTGTTGTTGACGAAGCTCACAGAATCAAAAACGAGGACAGCTCGCTTTCGCAGATCATTCGGTTGTTTTACTCAAAGAACCGACTCCTCATCACCGGAACTCCACTTCAAAACAATTTGCACGAACTTTGGGCCCTTCTTAATTTCATCTTACCAGATGTGTTTGGCGATTCCAACGTGTTCGACCAGTGGTTCGATAGCCAGGCGGACAAGGAAAAGAACCAGGACCAAGTGGTGCTGCAGCTCCATAAAGTGTTGAGTCCGTTCTTATTACGGAGAGTCAAGTCTGATGTGGAGACTTCGTTGTTGCCCAAGATTGAGACGAATGTCTACACGGGAATGACTGAAATGCAGGTGGAGTGGTATAAGAAGCTTTTAGAGAAGGATATTGATGCTGTCAATGGAGTGGTTGGCAAGAGGGAAGGTAAAACCAGACTCTTGAACATTGTTATGCAGTTGAGAAAGTGCTGCAACCATCCATACTTGTTTGATGGTGCTGAGCCTGGTCCCCCATACACCACAGACGAACACTTGGTGTTCAACTCTGGAAAAATGATCATCTTGGATAAGATGCTCAAGAAGTTCAAAGCAGCTGGATCGAGAGTTTTAATCTTCTCACAAATGTCGAGATTATTGGATATTCTCGAGGATTACTGTTACCTCCGTGACTACGAGTATTGTCGAATTGATGGTTCCACCTCGCACGAAGACAGAATTGAAGCTATTGACGATTTCAACGCTCCCGAGTCTGAAAAGTTTATTTTCCTTCTTACCACTAGAGCAGGTGGATTGGGAATCAACTTGACAACTGCAGACATTGTCATTCTTTACGATTCAGACTGGAACCCACAAGCTGACTTACAAGCTATGGACAGAGCCCACAGAATTGGTCAAAAGAAGCAAGTGCAAGTGTTCCGGTTCGTCACCGAGAATGCTATTGAAGAAAAAGTTTTGGATAGAGCCGCTCAAAAATTGAGATTGGATCAGTTGGTTATTCAACAAGGAAGACAGTCCTCCGCCAGTATCGGTAACACTGCAGACGATTTGTTGGGCATGATCCAGCATGGTGCTAAGGCAGTCTTTGAGTCTAAGAGTTCTAGCTCAATGCTTGATGATGATATCGATGCAATTTTGTCCAGAGGAAAAGAGAAGACAGCAACATTGAATGCAAAGTTCAACAAACTTGGACTTGATGATCTTCAAAACTTCACATCTGACGCGTCTGTTTACGAGTGGAACGGTCAGAACTTTGCAAAACGTGAGAATGAAGGCTTGGGTCTCACCTGGATCCATCCATCCAAGCGTGAGCGGAAGGAGCAAACCTATTCTGTTGACAATTACTACAAGGACATGTTGAAAACTCCGTCTGCTCAGAGCAAACTGGGTCCCGTCGTGAAGATCAAGCAGCCAAAGGTCTATCATGCCCAAGATCACCAATTCTTCCCTCCAGAATTGACCGAATTGCTCAATAGAGAACAGCTCGCATATAAGAAAGAGGTCGGATATGCCTACTCGCTTGACGATTTTGGAGACAGTGACGAGGAATTCCTAAGTGAAGACTACAAAGATGATATGACCAGAGAAGAGAAGCTCAAGCTTGAGCAGGAAAAGATCCAGAACGTCGCTCCCCTTTCCGAGGAGGAACATAAGTTAAAGGAAGACCTTCTCAAAGAGAGTTTCCACACTTGGTCCAGACGTGACTTTACCAACTACATTCACAGCTGTGCAAAGTTTGGACGACATGCGTACAAGGAGGTGGCCAAGGCAATTGGCCAAGAAGTCTCTGAGGTTGAACGCTACACCAAGAAGTTCTGGGAGTCTTGCAAGGAGATTGATGGGTACGAAAAATATGTTGCTCAGATTGAATCCAGCGAGAGAAAGATTGCAAAACTTGAGAATCAACAGGCCTTGTTGGCTAGCAAGATTGAGGCAGCTGAAGATCCACTTGAAGACCTCAAGATTCAGTATCCACCAAACAATTCCAAACGAGTTTACTCAAAACTTGAAGATCGGTTCATTATGTGCTGTGTTCACAAGTACGGTATATTCAGTGACAAACTCGGAGAAAAGATCAAGCAAGAAATTATTCGAAGCGACCTATTCAGGTTCGATTGGTATATCACCTCTAGGACTCCTCAAGAAATAAGCAGAAGAGTGAACACATTGATGCTTGCTCTAGCGAAGGAGTCCGACACTGGAACTACACGTAAAAGAGGAAGACAACCAAATGGGAACAATGTTCGTGTTGGGTCGGTGGAACCCAGCACCAACGAAGCAACCCCGGATCCAAGCGATTCTAAGGGCAAGAAAACGGCCGGAGCTGGCAAAGGCAATAAGAAGATCAAGATTGAAGGTTCGGGTTAGATGACGGTTGTATAATACATGACTATTGAATCATAAATACTCTTGGCGGATGGTGGATTCCACAGTGGAGATGTAGTAGGGAACCTTGTTAGCTGTCCAACTGACAGAGAGATAATCACTCATTTCGAATTTCTCCACTCTCAAATAGTCGAAAATGGTCTTCTCCGTTCCGGCTTTGTACCGAGGTGGAATAAAGTTCCTTAAACTGATGATCTTCGAGCCAGGCTTCAATCCGTGAAGCAATTTTCCCACTTCCACATTCAATGGGAAATCAAACAAGTAATTGTTGACAATTAAAATGTTGCAGTCAACACACTTCTTTCTCACTTCTTCATTCTCGACAAAACTCTGATTCAAAGCAAACGAGAGTTGTAATGGCTTCAACCCGAGAACAATTAATTGCTTCTGCATGAAGTTTTCTTGCAACGCTGTGAGCTTGGAAGCATGCTTCATCACCTCGCAACCTCCGCTATCCTTCACTCCAAATTCCAATGCGGCCTGGAAAGTTGTGTTTCCGACACCAGATCCCAAATCATAGAATCTGTCTTCGGGCTTCAAGCCAACCTTTGTCAAGACCTCACTCACGAAGGATGGAAGGAGCTCGCCGTAAACCTCAGCGGTGAAAGCCTTGTAATATCTAAGCTTTCTGGAGTCTGGTGAGACGATTCTAGTGTAAGCTCTCAAAAGTAATTGTTGAACAGCGAAACGAGAGAGTTCGGTCATTTTGTTGAGCAGGGAGATGAATGCTTGTGGGTATGTCAGAGGTCTCAAATGACGGTAACGAGTGAGAAATCTCTCGGGAGGGATAACATGTGGGAGAGTTTGGGTCTGTTCAAATGCCCCGTTTGTGAAGGGGCTCTTCGCATTTTGAGAGTTGACAGTTACTTCACTGTCGTTGAGAACCTCAAAGTAGAATGTGTCCAACTTAAGTTCCAGGACTGTCGGTTCAAACTTATAATTCTTGGGCAAATAACTTCTGAGGCTACCATTGATATCAATCAGAGGATCAATTTCAATGGAGTATGGAGAAAGCTCAAGCATCAATGTGTTCCACTTGTCGATGACGTACATGAAGTCAGCGAATTTGTCGTCCTCAACAGCTTCCACCAAAGCCTTGCAGTAATCCTCGTAAAAGATTTCCTTTAGAACTGTGGAATGTGAGAAATACAATGCGAAGTGGATCTCAAAGATTTTTTGCAACTCGAAGATTGGATCAAGCTCGTTAGTCTTTGGGGTAGCAAGAATAAATTGCTCAGTGTGTTGAGGATAAAGCAAGTATCTCACATGAATAATGTTGCGGGAGTTGACTTTCGTCTTTCCATGAGAATCTGTCGTTTCAATAGGAGGGAAACTTGAAGGCAATGATTTGTACGACTTCAAATGGTCTTTGATCACTTTAGCTGCCACGGTATTGTTGATGGGCAAAACTCTGCCAGGCTGTAACATAACCAGAATATCGTCACTGAATACTATTGGATGTGGAACAAGACTGTTTGAGGTCAAGCAATCGTTGAATAGTTGTCTGTTGTTGAGTGGGACAGCAGTATCATGCATAATACTCACAGGGTCAAAAGGACTGACTTCGACTGAGTTCCCATCTTCGTCGCTATCGATAGCATCCTGAAGCTCCTCCAATTCATCTGCATCCGAATCGGATTCACTTTCGGAAGTCTCGTCATCCCTGGATCTTCTGCCTCGTTTGTGTTTAGCATTCTTCTGTTTCTTTTCAACAAGCCTCTTTTGGGCACTCTTCAATTGTTGTCTGTTTTGAAATTCGGGAATCAAGTGGTAGGTTGGCTTCCGCTTTCTCTTTTCCCCTGTTTTGACACACTTACCATCTCCTGTGACGCTTTGGAACCACCGAGCCTCTTCGATCAATGCGCTGACCTTCAAACTCTGCTCCTTGCGTGCGCTTCTTGTGCGTCTGGAGCGAGTGACTGGGCGAGTGAGCCTCTGCTGTTTAAGCAACTGCTTCTCCTCTTCCTTCTTTCTCAAGGTTTCAGCACGTCTCTGATTCCGCAATTCTCGTTTCTTTTGCTTCTCCTCCATTTCCTCAGGTGTGTACTCTCGCACCACCTTCTCCTTCTTAACTAGAGCTTGCTTCCGTAAATCATCTAGCTCCACCTCATTACGCGTATGACGTCTGCGGCGCCGGCTCGAGTTTTCGTCAGCCATCAGGGCATACCACTGAGCTTCGTAGATGAGTCTTTCGACGTCGTTGGCAAATCTCTTCTGCCTCACGCACGCTATCTCCAATTTTTTCAACTTGTCTTCAATCTCCTTCTCGGTTCTGAACGGGAGAAACTCCTTCAATTCATCTTTGGGAGTATCAAACTTGAGACCCTCTCGTATGATATTCAACTCCAACTTGGTGAAAGGAACGGCCTCGCTTCCTCCCAAAACAGCAATCGCCTCTTCCACTTCGCTTGCCCCGAGTAGATCAGCACGTCTTGGCCCCGAGCGTTTCAAACCTGCGGCAGTCAAATCGTCCCGAATGAATGCTGCAATCTTGGCGTTACGAGCAATCTCGGCAGCAGTCAAAGGTTTTGGAGGGGGAGGGGCAGCCACTACTTGCATTTTGCGCATGATGTTCTGCATTCTCGTCTTGACCTCGTGTGGTTTGCGGAAAACGAGGTTGCGGTGGATGAACTCGAAAGGCTCGCCTGCCTTCACGCATGCGCTGATGAAATCAAGCTCTCTCAGCAGCCAACGGGGTCGGTGTGGGTTGTGGTTAGAAATCAAATTGGCAATTTCGTCCAGGGGAACATCGGGCAAGAGCCGAGCAATGTCTGAAAGTAGGTACAAGTCGAGATCGTGGCACACCTCGAAGGCGGTGATGTGGTTTTCGCCCAAAATCGACTTTTTGCTCCCGTATAAATCCTCCAACTGGGCCACTCTGGAATGTATGGAACGGCGGTCGCGCATGAAGCACTCGTACTCGAGAAGCTGGTAGTTGATGGGCTGTGGGCGATACCATTCCAGCACGATCAACTGCATCTCGGGCCGGGTGAAGCCTGCCGGCAATTCAGCCAGTTTCAACGCATCCATCACGTCGCTCCAGGGGATATCTGGGAATTTTTGGGCCAAGCTCGAGCGGAGGAGATCGTATTGGGCCGTGGCAACGAGTCCGCCCGGCAGCAGATCATGGTCTTCGCTTTTCACACTGTGAGGAGACATGACTTCGCTCAGAAGTGGAGTCATGAGGCCGTTTTCCGGGTCGGACATGAGTTTCGCGTCGTCCTTGGTCTCGCTATTCAATAGATGCGCGAGTTTCAACGGCAAGCCTTTGTTGTTTTGAGGAGCGTTGTCGGTTTTGGCGTGTTTGGATGTGCGTGGCATGGTGGACAAAAACAGTGGCAGAAATCAGGCCTGGGCAAGAAATGCGCAGGAGGAATATTAGACTGGGGTGGACCGTGACGACACTATTCGTTGCCCTTTGCTCACGTGCTTTCTCCGAGTTCTGGGAAAGAATGAAAGGAAAAGGTCAAGAAAATACACCTCTGATGTAGGTGGAGTTGATAGCGACGCAGGTCGCGCATAATGGGAATGTGGGCAGTCCTACAGGATCACAGCGGAGAAGTCCACTGCGCATCCTGCCAGATTCCTGGACACCACCCAAACGGATGATCAGAGTGGGCAAGAATTAAAAAAAAAAAAAAAAATGTCAAAATAGCAAAAGTAGCAAGTTTATTGGTTGTGGTCAGACCGAGTGTGACTGTGGCTGGGGAAGCCGATTATATGTGGCTTGGAGGTGGTGCAATCAGCAAGATGCGAAAATTTCAGTTTGGTCTCACTGGGAATGCGAGTTGAGTGCTTTGTTCTTTGGTGGTTTTCTTTTTTTTTTTTTTGGGGCCGATGCTTTCGTAACCCGTGAGCACTCGTAGGTTCCGACCTAGCGGTCTACTATTGGGGCACCACCCGCACATTATCAGAGCTTGCTGGCCCTGATGCCGTTGAGTCGAAACTTGAGCTCCTTCAACGGCTTGGTGTCTGGTTTCCATTTGTCAAACAGCTCGTAGAGACTGTCAATCTCCTCGGTCCCCGTCTTGTAGGGCAAAGCATTGTGGTCTATCATGATGTGTGGTTGCACCTGCAGCCAGTTCTTCTCGATGTTGAATATGAGCCCACGAAGACACCATGGTAGGACAAATGGGTTGGTTCCGATCTTGCCGATATTGTACTCTTTGAAATACACTTGGTTGGTGGCGGGCATTTCCACCAACTCGTCGTAGTTACCGTTGGCATCGGCGATTTCCGGGCCAATTGAGGCCCGCGGAATCACCAAGTCGTCGGTGTCCAATGCGAATTTGAGCCCGAGATCGTACACTTTTCCGTCATTGTAGATCTTTGAGTGGCCCCCACCTGTCAACGGTCCGGCAAGCACAGCACTTAATTCTTTGATCACGTTATTATCAAAATACCCGAGATTTTGGAGCTGGCAGCAGATAGACACAAGCCGCTTGATGAAATCCGGGGTACGCGACGAATGGTCGATGTAGCAGGCCCGATAAATGTTTGGATGGAAAACGTGGGCAGCCAACGCCGAATAAAGCGGAACTAGCTGGTCGTTGATGGAGCCAATGAAACAGATTTTCACGTTTGCATTCACAATAATCTGCACTGACTCCTTGTATGCCAACGACTGGGCACTATCGAACTTGGTAAGCTCGAAAAGTTCCATCAACGAGTCATGCTCGATGGCCGAGTAAGCTTTCATGAAAAACGACTTGTCAATGCCGTAGAAGGGTCCATTGTTGACACCAGCCATTCCCAAGAGTCCAATACGTTTTTGGAGCGGGTTCTTGAGAATTCCCAATTGAATCAATCTGGCAAACAAAATGATGGAAACAACGCATCCCTGCGAATGGGAAGCAATAAATATAAAGTCGGCATCGTTGAGCTCGTGTGCCCACTTCGTCATGATCTCGAGGAAGAAATCAACTCGGTCAAAGATTTTTCCCTCCTTCTCTAGTGCTATTTTCTGTATGCTGACGTTGTGGGTCTCCCGCTCGTCGATAAGATCATTCTCAATGCAATACCGGATAACGGCCTTCTCTGCCTCGTTGGCGAACTTCAACGAAGTACCCTTGGGTGCTCCAATGAGCGGCCGAATCATTTTCGTGGGGAAAAATCCATGGACTCCGATAATAAGAATCTTCCTTATCTTCACCAACGGGCCCACTTTCTGATTTACGATATCTGATTGAGTCACTGACGGTGCCGTGGATCTGCGGTTGCGGTGGTTGATGAGAAGGTTCCCCATGGCGTCGTTGGTGATGGATACCGAGTTTTCGTCCTCGGCGTCCTCTTCCAACTGGGTTTTCTGCCTCTTGGCCCCACCGATGCTAGATTTCGTGTACATCAGAGAGAAGTTAGGCAAGCATGCACGCTTATAGAAGGGAAGCTTGGATAGCGCCCGGCCATACAAGCGATAGCTTCTTTCGTAGAGAGTAGTCAACTCTTTCTCTACTGGCGACTGGTCGGAGTCTGGGTCGCTCTGCATGTTGCTGCCGAATCCAAACCTAGAGGAGAGGTGGGACAAGTAGTTGCGCCAGTTCTTGATGTCGAACGGCTGGTTACGGTTCACGGCCAACCCGGCCTGTTGCGAGGTGGCCGTATTCGAGTCCAGCCGTTGGAGGTGGAGGCAGCTGTTCCAGTCCGGAACAATCACATTCTCGCGCAAGTTCTCGTTCTTGTGCGTGTTGATCTTGCTGAACTGCTTGGCGCTGTCGTGAGGCTTGTACAACACGGCATCGTCGTCGCCATTGTCAGAATCGACATTCTCGGCGTCCACCTTGCCACTGGCCTGTTCATCCCGGTTCTTCGAGTCGCTTCGGCTGTCGTCCCTGGCAGGAATGGCCGGCGTGGACTTGAGAATGGTGTTGGTGATGCTGGCGGCCCTCTCGTGGACCTTTTCCTTCTTGGCTGTGGAGTCTTCTGGGCCAGCAGACCCATTCCAGAAGCTCCAGGTCTTCTTGCGGCCCCTCGCCACGTGGTCGTCGATCTCGTCGCCATTGTCCTGCGGCGAGTAGTCGTCGTCCTCGTCCTCGTCGTTGTTGTTGTCGGTGGGTTCGTCCTGTTCGTTGTTGTCGCCAGCAGCGTCGCCGTCCTCGACACCCAGATTCCCGATTCTGCCGCCGTTTTCGCCGCTCTCACCGTCTTTGCCGTCTTTTCCAATGCTCTGTCCGTTTGCTGCCTGCTTGCCGCCCCACCGCAACCAGTTGCTGGTATTTGCAGATACCAAAGACGAGGTGGACGCCTTGTGCCTGACCCTCGAGGTCTTGGGGCGAGTTTCTTGCTTATCTAGCACCTCCAGGCTTTCTGCGCCGTGTCCTTTAGCGGCGTTATCGGGCGTGTTGTCTGGAGTGGCGATCACTTTCTCTGGTTTTGGGGGTTCCAGTGAAGCCAGTTCGACCGAGTGTGGTTCTGTTTTCGGAGGCAGCGCCAGTGTCTTGTTGGCCAGCAACTCTGGGGCACTAGTAGTGTTGGCTGAACCCCAACTGGGAAGCCAATTTCCGCTCATGTAGTGGGATAGTGGAGCTGGAGCAAAATGGTTTAGTCAGTTGAGTATCTCCACACTGTGCGCATTGTCATATGCATGCGGCGGTGATAAAAACCCAGATGATAAGCTGGAGCAAAGAGCAAGAAGCGAGTGCGAGAGAAAAAATTTACAGTTTGGCAGGTTTAGCAACGCCAGCGGGACTGGCTCGTCAACCTGTGACAGCAGGTGGCAAATGTAAAAATAGAATGTATTGGACGCTCAACTGGGTCTCGACACTGGTGTTTCTTCGCTGTCAACCTGTCACTTGTCTATGCAGAGGGTCCGATACGTCTCCAACGTTTCCTTGGAAACACTGGATCCTCCACAGACAATAAAAACAATCACGTCGTCGGGATCCAAGGCGCCGAAAACGTCTAACATCTTGTTCTGGGTGCTGGCCACCGCCACCGTGGCCCCGCATGCTGGCTCCACAAGTGCTCCAAATTTGTCGTAGTAGTCTACAGTTGCAGCCACGGCGTCCAAGTCGTCCATGGTCTCCACAAACGTCGGATGGGTCTGGTAGAACTCCCACGACCGGCTGCTGACGTATGGGGCGCCCAATGTGGTGCACAAGGTCTCGACCTTGGAAAGCACCACCGGGTGGCCTGCCTTGACGGACTCGGCGAATGCCGGAGTCTGGAAGGTCTCCACCACCAAAACGGGAACGTTCGCCAAGCTGGGGTTTCTGTTGAGCCCGGTGACGATTCCGTTGTAGAGTCCGCCGCCGCCGCAGCTGCACACGATTCCTTTCACCTTGACAGGGTCCACCTTCAACGTTTCCAACTGGCCAGCAAGATCGTCCACGATGTCAGCATGGCCCTCCCACAAGACCTCGTTGTCGAACGGATGGCAGTAGATGGCCAAAACATCCTCGGGGGTGTTTGGGATCACCTCCTCTCGCAAGTAGACGTCGGCTTCGCCCCAGTGAGCACCGTGGATTGCGATTCCAGCTCCAAGGCCCAGCAAGATGTCCAACGCCGTCTGTTTGGTGGTTTTCGGAAGCACAACCGTGCACGGGACGTTGTAGTGCTTGCTGGCATAGGCAGCAGCGATTCCGGCGTTGCCTCCAGACGAAGTGTAGATGTGAACGTCCAGTTTACCTTGCTCCCGAGCCTTTTCGATGGCAGAAGAAACCAACTTGCTCATTCCACGGAGCTTAAACGATCCAGACGGCTGCTCGAGCTCGTTCTTGAACAAATACCGGCACGGGCCGCCGTAAATGCTGGTGGCATCCACCAAAGTTGTGTTGATGGAAGGTGCAACCATAGTGAGAGAGTAGAGTAGTGATAAACGATGAAATCCAAGGTTGTTTCCCGAAAATTGCAATTCAATCTGATTCGTCAAACACGCCAAATATGCTTTTCAGACCCACTACTCCAGAAAAAAAAAGGTGGCGTCCTTATCACTGGTGTGCATTGAATCGAACTTCTCGACATGGACATTCTCAACTTGTGATAAATGGCACCCAAATTCGCCAAATCGGCCCTCTACAAAGACGTGCCGGGCCAGTATGAGCAGGAGGTGCTTGACAACTACGCAGAAATGCTAGATCTGCTGGGATCGCCGGATGTGCTTCTCTCGGATATTCCAGACTTCTTGGATCGAATGAACGTCCCAACTTGCTTCACTTCCGATATTCAACAGTGTATCCAGTGGTTTTATGATTCGGGATGCGGCGAGGTGACCAAAGAAAGTGCCAATTGGACGGTGGCAGAGCAACTTCTTAACCATTTGACCATTTCTGCCACTTACGGTGGTCATTTCGAGGTGTCGGACATTGTCGACATAGACAAGCTCATCAAGTTCTGCAACAGACTTCTCCGGTTCAGAGACCATTTTGTGGTGATCAAGCAGGCCTGGAGATTGTTTGTAGAGGCGTCGGGCCACGAAAATGTGGACATCACGACCTACAGATTGTCCATGAAAGATTTGAGGTTGGTGAAGTCGTACCTACAACTCGACGATATCAGCGACTCGATTCTCATCGACATGCTAGGATGCGGAGGAACCACTGTAGAGGGCAGCCGGTTTAATTACTCGTTTCTGCCCCAAGGATTGGCGGTGAACATCAAGGACTTTGCTGAAATCATGGGCCAGTTGGGTGAGCTCGACTGAGGTATTCAAAGGAAAGGAAAAAAAAAGAATATAGAATGGCAGAAATGGGCACTGGGATCTTCAATTTCGTTTTCGTAGCTATCTCTCTCACGTGGCTTTCTTACATATTTCCGTGGTCATGGTACTACTGATAGCCTGTCTATGAAGATTCTCACAATCAACTACTACTTATCACCAACCCAACACAAACCATGTATCATGAACTCCCGCAGATACATCGACGCCCAGACCAGACTCACTGACCTGTTTCTACCCGAACTAGACCGGGTTGGCGTTCCTGGAGTCGACATTAACTTCAATAATACCAGGCAACTCGATGCTCTCCTCCAATTCTTGGAACTGACGCTTCAGACGCCGGACTTCGTGGTTGTTCCCTCTGTGAACGTGCTCCACATCCTCGTCACACTCAGTTGTCGTTGCCCAACGTCAAATTGGACCCATAAGTCGGCTCAATTGGAGGGAATTGGTGCGTCCACTGAATACATGAAGCAGGTGAACTCAGACTACAACCACACCTTGTACAATATGCTGATTCTGGCCCGGTGCGGCGCCATACTACGACACTACGTTGACATATCGACTCAGAACTCTCACAATTCGCTTTCGTTGCAGCAATTATTCTCCAACTTGGAAAAGGTCCTTCTGAAGTTAGTGCCGTACTCGTTGATGGGGTCCTTCTTGAAACTGGCCCATAAAGCTGCAAGCAAAAACGATCCAAGCAAAAACGAGCCTGAGATTGAGCATTTTCTGCCCGAGACGCTGCCTAAACGGGCAGTTGTGGAGGTCATTTCTGACTCAGAAGAGTCCGATAGCATCATTGAAGTGATGGAGCCTACGGAGTTGGCAACCAGGTATAGACGGTTCCAAATTCCTCCTAAAAGCGTCACTTCGTTGTCGGATTTGGGCAGCAAAACCTCAGGACTCGGCGAGACCACGCTGCTCTTCAAGAACATTCCTCACCTTCTGGCCAATGCCACACCTGAGCCAGAAGAGACAGCCCGAGCCAAAAGACCGAAAACAGCGGTGAATCCGCTCGACCAAATCCAGGTGTACGACGACTATTTGCTTGCCAAGAAGCTCTCTTCCGTGGAAAGATTTGACATATGGAATCTCCTACGATGGGCTCTAGACTGTGCTGATCTGTCTTCTCAGTATCAGAAGTTTCTCTTCAACTCATCCAACACCAATTTGCATTGGATATACCGTACTTACGAGGAGTTCTTCTCTGTATTTTTTGATTTCGTTGCCGTTCAATTTTCGATGCGGAAACAGCCTAAAGGCTCGAAGGTGAACCTCATCACGTCGCTATTGCTGCTTTTGGGACCGAAACGAGACTGGTGTGAACGATCCATTGAGACTGTATTTGCCGGACTCGGAATTACATCAAATTCAAGATCACAGCCTTGTTACGACCGAGAGAGACTACTCATTTCCCATGATCCAGCAGTGCTGGTATCACGGTGCAAGACCACGGTTGACTTTACTGATAATCTCCATTCCATGGATCTACGATGTCAGATTCTGGGCCTTTTGTTTGACTTCATGTGCGGCCAGGACGAGGAGGATAAGTTTGTTGAGGTTTTGGCCAGGAAACTTGCAGAACTTGATATTCAGTACATGAAAGCGTTCTTCGCCAGCTACTTGAAGGTTTCCTCGTCTGTCAAAACATCACGCGAGGTTTTTGACAAGCTCTTCTGTTCTCTAGCTACGAAGTTGGTCAAATTGATCGCAGACATCGAGACTAGTGGCTGGGATTCGGAGCAATCAGTCCAACAGAGTGTGAACGCAGTAACCAACATGCTCCGCAACAGAAAATTGTATGCGAACGTCTGCGACGATCTCAGCTACAAGAGTTTCGCTGAGTTTGAGGACAAGTGGACCAAGGTGTTGTTCCTCGTCGAGTGGCAGGTCACTCGGGTGCTTCTTCAGGTTCAGCAATGTGACATTTCCCACAGATCAGAATTGCATGCTGCTCTTTTGAGTGGCGCCAAGGCAGCAGACTCCAACAGACAGCAGGCATACCGTGAGTTTCTCGAGACCCGATCGGAAGATGCGGATGTTCAAGCCGAAGATTTAAATTTCACACTTGGCGTGGCCGAGGTTGAGAACTACAAGAGGCAGAGCCAGGGCAACCTCCAGGCGATGGCTCTATTATTTCAGAATTAGCAAGATTCAGGACTAACTGAAGGCGTGTATTATATTTTTGTAAGACCAGCAAAGCCACTCAAATGATGTGCTTGACCTTGAAGTAGTGTCTCAAGTACTGGATCTGCCACACTCCCAAGCCGATCAAGGTCAAGGTGATGAGGGTGGAGAACCACTTGACACGCGAGTTGGTGCTCTCGTTGGTGTCTCTCATTCTCTCCTCACGGGCCTTCAAGTACAGCAACTCGTTGGTGATCTCTCTGGTCATTTCCTCAACCTTCTTCAACTCCACCTCGGCAGGACGCAACTTCTCGGCGGTCTGCATGAGGTTCCAGTCTCTGGCCGTGGTTCCCGTCTCCACGTCCAATTCCACGTTTCTGCTCAAGTATGTTCTCTGGCGCTGGTTTCTGTCCAAGTAGTTGGTGAGACAAATGTCGATGGCAGCGGCCTCGTGAGTGGTGAAGGAAGCACGCACCTCCTTGCTGATGTCGTTTTTGCGGTGGAATTGGTTGCCGAGCGTGTCGAAGATCGTCAATTGCAATCTCTGTCCGTCGCCCTGGTGTCCGTCTGATTTAACATGGACAACCACAAGCTGATTCTGGCCCACAAAGTCACGGATGCACACGGGCTCCGGGTTTTCCCGGGCAGGAACTTCCACTTGCAATGCAGCCACGATCGACGACAAGAATGCTAGCACTAGCCACAAGCTGGTCAACATGGTGGAATGAAGATCGAATGAAAAGTTGGTTGTTCTCGTGTCAAGTCGCGCCCAGTTTTGCTGGACTGTGTGGAGGACGGTAGGCTCGGGTTAGTGCGGTAGCCAGGTGGAGGGAACGGCGCGATTTGGGGCTGGTGTGTGGCTAGTGAGGGCGGGAGATGTGGCTGGAGGGTCGTGGAGGTGTGGCGAGTTTGTGGTTTTGGCAGCTTCTGGCTGAAAATTATACTGGGATTTGCTGTTGTTGCTGTCCCTCCACCTGGAACACAGTGGCCTCAGTATGCGGAGAGTCGCGGCCTGCACACAGTGCGTCTATAGACCCTCGATAGGTGTTTTAGGGACTAGGCAAGGGGCCAAATTTGGGGGCATTATGCGGAAATTAAAGCTCAATAACGCAAAATACACCGATCTAGTTTCTGGCTGTTTTCTTTTTTCCCCACTTTTTTCCCGTTTTTCTCGAAATTCGTCTCTGACTTCTTCCACCAACTCTCCAACCTCCAACTCTCGATCTCCACCAGAGGTACGGGTCTCAACCTAACCTCACCACACAGAAATTTTCTCCACCGTCTAGCTTCTCCAACAATGGCTGCAAAGGCAAAGACAACCCACACGATGGTCAAGCTCATCTCGGCTGCCAAAACCGGGTACGAGAAGTGGTTTATGATCCCCAGACACACGCAGAGACTCAACTTGATTCTCTACGACCCAAGAGCAAAGAGACACTGTCTCTTCACAGAAGACAAGAAGAGAAAGGTGCCAGACTTGGTGGCCAAGGACTACAACAGAAGCCACCGTGTCTGAGCGGTTGGCTGGTCGACCCGGCCCTGGAACCTGGAGGCGGCGGCCCGTGTACATAGAGATTATCCGGACATAATAATGCTATAGATGAGATTATTGGTATATACAAGGGTGTAGTGTGGATGCTACTCTAGAACTCCTTGACTTGCCAGTCGGGGCCTGCTCCCAAGATGGCGGAGTCGCCGATCACGGTGTAGACGTCGTTGCGTGGCGTGCCGAGGTACTTCTGGTTGACATCCTGGAGATCCTGGAGCGTCACATCCAAGAACCGTTCTCTTCTCTCCTGTCTGAGGTCGTCGGAAATGCCCTCCAAGAAGAGCGCCGAGCCCTGGCTAGAGATGTGGCTCGGGGCGTCGACGCTCTGGAAGATCGCCAACTTCGCCTCCTGCAAGTCCTTGTGGTCCCATTTACCATCAGCAAAGCTCTTCTGTGCGGCAGCAGAGCTGTCGGCGAAAGCCTGGGTGGACTTGATGGCGTTGGGGTCTCTGTAGGAGTAGAAGTTGAGGGTTCCTCCCAATCCGTCGTAGTTGAGTCCTCCACCGTATGCTCCGTTGGACTCTCTGATGACAGAGTGCAAGTGCTTGAACGTCACGATTTGCGACAAAACCTGGAGAGCTGCACCGTCTTTGGAGGCGTATGGCGATCCCAACTTGGCCAATGAGGCGTAGCCGACTTGGAATGGCAAGTTCAAGATGGTCTTGTTGGGCTCGGCTGGAGTGAATCCGGCAATGAACTTGGACAAGTGGTTCTGGTGCGACTCGAACAGCAACGACTGGATCTTCTCGTCGAAGTTCTTGATGAGTTTCTCGTTGGCCTTGACTCCCTTTTTGTCTGCAACAACACTGTAGTTAAATCCACGGGCCGTGGACTCGGTGAATCCAGTGGTGACCAACTGCTGAACCTCTTGCAAAATTGGCAACACCTCGTTCTTCAAGTAGTCCTTACCCTGCTCGTCCAACTTCTTGTTCAATTCCATGACGAGCTTGACCTGCTCCACGCCTCCAAGCAAATCATTGATGTACTTGGCCGGACTCAATTGAGCATTTCCGTAGGCGTTGGCATAGGAGTGGCCCCTGTCAGCAATCAGGTTAATTTGGTTCTGGGCCAAGTTTCTCACCAAGGTGTGGAGCTTGTCCACGACGGCTTCCTCCGTAGAGAACTTTGTACGGTTCAACATCTCAAACCAAAGTTCATAAATGGACTCGGACTTCTCTCTGAGTGCCATACCAGACATGACATATTTCACCAGAGCATTTCCAATGTTGAAAGGGTCTGCTTTTGCGTTCACCGAGAAGCTCAATCCACCAGTACGTTGCTGAATCTTGTTTTCCAACTCAGTGATTGGGGTGGTGTCGGTACCAGCCAAGTTGGTCAAACATGTGTTGAACAATGGCAAATACTTGTAAAGCCTCTGCGGAATGTAGGAAAGATCCTTGGTGGCAGTCACATATACCAAGTCATTGGTGTTGGTGACTCTCTTTTGGATTTTTCCTCCGTCGTTGGCCAAAGCAGAGAAAGTCAAGTCGTAGAAATCTCCACGTCTAGGAATATCGTCCATAGTCAAGGTTGGCAACACAGAGACGTCGCCTGGCAGCTGTTGCTTTTTCAAAAGATCCTGACTTCTCTCGAAAATGATATCCTTGTCTTCTTGCGATAAGCTCTCGACTCTTTCCTCGAGTTTCTTGGTCTCGGCAAGGGCCAACTTGTCATTGTAATCGGTCTCTGGGTTCATGGTGAACTTGAAACGTGGAGTAGCCTCGTTGAGAAGTGTGGAGTTCAACATGTCCTCAAAGATCTCCAAACCGTTCTCTTTGTAGTCTTCTTGGAATCTGTTCAAGATGTTCTGGACTTGCAACGTTTTGGTAGGTTCGAGGCCATTCACCCAGGTGGGCACAATAGAGTTGAGAAGGCCCAATCCGAACTCCGGTCTGTGCTTCTTGAATCCCAACTCCAACTGGTGGAGGATGGCTTCAATACGCTCGTGGAACACCGACTCCTCTCCCTTGGCAAGTTCAGGAAGCACCTTGTCGACCAAGATGGAGGAGATTTTGTAACCAAGCTCTTGCACTTTGTCCTTCGACAAGTTGTTGAGACCCAAAGTGAATCCAAGCAAGGCTGTGGTTTGGTCCAATCCCAGGTTTGCTGAGAAATCCTCACCGTAGCCAGTCTCGATCAACTCCTGGTAGAAAGGAGCGTTGTGGCCATCGCAGAGCAACGAGTTCAAGGCTTTCCACTTGAAAATCTCGTACTGTCTGTCTGAGTCCAATGGGTTACCCAAGTACCAGGTGATGGACGACTTGTACTGTTCCTCAATTGGTTTGGAAGACATGGTGTCGACTGGACCGGTGACCTCGACATCGTGGTACTTTTCCGGGCTGGTCTCGAAGATGGACTTTTTGACGTCTCTTCTCGACGACCGACTCCCGAATGGCTCGTAGAACTCGTTCAATTTCTCCAAGTGCTCGGTCAACTCAAACGATCCGTAGGTGTATGTTCTGGCATTGGATGGATGGTAGTTGCGAGAGTGGAAGTCAAGCAACTCCTCGTATTGCAAGTCTGTGATCTGGGCCGGGTCTCCGCCAGAGTTCTTCAACGATGGGTAGATGGATTCCTGGAACTTGATCCAGTACAAGTAGCTCGTGTTGGAGTACTGGCCCTTCATTTCGTTGTACACCACACCTTTGAACTCCAACGGACTGTTCTTGTCGGCCACGTCGGACTGCTCCAAGCGCCAACCTTCTTGCAGAAAGTCCTCGTACGTCAATAACGGCTCGAAAACCGACGATAAGTACACATCCATCAAGTTGTCGAAATCTTTCCTGTTGGTGGTGGCAAACGGATAGAACGTGTAGTCGTGGCCTGTCATGGCATTCATGAAGTTGCTGAGCGACCGGTTCAACATCTTGAAGAACGGATCTCTCACTGGATACTTGTAAGAGCCACACAAGGTGGTGTGCTCCAAGATGTGGGGAACACCAGACCGGTCTGGAGGGTTGGTCTTCAACGCCACGGAGAAGACGTTGTTGCGGTCTCCGGGTGAGTCCAAGTGCAAGTGCTCCAGCCCCGTTCTGGCATGTTTCAACTTGACCGCCACTAGCGAGAATTCTGGCACTGGCTGGACGTTTTCGATTCGAAATCCATGAACTTGAAGTCCGATGGGGTACTTGGCCAAAAGTTCCACCTGCGAAAAGGCAGAAGTGGCCAATAGGCGCCGATGCAACTGGCGGAAGAGCCTGCTGCCGTTGGACCGAGGTTGTAGCATAGATAAAAGTGGTTGTAGAGACTACAAAGTTGGTGATGGTTGCGCACTGTGTGAAGGCCCAGAGTCTGGACAAGACGGAGAAGGTCGATTAGTCATGTGAGCAAGAGACGGCTGGAGGGTTGTAGAGGTTGAGGTTTTGGTCCAATTTAGGTTTTGGTGGTTTTCGGTGCTTGGATTGCTGGTTTTCTGTGGGGCCATTTGGGTCTAAGGTTTGAGAGGCCAGACCTACAATACATCACAATCCATTTGTAGTTCAGGACGTTGGCAAATTCGTCGTAGTACATTCCTCCCATAAACTCATCCCTTCAATCTTTCTTCTAAACCCCCCGGTCTCATCCTTAAAGCTTGAAGTTCGACCGGAAAACCTTCTTCGCATCCTTATCGATGACATTTCCATGGCACGGAACAATGACGTCAAAGTCCAAGTCTGCCACCACCTTCACGCCCTCCAAACCTTCTGGAGTAGCCGATTGCGTCAAGCGAGAGCAGAAAAACTTGCCAAGGAACCCGGCTGGCTGCATCCATCTCAACAAGAACGACCACCCAGTGAATGGGTAGTGTTTCTCGGGGAAGCCTGTGGCTGGCGAGTACTGCTCAACCTCGCCATTGTCGTCAGAAACGCCGAGGTTGAAAACAACGTCACCCTCAAAGAGAACCTTGCTTGGCTTGTGGAGAAGAACCACGTCGCTGTTCTTGTGGAATCTCAAGAGAACAACCTCCAATTGGTCGACCCAGGGCTCGGTGATGCCCCACGACGTCTTGAAGTCGGACCCGGTGATGACCTTGTTGCCCAATTCTCTGGTCAATGTGTAGTCGATTGGACACTCGTCTCCCAAGTCGACGTTATATCCTGCAAAGATCTTCAATTCTGGGTACACATCCTTAAACGACTTTGCAGCCAAGTTGTGCTGGCGGTTGACGATAAACAAGTGAGTGACTTTGGCGCTGGAGTCGTTGCCGTTCAAGAGCTGCAATGCCTCGTCCATGTAAGGTCCATATGGAATTGGTGAATAGATGATGACGTTGGGGCCGATTTTGATCAACGACATACGGGCGCCCACATCCAAACGGTCCTTGATGGAGAACGGACACGACACCGTGACGACATTGGCGGCGATTTTGCGAATGGACGCTTGGATTGGATTTGGGTATCCCATTTTTATGTGGGGCAGAGATGGTGCGGGCTGGGGCCTATTTATACTTGGGCAGGCACATGTACGGCTGGATGAGGAAATGTGTACGGGGAAACTGGAGAGGAATCAGAGAAGTAAATCTTAGTTGAATTTTGTTAGCAAGGGATTTTACTCTTCGTTGCTGCTGCTGTTTTCGGTAAATTGGTTTTTGCTTCAAAAGTTGAAGTTTCGTTTGGAGACAATGGCTGGATATAAAGATCGTTCGGTGCATGAGGCTGAGAAATGGGGAAACCCGGAGGGAAGAGTATGGACAGAAACGGACGATTTGCCAAAATAAATAAAAAAGAGAATAATTCAACAGGACAATGGGAGATTCGTTCTGTAATTTTGACCTCTTTCCCTATTTTTTTTTTCCTTTGGCTCGTTTCTGGTTCCTGGTCTGACTGGTGTTCTTGCTAATTAAGTCGCACCTCAATTAAACAGGTGCGATACAGCAACTCTCGCTGTGAGTAAAAAGTAGAGGAAAATTCACAAATGAAAAGCTTTTCACTTTTTTGCTCGTGTCACCTCAATGACGTTGATATCGCCGAATTTTTCCTCTCGTTGTTATTACCTCTTCTCTCGGTGCTTTCGTAAGCCCGAACTCCAGACTAACTAGAATCCAGAAGCAAAGAGTTATCCACCGTAAAACAGCCAAATCTTGACCAAACTTTCTCGGAGTTTCGACATTCAGCATCCTCTCAACCCGCTGAATCCAAATCTTGTATTTTCATCTCCAAAATCAGAATCTAACAGCTCCATTCAGCTCGCCGAGCTCTTTCCCGAACCTCTCGTTCCGGCATGCTCACTGGCACATTCTTTATCTCGATTTTTCCCGGTTTCGCGCCGATATAAATTTCACTCCACCACCTCAACGGTTTTTTAGCATTATGACCAAAAAAACCCAGAAAAAACCGTTGTCGCAAGAGGTGTCGACGCTTGGAGGTTTCGCTGCCGGCGGTATTGCCGCATGCGGCGCTGTCACCTTCACAAACCCCATCGAACTCATCAAAACCAGAATGCAGTTGCAAGGTGAACTTTCCACCAACGCAAACGCTCCAAAGTTGTACAGAAACCCGTTGCAGGCACTGGTGGTGATCTACAAGAACGAGGGACTCCGCGGGTTGCAGCAAGGTTTGCTCTGTGGATACGTCTACCAGATCGGGCTCAATGGGTGCCGTATTGGGTTCTACGAGCCCAGCCGGAAGATGCTCACCAAGGTGTTGTATCCGTCGCATTTCAACGAGGACGTTTCCAAGATTCCGCAGAACTTGCTCATCAACGTCATGGCCGGGTTCTTGTCGGGGTCGGCCGGTGCCGTCATGGCCAACCCGTTCTTCTTGATCAAAACCAGAATGCAGTCGTATAACAAGGCCAGCTCGTCGTTGAGCATCAGCGTGGGGCAGCAGACCTACTACAAGGGCGTTTTGGACGGTCTCAGCAAGATCTACTCCGCAGAGGGCGTTCGTGGTTTGTTCAGAGGAACTGATGCTGCTGTTTTGAGAACAGGAGCAGGGTCTGCAGCCCAGTTGCCAGTGTACAACCTCACCAAGAACTACTTGTTGAAGAATAACATGATGGCGGATGGCTCCATCGGGTTGCACTTTGTGTCGTCGTCGATGGCCGGTTTAGGAGTGGCCATTGTCATGAACCCGTGGGATGTGGTGTTGACCAGAATGTACAACCAAAAGGGCGACTTGTACACGGGGCCCATGGACTGCTTCGCCAAGACCATCCGCAGTGAAGGTCCAATGGCTTTGTACAAGGGATTCTGGGCCCAGTTGTTCCGGGTGGGTCCCCACTCCATCTTGACGTTGATGTTCATGGAGCAGGCCATGAAGCTTGTGCACCTGGTGGAAACGAGGCTTCTGAGTTAGAGAAGTGTGCCATAATATTTATTAGACATCCAGGCACAGCAGAGGAGCACCCCAGATGGGATCACCGCAATATAGCTTCGACACCAGACTCTAGACACAGTCGGGAACTTATAGATGCACTAGATAGAAATGCACCAAGCCGTTGATTGGTCTGGTGAATAGAGAATTCAGGCATTGTGAGCAGTAGCAAAGACAAATTCTCGTCTAAATCTTCAACTTCCCATCCTGGTCTCTAGGTGGAGTCTGTACGTTGATTTCTTGATCTCCAACTTCTGGTCCTCTCACGTCCTGTCTCATACTACATCTCTTCTCAAATGTCGAAAGTGAGACCAGCAGCCCGGCTTATGCAAGCCAGCGCACAGTGTCTGGAGCTCGGTACGGTCTACGGCAATTGCGTGCTTCGTACCTACAACAACATGTCGAAAGATACGTGTGAAAAGGAGTTTTCTGCGTTCAAGGCCTGTGTGACGAAAGCAATGAAGAAATGAGCATATAGCAATAGGATACAAATTTGCGAGAGAAATGTAGAAACAAAGATTCAAGGGATATTCTTCGTTGAAACTTCTCGTTTTCTCTTCCTTTATTATCTTTTAATTTTGATTTTCTACTTTTCAGTCAGTATCACTGAAGCTCACTCATATCTTATTTCTCATTCCTGGGCACTATCTATGAGTGCACATGGAAAGGGCAATTATAGACTACTCGGGTCAGCGAAACCAGCAGAACCATCAAAAAATATGGAAATTTGTCCTAATTTGCTGCTTTCCCGACTCAACTAGCCTCTTTAAACTTACTTGCAAATTCTTAACTACGGCCCTCTTGTCCTTGTCCCCACCCCTCCTTTCTCTTCTTCCCCAGGTCGTGTCAGTATCCAGTCCTAGACCGAGGCTTACCAAGAGTGGGGTCAACAACGTTGCTTAACTACCAACTACTCGCCGTTTTCTTTTCCAGAGTATGGTTCACATTTCTCGTCTAGCCAGCTACACCCGGGAGGACGTTCGACGTCTTCTCTTGATCCTACGCGAGTTTGTGCTCGTGTACAAGGATAATAAGGTGACAATCAATTACCAGAGCAGACCGGTAGTGTTATTCTTCGGCACCATCATCTCCACGTTTGGAATTGGAGCGGTGTTTGTGTTGCGGCTGGCGCTACATTGGCTTGCTGACTACCGCTACAAGCGGTCGGTGAATCGGCCGGCGTTGATTCGCCAATCTTCCACCATATTGAAGAACGGATCTCGGGAGATCTTCATTCCGAAGGGGAAGAACGGCACCACCCGGATCATCGTGCCCAAGCCCAACTTGGACCAGTACGCTGCCGACAAATATTCATACAAGAACTTCTACATTGACCAGAAGTTGAAGCTGCAGAACAGCATATTGAACTCCAAGTTCTTGAACCAGCTTATCATCATCTGGCGCATTCTTATCCCGAGACTCTACAGCAAAAACACATACTTGCTCTTTTCTCAGTGTTTCTTCTTGGTGTTGAGAACATGGTTGTCCTTGATCATTGCCAAGCTCGACGGTCAGATCGTCAAGAACTTGATCAGTGCCAACGGCAAGAAGTTCGTGCGTGACTTGATCTACTGGATCTTGATTGCGTTCCCAGCATCCTATACCAATGCTGCCATCAAATACTTGACGAACAGGCTTCTGTTGAGTTTCAGAACGAACTTGATCAGATACATCCACGACATGTACTTGGACAAGGTCATGACCTACTACAAGATTCTGTTCAACCTGGCGGAGATCCAGAACATCGACCAGTACATCACCAACGACGTGGCCAAGTTCTGTGACTCTATCTGTGGTCTTTTCTCCAGTATGGGTAAGCCGTTGATCGATTTGGTGTTCTTCTCAGTTTACTTGAGAGACAATTTGGGCACTGGTGCCATTGTGGGAATCTTCGCCAACTACTTCGTCACAGCTTTCGTGCTTAAACAGTTCACTCCTCCTTTTGGCAAATTGTCTGCCCACAGAACTCACTTGGAGGGACAATACTACAACCAGCACTTGAACCTTATCACCAACTCGGAAGAAATTGGCTTCTACAAAGGTTCCGTTATCGAAAAGAAAAAGTTGCACGAAACTTTTGACGGCTTGATGAAGCACGTTAACAAGGAGATCAATACCACCTTCTCTTACTCGGTGCTTGAAGATTACATCTTAAAGTACACTTGGTCGGCGTGGGGATATGTGTTTGCTGGTTTGCCGGTGTTCTTGGAGGATGTGTGGCCCAAAACCGAGGGACATGAGCACATTGACGAGGGTGAGGCTGCTCCAGTGATTAAGAAGGATCCACTTGATGAGCAGCAGAACATGAGACAATTTATCATCAACAAGAGATTGTTGTTGTCGTTGGCTGATGCTGGTTCTCGTTTGATGTATTCGCTCAAGGATATCTCTGAGCTTACCGGATACACCGACCGTGTGTTCACTTTGCTCACCAATCTCCACATGTGCCACTCGCCAACCTTTAGTTATGGCTCCAAGTTCGGCCCCAGCGATATCCACGGAACCATCCAGAGAAACTTTGGCAACGGTGTTCGTTTTGAGAATATCCCTGTGATCGTTCCTGGTGGTGAAGGATCTGAGGGAGAGAAGTTGATTGATAAGTTGAAGATCCACATTGAGAAGAAGAACCTCTTGATTTTGGGACCAAACGGATGCGGTAAGACCTCCATTGCCAGAATCATGGCCGGGTTGTGGCCGCTCTACTACGGATTGTTGTCGAAGCCAAGTGACGACGACATCTTCTACTTGCCCCAGAAGACCTACTTCACCAACGGAAACTTGAGAGACCAGATCATCTACCCATACTCGTACGACAACATGCTTGAGATGGGCTACAACGACGACCACTTGTACCACATCTTGCGGGAGGTGAAGTTGGAGTATCTCTTGACCAGAGAGGGTAACTTCAATGTGCGCAAGGACTGGAAGGATGTCTTCAGCGGAGGTGAGAAGCAGAGAATGAGTATTGCGCGTGTTCTCTTCAAGAACCCCAAGTTTGTTGTTTTGGACGAGTCCACCAACGCCGTCAGCACCGATGTGGAGGACTACTTGTTCGAGTTGTTGCAGAAGAAGAAGATCACTTTCATCACGTTATCGCACCGTCCGCTTCTCATGAAATACCACGACTTCATCTTGGAGATCAAGAATGAGAAGGGCGACCCTGAGAGTTGGATTTTCCACGACTTGACGTCGGAGGAGAATTTGAAGTCGATCGACAATGAGATTCGTGACATTGAGCAGAAGTTGGCAAAGGTGGAGGATTGGGAGAAGAGGAAAGAGGATATTGGCAAGTATTTAGATGGTCACTACGACGACATTCCCGATGCTGCCACCGAAATGTCTGAGTCGGTGACGTTTGAGATGTGATAATGAGTAACGAGAAATCTACTATTTACAGAAATTTAAAAAACACGTAAAGACTCTACAATATGATACTCAACACTATTAACCTGGGCCGTTTCTGGCCTGTATATCTGTTCTCAACGTTCGTCAGAAGCGCGACTTTCTGCCCCAAAACCGTCTGACGTGAAACTGGTCGATAAGAAAAGATTCCAGCAACTGGAGCAAACAAGGTCCAATTTGCCGGAAAGAAAAGAAGGGAAATAAATGCGATACTGGAATTCCCTCAACAGCCCACCTCTGCATCCCTGCAAATGCCCCCTTACCTCTCAAACAGCCCACCTTCCACCATGTGCCACGGGCCGCTGCCCACGTGACCGTCCACTTTCCTTTTTCCTCTCCTACAAATCGCCAGCAACCACTTCATCTTCTCCAATGTCGGAACCCATCAGAAAATCAGGCGACATTTCGAAGGCGCCAACCCCACAGAACACGCCTTCGTCGGTGGCCAACCTGTACTTGAAGCAGCAGCCACCCTCGGTGTCCACCATTTCCGAGGAGGATGAGAACAACTTGACCAAGCAGTTGGCCAACAACCCAGCGCTCTTGTCGATGATCCAGGGCAAGTTGGGCACGCTTGTGGGCCAGCAGAGCGGATACATTGACCAGTTGCCTCGCCGCGTGCACAAGCGCGTGTTGGGATTGAAGGCTGTCCAGCAGCAGCAGATGAAGTTGGAGGCGGAGTTTCAAAAGGAGCTCTTGGAGTTGGAGAAGAAGTACTTCACCAAGTACGAGCCTTTGTACGAGAGAAGAAAGGCCATTGTCAACGGTGACCTGGAGCCTACTGCCGAGGAGATCGAGGTGGGCGAGGAGTTGGAGGAGAAGGACGAAGATGAGGAGGCCGAGGACGACGAGGAAGACGAGGATGAGGGTGCTGACGCCGACGTTGAGGGCGCCAAGGGTATTCCTGGTTTCTGGTTGACTGCATTGGAGAACTTGCCCACTGTCAGTGAAACCATCACCGAGAGAGACAGTGAGGTGTTGCAGGAGTTGAAGGACATCCGCATGGAGTACTTGGAGACGCCCGGATTTGAGTTGATCTTCGAGTTCAACGCCAACGAGTTCTTCTCCAACCAGGTGTTGACCAAGACCTACCACTACCAGGCAGAGTTGGGCTACTCGGGCGACTTTGTCTACGCCCACGCCGACGGGTGCGAGATCAACTGGAAGTCCAAGGAGAACAATGTGACCATCAACATCGAGAGACGCAAGCAGAGAAACAAGACCACCAAGCAGACTCGTACCATCGAGAAGTTGACTCCTACCGAGTCCTTCTTCAACTTCTTCGACCCACCATCGCCACCTCAGCCTGAGGAGGCCAACGACGACGAGGAAGAGGACGAGGACGAGGAGGACGCCGACTTGGAGGAGCGCTTGGAGTTGGACTACCAATTGGGTGAGGAGATCAAGGACCGCTTGATTCCACGTGCCATTGACTGGTTCACCGGCGATGCCGTGGGATACGGATTTCCGGAGGATTTCGTCGATGACGAAGATGACGAAGACGACAGCGACGAGGCTGACGAAGATGACGACGACGAGGACGACGACGGAATCGATGAGACCGGACCTAAGGAAAACCCACCCGAGTGCAAGCAACAATAACCGATGCGAGTTCTCACAACCAACCTCACCAGCCACCGGAGATTCGCTTGCTTAACGGGTGGAGCCGTGGACAGAACCACGGACGCCCGGATGACAGTGGGTAATCATCCTGTGAAGCTAGGCATTTAACTGAATAAACCAAAGCGAAGCTATCACCGCTGAGAATTAAACTCTAAATTTAGTTTAAGTTCCCCAGGTTAACCCCAGTTCCTGGTTGAGGGCACGCGTAGAATGGGTAAAAGTTACTGTCACAACTGCCAGTTACATCATGGCCTTCCTTCGGTGATGCATCTGGAGGCCAGAATCACATGGCCTGGCACGGTGATAATCAATTCGATAGATTATCGGGAGTGCAGGTAGCCGGCCCACCGAGGTGGCCTACCGAATCCGACCGATGCCCTGGTTACCAAAAGGAAACCTCACGGAGGAAGCAGTACCTAACCAGTCCTCAAGTGGCACTATCTGGCTAATTTCGCCAACAATAGCTCCACAACTGGCTAATGACAACCACATCGATCACAATGATCGACGCCAATGCAGCTCGTTGCATTGTGCCCAGGGATCACATTTGCTTCTTGCTTCGCAACTGTCAGCCGTGAACCCTGACCGACAACTTGTCATGGTTGACGTTAAGGACAGCCTCGAAGTCAATTTTCACAGCTTTGCGGACCACCGAAGTTGGGAAGCCGCATGAAAAGGGAAAGGTTTCCGTTTTGAGCCCAGAGTAGTATGCACTAGATCCGGGGCCCATCGGCAATTGTTGCCCACCCTTCTGTGACAGTTCTCCTGCAATTATTTTCTGTGCTGACTATGGCGGGCTTTTTTTTAGCCCGTACACTTCAGGGCTCGCGACCGAGGGAGCACCATTTTCACATGCGTGGCACAGACAGGATGAGCATGGCAGCACCATCCCTTGGTTATATAAATGTTGCAAATGTCCCAACCCACTAATTATTTGTAACACCGGTAAATTTTCTTTTCCAACCAACAATCATCTGCAACTTGAGTTGCTTTTATTTATACCCTTCCATTTTTTGTTCATACTATTGCATTCCCAATGTCCAAGACTCCAACTTTGGTTTCATTTGACCACATCAAAAGCTACCCAGTCGTGAAGAAGGTGACTGACTACGCCTTGTCGTTCCAGATTGTGGCTGCCTTCTCCACTTATGCTGTGGCACTCACAAACTATGTTTACGCCAACATTGTTTCGAAGCTCCCATTTGTTGCTGACACCATTAAGATTGTTGATGTGAACTTCAACTCGATTGTGTTGGGAAACTTTGACAAGGTTTTGGCCATTGCTGACGGCTACGTTAAGAAGGCCGAGTCCCTCGTGGCTCTGTACAAGAAGAAGGGTGAGGACACCGTCTCCCTGTACTTGAAGCCCGTTAACGACTACGCCTCCTCCACCGTTGACAAGGTGTTGCCAAAGGTTAAGGAGTCCGCCGACAAGGCCAAGCAGACTGCTGACAAGGCCGAGGCCACCGCCACCAACGAGATCTCCAAGTCCATTGAGATTGTCAACGACACTTTGGAGAGAACCAAGGACTTGATCACCAACAAGTCCAACGAGCTTTCCAACGCTGTGATTTCCACTTACAACAAGGAGTTTGACGCTGTTCCTGAGAAGAACTACTACGCCAAGGTTGCCACTGCCTCTGTCAGCACCGGTGTGACATTGTTGAAGAACGTCAACTCTGACTACATCCAGCCATTGAAGACCACCACCCAAAACTACGTTGGCGAGGTTGCCCTGCAAACCAAGGCCAAGGCTGATGAGGTTGTCACCAAGGCTTCCGAGATTGCCTCCAACGAGCCAGTGTTGAACGGTCTGGCCCCTAACCCATTGGTTAGCGCCTCTGCCTAAATTTGTTGCTGGTGTTGTTTACCAGCGTAGGGGCGGGCCTCGCTGTTGCTTTTTTCCATATTAATGTACTTTTGCCAATCCCCTGATTGTAGATTGCGTGTGTTGCTGCGCGCCCCCGTGCGGTGTCTGACGCTGTTGGCGGCCCTGGGTCCCGCGTGGTGCAATTGTGAGAGCCGGTTGTGGGTTCCCGTTGTGGTTGCCAGCACCTGGTCCCACCGTCAGCTGCCGGCCCACCTGTCGATCGCGAACATTTTCTGGCGCCAGTCTCGCAACCCTGGCGGTGGATTCTCTTATCTTTGGCGCGCTCGCCCAATTGGTGACACAATCGGCCCTGTTTGCCACAGAATGTGCTACCGTCTGTGCAGCGGGTAGGCGAGGTGACGACGGAGCCCACTACAAAAAACAACCACCCTCCAGGTTGGGGGCCTTTTTCCCACCGCCCCCTGCTGCCTTTCCATGCAAATGCCGTTATCTGCCGCAACGGTTCGAAGAACTTCGTGCACCGTTTGCTCGGGCAGGCCCACTTATCTGGAGATTGAAGCGGAAAGCCCCTTGAACTGGAGTCCCATTTCGGCCGCAAAATTATAGAGGTTATTATTTGGCGGGGATCTGGCCACAATGGACCCATGCACCCTTGATCTCGCAAATGCCGTCTCGACTCCACGAGGGTGCAGGCCACAAATACCCCAGCGACCTCAAGCAGTAGAATGTCCATTTCTCGATAGCGCCAACTGCAGGGGCGAGTCTGGGATGTTTGCTTTGGCGGCAAGTCTCGTTAGGCGTTTGGCGTTAAGCGTCTATGGCATTTGCCTGGCGTCTAACGTTCCCATCCCAGGGGATGGCGTCTAGTTGGCTGTAAAAAAAAAAAAAGGCTAGGGGTTATTTTTTTGTCTTAGGGTTCCGAAACGATACTCGCCCGTAAATGGCCCAGGCTGGGTGTTTGGTTGACTCCACTGGCCCTTGCAGATCTCGGCGAACCCAAAACAATAAGGGAGAGCCAAGGTAGGTTCAGGGGCCTAGCCGAGGCTCATGCCCAGGCGTGTTGTTGGTGGTTGCAAGTGGTTGTCTCAGGTGGGCGTCGCAATGTTACTCACTGTGGCGAGGGTAAACGGGAGAAACACAGTTTGGACCAAAAATAAACATGGGTTCCTCGCATAGATAACAATAGGCTGTCTGCGGATAAACGTCTGACATCATTGCTATTGTTTGCGCAGTTGTCGATTCTGGTAGCAATAGTCGCCGATTGCCAATGGCAGTAGTTGTCAAAGAAGAAAGGCACAAGGTGCGACTGAAGGACATTCGTGCCGACAAGGCGAGTATTTTCGCCCGCTTGGGTGCGAACTTGGCCTGCGAAATTAGCCCCCTCAGCCTTACATTCTATTGAAGATGGGCAATGCAGCCACCACCGGAGATATACTCCCTGGTTGTTGGATCTTAATTTGCAACGCCGGAGCTAACCTTACTACTCGGAGCTAACTTTACTGGTTGGAGCTCACCATGCAGAAAACCTGCAACTCAGAGCTAAAAATTGCAAAACAATAGGGCCAATACCAATGATGAGCATGCGGAATCTCGCACATTACCACATTCAGTATGGGGGCCAGTCCGGACCTCGCATCTCTGGTAGCCTACAGCATGTCTGCAATAAATCAATTACTTACACAAATTTTCTTGGAGACTCCGTTGTCAGCATCAAAGCTGCGCTTGGAAAACAACAGACCAACTTTCTCCGGAGCAGCCGTCACCACCTTGGTTCCAATTTGGTTGGAATAGTACTGCTTGAAGTTCACCTTCACAACCTTGAGTTGGCTATCATCCAACTTGGTCAAGAACTTTTGCCATCTACCCAACTTGCCCATGGTCTCCTCGTCGTTGCACCACTTCATCACTCCAAGGTTCACCTGGTGCAAAGAAATGAAATCGTATCCAAAAATAAGGAGGACGTTGCACCAGTTTTCGTACTTGGAGTTGTTGATGTAAAGGTTGTAGTCGAGCATCGAGAGGCACTGCATCTCAATCTGTTTGAGCTTGTGGAGGTTGAGACTGGAGTCGTCCTCGCTTTTGCATCCACAGATTTTGAGCCATGACTTGAATGAGTAGTTGTGGTCCTGGTTGAACTTGGAAGACAAAATCACCAACCCCAAGAACAACTTTTTGGGGCATGATGGCACCTGATCTTCGCGGCCGCTGCTGATAATCTTGAACATGTAGTAGCAGCAGATTTGCAAAGTCTGGATGGATGTTTTGGATCTTCTCAAGATCTCAATGATGAAGAACCGAGCCTTGGACTCATCAAAATCATGGTCTGGGTAAATGAGCTTGAGCAAGTTCAACGAGCAGTTAATCAAGATCAAATTGAATTGACTCTTGTTCAAGTGGTCGTTGTAGTATTTCAAGTGGTTGGGGGAATGATGCTCCGATGGAGTCAGCGGAGTCTCGTCCTGGGTGACAGGAGACACCGAAGGTTCAGGAGTGACAGAAGGGGAAGCCATCGTCATCAATCAAGTATAAAACAATATTAAAAAAAAAAAATTCTCTCGCCAATTCGTTCATCTACCTTCCAAGGTCTAGACAATGGAAGACATGATTCAAGGTAACGTCAAGCAAAAAGGTAATCAAAAATTCAATGCAAACACCGTGGGTGAATCTATGGCCAGCAAGATATCACTATTATCAACCAACCAATATAAACCGGGCCCTTTTTTTCCGAGCAAAAGGCACCAATAACCGAACCGTTATAAAAAAAAAATCAAAATGAAGATGGATGCGCAAAGGTAGTCAAAACTGTAAGATTTTAATGTGATAAGTCCTCGAAAACGAACACTGTCAAGGGTGGAAATATGTGGCTCGGGTGGAGGTTTTATAACGTTCCACGCAGTCGGGTGCGTCATGGCCAGATTACTCATTTGTGATAAGGTTAGTCACCACCACGTCACGTGAAATGCTCGATTCCATGACCCATCCTTGTCCACCACTAGGCGGTTTTGGCCGGAATCGGAGTCACCGCCGGATTTCCGCCGTGTGGCGTTGTCACTGTGTGGGCCAGTTGTTTGTGGTGGCAACATTTTCTGGTTGTCGCTGCGTTTGTGGCAAGTATTCATCGTCTCATAGGAGTTCCGGAACCGGCCACCACTTTTGGCGCGGACGATCAGCCACATCTGTGCATGACTGACCAGGTGATCATTCATCGGTAAGTGACGCCGATGGGGCGGTGGGACCGGCGCCGTAGACTACGGAATGTGGTTGTGACAGCCATGACAAATTCTGTGACAGCTGTCACTTCGCTGACTCAATTTGCAGCCTCGATGAGTTTGTCACAGAACAATTTGGTTGGCCGGGACTGTCCAGAGAGCGCCCACATTGCTTTTTCCGGGGGTGTCACTCATAACCCTTATCAGTGTGGGAGCACCGGGAAATGCGCGATAGAAGCTTCGATTATGGGCCGGATGTGAGGAATTGCGACCTGTCACTTTCGATCGGCGTTTCCCCTATTCCGGTCGTCTGACGTTGACACAGAAGAATTGTCTGAGTCACCA
This sequence comes from Sungouiella pseudoflosculorum, assembly GCA_030674735.1. Taxonomy (NCBI): domain Eukaryota; kingdom Fungi; phylum Ascomycota; class Pichiomycetes; order Serinales; family Metschnikowiaceae; genus Sungouiella; species Sungouiella pseudoflosculorum. Next base: position 75,888 of record JAKUAO010000011.1, on the reverse strand, counting down.
GATTGTGGTGCTACTTTGGGTGTTATTCTTTGTTTAATTAGCTATATGAGGTGGTTTCCTTGAGTTCTTGGAAACCCTCACACACTGATTCATTACGTCGTTCCTGCTACTTCCTCTAGTCCCTCCATGCCCCCAAATCATTAATGCGATCTCCCTCGTAAACCCATCAATTGTAGCTCTAAGTGACTCCCCCAGAAATTGAACTCTGAAAAATGCTCTTCACCGGAATATCGTCCGGAAAGTCAGGTCTATGAGATCCTTCACCTCCTTATAACTCACAATTATGCAGCTATCCTCTTCCCGAGAAATAAGAAGAATCTTCTCGTCAACTCCCACGTCAAGCTTGTTCAAATTCGTCAACACCTTGGACAAGTCTGCCACAGGCTTACCATAGTCGTCAAACGTTTGGAAAACAAAGTCGCGGAAGAGTTTGATGACAAGCAAGCTTCCAGTGACTTCGTTCTCCTGTGGTCTTCTGTCCACAACGTAGTTGATCTTGGCCATGAGACGGAACAAGCGTCCATTCTCCACCTCTGACAGTAACTGACTTTCAAAGTAGTCGGTCAGATCCTGTAAGCTGTTGAGCATTTTGAGCGCCTTGTGTGCGAGGAATTGAGTGTAGAACTTTTCAAGATCAAACTCATTTTCAACTGAGTTCAACACTTTGAGAACTGACAAAAGCTCATCAGAAAGTGGAACTGACGAGTTTGAGCGCAAGTTGCTCAATGTGGACTCAATAGAACCGCCACGCAAACTTACCGGAAGCGTGACGCTAGCCAATTCGGTAATCACTCTACCGAAACGAACAATATCGCCAAGTTGAAGTGTGCGGATTGTAGCTTCAGTTCCAGCTTCTTCCTTGCGGTTCTCAATTGCCTCATACTCGAGAATATCGTCCACACAAACAGCACCGAGCCGAACTCTATTTTTGTTGGTTACCAAGATCTTGCTCAAGGAGATGGATGAGCCAGCATTCAAACCAGCCTCGTGAATGGCGATCAACGCATTGGTCAATTGTACAGTATAGAGCCAGAGAAGGTCCTCCGTCACTGGCTCAAGCTTGGCGCCTAACTTTCTGGTTAGATGCTGCTCTTGCAAAGTGTTTGCCAATGGGTAAAAATCGTAAACAAGACACAAAGCTGGCTCTCCCTGAGTGACAAAGCCAACCGACGTGAATGCATCTCGAAGTTGAACAACATTTGCGTTCTTGAGCGCTTTCCACTTCTTTACTGTTCTGAATGGGATCTCATTCAAGATGCGCAACTTCGAGCTATAGTCAATTCTCCTTATGGTGTAGGGAACGCCATCGACATTGGAAATTGCCTTGTAGACATGAGAAGGCAATTGGTATTGTTTTGATACCAGATCAAACGTCAGGTCAATTGGAACAAGCGAATGGTACAGTCCAATGTGCTCTGGTAAAGACAGTTGAGACATTGTCTGCAAAGTGGCCTCATTCTTCTTCGTGAGGAGCTCTCTGATGTCATTAGGAATGAACATTGACGTTGATGTCGTCTCGTGGGGGCTCAATTGCATTGAGAAGCGAGGTGGTGGTGCTGGAGCGTAAAGGTGGTGGTTCAATGGATATGCCAGGGTAGCCAGCGAGTGCAGATACATGAAATCCGATACCAGCAGCATCTGGCCAACCTGCTGCGCTCCAATGATTCCCTGCTGTGGCAAGTATGGGTTCTGCTGGTTGGCGGGGCCAGATTGTTGTAGACTTTGCGGAGTCATGTGAATGGACGAGCCTTGGTTGATGCTGTGTGGGTCTTGCGTGGCGAATCCATCATTGGCGGCAGAGCTGGCGTGGTCCGGGCCATCAAACGGATTGGATGGCGTGAAAGAGGGCGTGGACGCGTTGAACTTGCGAGCTCCGAATACTGATGGTGCTGGTGACTCTTTCTGGGCCAAGCTGGCGCCATTGGGAGTGTCGCCAGCGGATGGTACAAAGATCGGGATCTCCTTGAGCTTGGGCGACAACTTGGAGAACTTGGTGGTGATGCTTTGCACCGAGGGCTGGAACAGCGGAGTGTTCATGTTGAACTTCCTCTTGGGCTCTGCAGGGCCCGAGTTTCCTGTTCTGGCCGTGGATGGCGCCGAAGTTTCGGGCAAATCGCCCGATGCCTCTGTCTCGGCTGCCAGCTTGATGGTCGAGTTCTTGGAGTTGGCTGGCGGCGGCTGTCCTGGTTGAGGGTGGGCGAAAGCACAGCCTTTGTTCTCGTACTTGCAGTAGCCGTAGATGAGGACGTTCTTGCAAGGAATGTCCCTGGCTGCATCTGGATTGATGTTCATTTCCCCTGTGCTGGGCTTTCACTGTTAGCGGGGGTGTTGGTGATATATAGATGTGGTTGTGTCTGTTATGGCAGAGTCAATCTAGGATGTGGTGGTTGGGACACTACCGTGTTGGTAGGATGGGCAGTTGAGGTTTGGCGGGTGATTTATTTGAGATTTTAGATTTGAAGTTGGTTAAAGGAGTCAATTTCGAAAGAACTGCCGGAATTTCCGGTTTTCTCCATGTTTGGACTGCTCGTTCTTGTGAAGATTCGTTGTAGATGTGGTGTGCGACTGGGCTGATAACGGAAAATAGACATTTTTAGTCTTCCAGAAATAGTGGGAATACGTGATCAGAGCAAAACTGCTTTTGCTATATTGCCGAATCAGTAGCTGCAGAGCAATCTTGATTCAGAGGCGGTTTCGATTTTTAATCGCACTTGTGTCTTCGATTCTAGTAGGCCACCTCACTCCACATTTTTAGTATTTCTCAGACGTTGGACAGATATTGCGAAATAGAGCCAGAGCACTAAAAGAATGAGAATCCGAAAGTGGGAAAACATGTCCATTATTGACGATGAGTTTGAACATGATTAGTATCTCCAGATTGAATTTCAGTACTTTTTTTTCCTTCGAGAAACTGGCTGCATCAGCGTTAAATGAATTGTAGTGCTCTTTTTCCGAGCTGTGGCATGTCTTGCACCCATTAATGAAGGCTACAGGCAGACAGTTGACATGAATAGAGTCCAAGCTGGGAAAAAAAAACAACGAAAGGAACATTCAATGGAAATCTTCCAGTTAATTTCTTTTTCTTTCGACACTCGTAGCTCAAACTTCAGGTTGTATGTCAACTATGTATGTCAATCTCCATACCAATCTCTGCTCTATGGCCCAGACAAGTCCTAGACTCGTTACTGTCGGACTGAAAACTTTTACTGATTAGTTCTTAAAGCTTCATAAGCCTGTAGCACGCCATTCAAAATCATAGCGAGTTTCATCTAGAACTTGTCATTTACTCTAATACTAGATTCATAACTCTAAAGTGCACGCTATCATTATCGCACTAGTCCAACCACTCTTCTTTACCAAAATGCTGCACACCATGATCTTGACCGGTGCCTCCAGAGGTATGTAAGGCGAATTGCCTATTCTCGTCTGCTCAATTGACGAATCTCCAACCCTCCGATTCTAACTCCAGGTATCGGTGCTGCCATTGCCCACCATTTCCTAGCCAGCCCAAACCACAACCTTGTGGCTGTTGCTAGAACAGAACTGGCCCTCAGCGCCTTGTCAGAAAAGTATAAAGAACGTGTGGCCATTGTTGTGGGTGACGTGAGCGATCCTGCTGTTCTGGCCCGTGCTATCGACGCCGCAGTCTCCAAGTTTGGAGCCATTGACTCGGTGGTTGCCAACGCTGGAGTGTTGGATCCAGTCGATGCAGTTGCCCATGCCAACGTGGATGAATGGAAGAAACTTTACGAAATCAACTTCTTCTCGGTGGTGTCACTTGTGAGCCAGGCGTTGCCCCATTTGAAGAAATCACACGGCAGAGTGGTTGCAGTGTCGTCCGGAGCTTCTGTCAACCCATACTACGGATGGGCAGCATATGGCAGCTCCAAAGCGGCGCTCAACCACTTTATTCTGCTGGTTGCTGCCGAAAACGACGACATTCTGGCCATTTCCATTGCTCCTGGCGTGGTGGACTCCGCCATGCAAAAGGACATCAGAGAGAAGTTTGGCTCGCGTATGACGCCCGAGTCATTGCAGAAGTTCTTGGATTTGCATGAAAAGGGTCAATTGGTCCAGCCAGAGGTGGTGGCCGAGATCTACACGAACTTGGCCGTGGAGGGATGGTCCAAGGACATCAATGGAAAGTATCTCAGATACAACGACGCCGTGTTGGCCAATTACAGCAAATGATGCGGCGATTCCATTTGATGAAGCGACGCAAATCGAAATTTACGACTAGGAAATGCTCAATAAACTTGGTTCTGGACATGTTGGTGTGCAATGGTGCACTTATGCCCTAACTATGAAAGCACACCAAAAGCTCCACCTGCCACAAAACGGAGACAAGTACAGCAAAATTACAAGATTCAGAAGCATAGCTCTACCTCAAACACCCGTGATTCAATTTTTTTCCTCTTCTCCTGCCTCACCACCTCAATTCGTCCCCCACCTATGAACCAACTACCCTGCATGGTCCTATATCTCGCCAAAATCTTTAACTACCAGTTGATTCTGTGAAGATGTTCGCTAGACCCGTCAGAAGCGCCAGTTTGGCCCGTGTTTCCTCGTCGGCCCGTCTATTCGCCGCACGTGCTGCCCGTTTCCAGTCGTCCAAGGCTGGTTCCCAATCGGGCTCCACCAACTCAAGCTCCAACTCCAACTCCAACTCCAACTCCAACAAGTCTACTCCTCCTCCACCTTCCATCTCCAGAGGAAAGATTTTGGGTGCATTGGGTGTGTTGGCATTGGGTTCCACCCTCATTGCTTCCGTCTACAACCGGGAGGGACCAGTGGATGCTGTGGAGCCAAAGAAGGGCCCAGCTCTTTCCGACAAGGACGTGTCGGTGATTTTCGTGTTGGGAGGCCCTGGTTCCGGTAAGGGAACCCAATGTGGCAAGTTGGTGGCCGACCACGGCTTCGTCCACTTGTCGGCCGGTGATTTGTTGAGAGCAGAGCAGAAGAGAGAGGGCTCGCAGTACGGAAAGTTGATCTCGGATTGCATCAAGGAGGGAAGCATTGTTCCCCAGGAAGTGACGGTGGCATTGCTCGAGCAGGCCATCATCGAGAACCACAAGAAAGGCTCCAACAAGTTTTTGGTGGATGGGTTCCCCAGAAAGATGGACCAGGCCATCACCTTCGAGGACCAGATTCTCAAGTCCAAGTTCACGCTATTTTTCGAGTGTCCCGAGCAGGTCATGCTCGAGAGATTGTTGGAGAGAGGCAAGACCAGTGGCCGTACCGACGACAACATCGAGAGTATCAAGAAGAGATTCCGTGTTTTCGTCGACACTTCGATGCCAGTGGTGGACTACTTTGATGGCCAAGGTAAGGTGGTGAAGCTCCGCTGTGACGAGCCTGTGGACGTGGTTTACGGTCACGTGAAGGAAGCCATGAAGCTGAAGGGCATTTAGACTAGACTATGAAAAAAAAAATACATGTCAGATTTAAATGGACAGAGTCTGCAAGGTTGTGTGCGTATATGCCAAACAGTGCTATAGTAAGTAGTACTACGTAGGTGGGTCTCGAAACCTGTGGGTAAGCTCAAGTCTCTCGACTCAAACTGGTGCACGGGCCTCCTCCTCCACCGCCCAAACTCACTACTACTTCTTCTTACTAATATGGAGACCGGATTACCTCCCAGCTGGGCACTCAAGGTCAGCCGCACGCACAACAAGGAGTACTTTCTCAACCAGGCCACGGGCGAATCTTCGTGGGAGCCACCTTACGGAACTGACAATGACAAGCTCAATGGGTACTTGGCCAAGTTCAAGGCCAACGGCAACAAGCCGGTAGTGGCTGACGATGGCAAGGTGAGAGCATCGCACTTGCTTGTCAAGAACGAGACATCAAGAAGACCCAAGTCGTGGAAGCTGCCCGACGGAATTACTCTCAGTAGAGACGATGCCATTGCCAAGATCAAGGGCTTCCAGAAGCAGATTTTGAACGGCGAGATCAGACTCAGCGAGTTGGCCAAGACCGAGAGCGACTGCTCGTCGCACGCCAACGGCGGTGACTTGGGTTTCTTTGGAAAGGGCCAGATGCAGCCAGCCTTTGAGCAGGCTGCGTATGGATTGAATGTAGGCGAGTACAGCGACCTCATCGAGACCGACAGCGGTATCCACATTGTGCAGAGAACCGCCTAAGTGTGGTATAATTGCGTCAGATGCTGAAGACGCCATTCAAGGTGTTTATTGGCCCTGGTGAGCTCTAGTGCTCAAGCCACCAGACCCAAGAAAGCACAGAGAATAAGAGGAACAAAGCGAAGATGAGACTGGAGAGAGGGAAAAAAAGGCAAAATATAAAAGAGCCAACACCGAATCAGGCCTCACGGGCCGTTAAAGCTCACATCCATCACCCTGCCAGTGGTGACGTCTCTGTTACGTCTATAAAGCCAAAGTCGGGACCCAACTGTGGTCCCAGCGCACTGTGGCCAAATCTTGGCAAGCACTCAGTGTGGAATTAGGCGGCCAGCCTCCAATTGAGGCGCCCAAGCTTATCAAAAGACAATCATTTTCCAGTACTTGCGTAGGTTGTGGACGGGCACGTGCAACACTGTGATCACCACTACTCCACAATTTGCAGGGTTTGGGTTGAAAAACTCCAGAGCTCACTACTCGTAAGAAAAAATTGCCAGAATTCATTGACAATGTCTGTTCCTGAATGGTTGAAAAAGTGGGAGGTTGCCGAGCCAGAAACCGTGTCGGTCAGAGTGCCCAAGGAAGATGTGCTCAAGCACCTTGAAACTTCCCCAGATTCCTACACCGTGGTGGACTTGAGAAACGACAGAGAGAGAGGCTACATCACCAAGGCGGTGCACATTCCTGCCACCGTGGTTGATGGACCAGAAGACATTCGTGTCAAGGTTATCGACAAGATTCTTGCGGAAAAGCCCAACACCAAGACCATCGCTATTCACTGCAACAGTTCTGGCAAGAGAGCATCATACGTGGCCGGGTGGTTGGACGACTACTTGAAGAAAAACCCTCAGGATTTGAAGGTGGAGATTGTTCATGAAGGAATTGTGGGGTGGTTGAATGGAGGCAGCGAGTTTGAGCCGGAGACCACCTGGGTGAAAGAGTAGATAAAAAGTATAAATACACTGTTGACAACGATGTAGCCATAAATATCAGTAGATTTCAATTTCGGGTTTTATTTCGAATTTTGTTTCGATTTTAAGTTCCAGTTTTCAATTTCCAGAATTCAGTTTGATCCAAGTTCCTGGTTTCGGTATCTGATCTTCTGACCAAGCTACAAATCTGTTTCTCTTTGCCTCTTTGGGTTTCGATATCTGATTCTACGGACCAATTGGCTCTGAGTAGTGCCAGTGGGTCGCGCGGACGAAAAAAGGCAGTGCCAGTTTTTGGCCCCAGTCCTGGCATAATCTCAAGTGAAACAGCCCAAAAACAAGAAAAACTTCGTTTCCACGGAAAAATCAACAACCCAAAACCAATATCATCCGTTGCCAGAACCAAATCACCACCAATTGGCTTTTTTGCTTGAACAATTCTCACTTTGCTCTCACTTTGCTCTCACTTTGCTCTCACCTCTGCCTAGTCTCACTCCAGCACATCCGGTCCTGTCTGGTGCTGGTGGCCCCATTTGGCCCCAGTTGGCCCTAATGGCTCGCACTGACCCACCAACACCTAGCACCAAACTGCCATAGACAATCGCCCCCTACGGCTTTTGCAGCATCCACAGACCCACGCATTATAAATAGAGGCCCACATTCCCTCTAAAATCCCCACCGTTTTTTCCCCCGACCCCCCAGTCCTCCGTCGTTGGCCCATCCATGCTTGCGACCCTCTGGCGCACCGGGGCCAGGGCCGCGCGCCCCACTCGCACCTCCACCTTCAAGCGAGGGTTTGCCAGCTCCTGGAAGTCTTTCTGTTCATACGCCATGTCCGCCGCCTCCACCCCACAAAGAGAGGTGTTGCCCACCAACGTCAAGCCTATTCGCTACGACTTGACCCTCGAGCCCTTCTTCGACACTTTCAAGTTCAACGGTGACCTCACCATCGACTTGGAGGTGAAGGATGCTTCCTCCTCCATCACCTTGAATGTGTTGGAGATCGACATCCACAGCGCCACCGTCAATGGCGCCGACGTGGCCTCCACCACCTTGGACGACGACAAGCAGACCGCCACCTTCCACCTCGCCGAGGAATTGGCCCAGGGTTCCACCGCCCACTTGTCGTTGAAGTTCACTGGTATCTTGAACGACAAGATGGCCGGCTTCTACCGCTCCACCTACACCGACGAGAACGGCGAGACCCGCTACTTGGCCACCACCCAGATGGAGCCCACCGACTGTCGCCGGGCGTTCCCCTCGTTCGACGAGCCTGCGCTCAAGGCCCGTTTTGACATCTCGTTGATTTCCGACAAGAGCTTGGTCCACTTGTCCAACATGGACGTCAAGGAGGAGCAGCAATTGGAGGATGGCAAGAAGAAGACCGTCTTCAACACCACGCCATTGATGTCCACCTACTTGGTGGCTTTCATTGTTGGTGACTTGAAGTATGTGGAGAACACTTCCTACAACGTCCCCATCAAGGTGTGGGCCACGCCTGGCCTGGAGCACCTTGGCCAGTACTCTGCCGACATTGCAGCCAAGACATTGGCATTCTTCGACGAAAAGTTCGACATTCCATACCCATTGCCCAAGATGGACATGGTGGCCATCCACGACTTCTCTGCTGGAGCCATGGAGAACTTCGGTTTGATCACCTACCGTACGGTCGACTTGCTCTTGGACCCAGAAAACACCAACGTCAACACCAAGCAGCGTGTCACCGAGGTGGTGATGCACGAGTTGGCCCACCAGTGGTTTGGTAACTTGGTCACCATGGACTTCTGGGACGGCTTGTGGTTGAACGAGGGTTTTGCTACCTGGATGTCTTGGTACGCATGCGACTCCTTGTACCCCGACTGGAAGGTGTGGGAGTCCTACGTTTCTGACTCTCTCCAGCAAGCATTGAGCTTGGACTCGTTGAGATCCTCCCACCCAATTGAGGTGCCGGTCAAGCGTGCAGACGAAATCAACCAGATTTTCGATGCCATCTCGTACTCCAAGGGTTCATCTTTGCTTAAGATGATCTCTCGTTGGTTGGGCGAGGAGGTGTTCATCAAGGGTGTCTCCAACTACTTGAAGAAGCACAAGTGGGGCAATACCCAGACGTCCGACTTGTGGGAAGCCTTGAGCGAGGTCAGTGGTAAGGATGTGGTCACCGTGATGGATATCTGGACCAAGAACATTGGTTTCCCAATCGTTTCTGTCGAGGAGACTGGCGATGAGTTGAACGTTACTCAGCACAGATTCCTTGCTACTGCCGATGTCAAGCACGATGAAGACAAGGTGTTGTATCCTGTGTTCTTGGGCTTGAAATCCTCCAGTGGTGTCGACGAGTCTGTTGTTTTGGACACCAGATCCAAGACCGTTAAGGTTGGCGGCGACTTCATCAAGATCAATGCTGACTCTGCCGGTATCTACCGTACCAAGTACGAGCCAGAGCGTTGGACCCAGTTGGGTAAGGACGGAGTTGCCGGTAAGTTGTCTGTGGAAGACAGAGTTGGCTTGGTTGCCGATGCCGGCTCTTTGGCCTCCTCTGGATTCATCAAGTCCACTGATCTTTTGAACCTTGTTAAGGCATGGTCTGAAGAGTCTAACTACGTGGTGTGGGAGTCTGCCTTGGGAAGTATCGCCAAGATTAAGGCTGCCATGGTCTTCGAATCCTCCTCTTTCAAGGACGCCTTGAACGAGTTCACCCTCGACTTGATCTCGTCCAAGCTCAAGCAGGTTGGATGGGAATTCACCGACGCTGACAGCTTTGCTGACCAGCAATTGAAGTCTCTCTTGTTTGCTTCTGCTGCTGCCGCAGGCCACAAGGAGGTTACCGCCTACGTCAACGAGTCGTTTGATAAGTTCATTGCTGGCGACAAGAAGGCCCTCAACCCTAACTTGAGAAGCACTGTGTTCAACGTTGTGGCCAAGAATGGTGACAGCAAGACCTTCGACCAGCTCTACGAAATCTACACCCACCCTAACTCCGTCGAGGAGAAGATCGCCGCATTGAGAGCATTTGGAAGATTCGAGGACGACGAGGTGCTCGATAAGGTCACTTCGTTGTTGTTGAAGACAGACATCATCAAGTCTCAGGACATCTACATTCCAATGCAAGGAATGAGAGTTCACAAAAAGGGTATCGAGAAGTTGTGGACTTGGTTTACCGTCAACTGGGATGCCATCTACGAGTTGTTGCCTCCCGGTTTGTCGATGTTGGGATCGATTGTCATCATCTCCACCAGTGGCTTCACCAAGCCCGAACAGAAGAAGGAGATTGAGGAGTTTTTCAAGACCAAAAACACCAAGGGTTACGACCAGAGTTTGGCCCAGTCTTTGGATATGATCACTGCCAAGTCCAACTGGGCTAGACGTGACACCGACTCCATCACCAACTGGCTCAAGGAGAATGGCTACTCCAAATGACTGTCCAGGCTATGATACATCTAAATGATCGTTTAATCCATATCTAAACTGTTGAAGTCACCGCAACCTCTCTCTGTAGAAATGCGAGATGGAACTCCCGGGTTGCTATCACGTCCAACGGCGCATCATCACCAGAGTTCTTTATTAGGAGATCCGGCTTCCCACTTGAAGCGAACTGGCATCGTTCGGTATAGTAAGGCACCAACTCGTGGTCCTTGATCACCACCGCATGGATGATACATTTGGACACCTTGGATTGGTCTGCAAACTCGAGCTGCAGATCTGCAAGGTACTTGGCAATAGTGTACTCTAGAAGACGGGGCCCTATGCCACCTAGAAAAGACGCAAACGACACCAACTCGTATTCCTTTACGTTGTCCAGTTCGCCTGGAATATTCTTATACCCACACACCCCAAGCAATCTGTCTGCGATTCCATCGTCAATAACGGTGGAGGGGCCAGCCACGGTGACCTTGACACTCGTATCTGGTGTCAATGGCTCGAAGTATTGTCTGTATTCCCGTGGAATGTCGGAGGTATTGAAGTTGGTGAGTGGGAATAGTTCGTAGTCAAACTTCCTCGAGTAGCCGGTTTCGGCCCTGATCTTGTCGAACACGTCACTCGACCCCAAGAGCAACGTGATGAAACACTCAGATCCTGCCTTCATTCGGAGATCCTTCAAGAAACTGTCCATTGCTCGTATTCTGGGTGACTCAATGAGGCCGAACTTGGCCATGGGTTTTGAGTAGGCCTTGTTGACCACCTTGGTGAGCACCTCGAAGCGACGGGGATTTTCGTCTGCGAAAAGCCACTCTTTCGGAAGAATCACTAGCTCATACATACTTTTACTAGGAATAGTGGTGACTAATACTTTGATTGATCAAGGCGCGGATTTGGCAAGTAGATACTGGGAACTATCTCCCGAATAGGCAGGAGGAGCGGAACTACCGAGTCCAGGGTCCAAGGCACTGAAATGCTATAAAGTGGGAGCTAGGGCAAGTCGAGGCCGAGATCCAACAATCTGAACGCCAAAACAAACTGGTCCTCCTCGAAAACAAACAACTGGCGGAATTTCTGGATGTGTTTCCACCGCTTGGTGTTGATGGTTTTCGGGTCTCTTCTCACTCGGTCCCAAAGATGGTAACCTCCGATGGAAGCCATCACCGACTTGCGGGAAATGCCAAACTCGTACTTGTCCAGCACTGTAGTAACTCCTCCACTCTGTTGTAAATGAATGGCCCACACCAAGATGTGGCCCAAGTACGAAAAGACGTTGTAGTCAAAGTCGTTCTGGTGGGCCTGTTTGGTGGAAACCGTCAAGTTGGCCCTGGTGTGCAGCAACGACAACTCCTCATAGTTGGCAAGCCACGCCTCGAGATCTGGGTACTGGCGAGAAATGTCGTGGAACCCGTGGGATTCGTTAAGGGCAACTTCAATGCAGAGGTGCAAGAACTTTCTCTTCATGTCGGGGTCTGAAAACAATCCATCTCTTGAGAGGAACTGGAGAACGTTCTTGCCCATTTTCGACATCAGAGACACCGTGGAGATCGTCTTGTACTTGACGTCGGTGGTACGCATCAGCAAAATCTGCTGGTGAGACACTCCAATGATGGTCTTGACTGGATGAATCTCGGGAAGTTGAGTGTACGAGAGCGCAGTTGCCGAAGACGAGCGAAGCTTGGGGAATTCCTCGGCCGGCTGGGAGTTTTGCTGGAACCTTTGCTCTGGAGCAGGCGAGGAACTCTTCAGAAGGGTCTCAGATTTTGGCGAGTCTGGGGTATTTGAGTCCTCTGGCTTTTCCTCAAGAGTGATTTCATCAGCTTGAATAGATTTTGGAGTCTGTGGAGAATCTGGGGTTTGTGATGAGGCTGGGGACTCTGCAGAAACAGCTGCATCCACAGTCTCGGTGCTCTTAGCTTCAGCACTGACAACTTCAGCAGCTCCATCTGCTTCAACAGCCTGCTCTGCTTTTTGGGCCTTTGTTTTCTTTTTGCGGTTCTTCTTGGCCTTGTTCTGGGTAGCAAGAGCAGCTTGATCTTCGGTTTGCAAATCGTTAACTTCAGCAGCAACGTCCTCGTTTTCTACGGGAGTTGTCTGTTCAACCTCATTAGCCTTAGCTGTCTTCTTTGCCAGCTTGGATTTTTTGCTCTTCTTCTTGGTTTTCTGGACACCTTGCTTCTCCTGGTCCTCCGCAGTCTCTGCCTTTGGCGAGTTCAATTCGTCTTCACCTGTGCTCTTGGCTTCAGCCTCGTTGCCTTGCTTCTTCTTTGATTTCTTGGGGGTCTTCTCCACCAGCTGAGAGCCCACACCTGGAGCAGAATCTCCGCTGTGAGCTTCGGAAACCTTTCGGCTGCTTTTCTCCTGCTTAGTCTTGACGGGTTTCTCTCTGCGTGGCTCTGTTTCATTGACCAAACTGGAAGAGTCATGTCCAGTCTCATCAGCCACAACAGGAGCTTTTTCTCCATTCTTTTTGGATGAGCGCTTGGATTTGGGACTCTTCAATGGAATTTCACTCTCGTCGTCGCTGGAAAAGCAGATCTGGTCGAAATCTTTCGTGATTTCTGCAGCAGAAACCTTAACCGGCTTGGACTTGCCGTTTTTGCCAGGTTTTGACGTTGCCGACCGGATCTTTTTCGCAAACATCTCTTCGTTGCTCTCGTACACCACCTTCACCGAGTCATCCAACTCAGAAGCTCCCGCCAACAAGTACTTCAAGTCATCTTCAAACTGGATTTCAGATTGAGACTTTTCGGTCTGGAGGTCGTCGTAATCGTAAGATTTCACAATGAATTGATCGGGAGTATCTGATCCCTTAACTTCACTCAAGTCTAGAGCCGGAGTTTTCTTGCTTTTCCGTTTTTTTGGCGGCATTACTTGTTGGAGAAGGTTGGTAACCTAAACCTTGTGTGCAAGACAAATTGTTGGGGAAGAACAACACGGTACGAAGATGAAGGGTGAACTTTTCCTAGTTCGTTTTGATTCAAATCGAACGAGAACTTCTAAATGACGGAGTGATTCTGAATATATAGCATTCGTAAATATTTTTTCATTGTGAATTTATAGAAAATGTGTATCTTTTGAGACAATGACTAGGTTCTTTCTTCTACCGAGACTTAGAAAGAAGCAACAAAAGACTCAGTGGCAGATCTCAAAGTGGCCAATTCCTCCTTGGACAACTCACCTCTAACTCTGATGGCTTCGAGGATCTCTGGCTGGTTGGACTTCAAGGAAGACAAGAAAGCCTCCTCGAACTCACCAATTCTGGAAACATCAATGTCATCCAAGAAACCGTTGACACCAGCGAAGATGACTGGAACCTGCTCCTCAGCGGCCATTGGAGAGTACTGCTTCTGCTTCAACAATTGGGTCAATCTCTCACCTCTAGCCAAGGTCTGCTTGGTAGAAGCATCCAAGTCGGAACCGAACTGGGCGAAAGCGGCGACTTCTCTGTACTGAGCCAAGAACAACTTCAAGGAACCAGCAACCTGCTTCATGGCCTTAACCTGAGCGGCGGAACCGACACGAGAGACGGACAAACCGACGTTAATAGCTGGTCTGATACCCTTGTAGAACAACTCAGCCTCCAAGAAGATCTGACCATCGGTAATGGAAATGACGTTAGTTGGAATGTAAGCGGACACATCACCACCCTGGGTCTCAATGACTGGCAAAGCGGTCAAAGAACCACCACCGTTGGCGTCGGACATCTTAGCAGCTCTCTCCAACAAACGGGAGTGCAAGTAGAAAACATCACCTGGGTAAGCCTCTCTTCCTGGTGGACGTCTCAACAACAAGGACAATTGACGGTAAGCAACAGCCTGCTTGGACAAGTCATCGTAGATGATCAAGGCGTGTCTGCCGTTGTCTCTGAACCACTCACCGATAGAACAAGCGGTGAAAGGAGCCAAGTACTGCAATGGAGCGGCCTCAGAAGCAGTGGCGGCAACAATGATGGAGTACTTCAAGGCGTCGTGCTGCTCCAAAGTCTGGACCAACTGAGCGACGGTGGATCTCTTTTGACCAACAGCGACGTAGACACAGTACAACTTCTTCTTCTCGTCGTCACCGCTGTTCCATCTCTTCTGGTTCAAGATGGTGTCCAAAGCGACAGCGGTCTTACCAGTTTGACGGTCACCAATGATCAACTCTCTCTGACCTCTACCGACTGGGACCAAAGCGTCAACAGACTTCAAACCAGACTGCATTGGCTCGTAGACGGATCTTCTTGGCAAGATACCTGGGGCCTTGACCTCAGCCTTAGCGGTGGCAGAGTTGTTCAATGGTCCCTTACCATCGATTGGGTTACCCAAACCGTCGACAACACGGCCCAACAATTCAGGACCAGTTGGAACCTCAACAATCTTACCGGTTCTCTTGACTGGCTCGGACTCCTTGACCAAAGCATCGGAACCGAACAACACAATACCGACTTGACCGGCCTCCAAGTTCAAGGCCATACCCTTAACACCAGAAGAGAATTCAACCAACTCACCGGCCTGGACGTTGTTCAAACCGAAAACACGGGCAATACCGTCACCAACAGACAAGACTCTACCGGTCTCGTTCAAGTTAGCCTCCTCAGAGACACCTCTGATTCTCTCCTCCAAGATGGAAGAAACCTCAGTTGGAGCAGCCTTGGCAGAAGCGTGACGAACAGCAGTGAAAGCTGGACGAGCCTAAAACGGTTAGTAGATGTTGCGGGGCAATTGGATACAAGCGTTGGTGTTGATGAATTTGCGGGTGGAGACCTCGATTTCGTCGACGTTGGGCCGAAAATTTTTCTCCGTCAACAACCCGGGACGGATTGTGGGATTGGCGTGGGGAAACCCGGAGCCAGGGAGCACAGGGGCATGTGGCAGCACAATTGATGCCACCAGGCCCGCCACAACCACTTCAATGGCGGGAATCATCCATTTGAAACTTTGGAAACTCAAGTCAACGACAACGGCGCCCAGGGGCGGAAAAAAGTACATACGATACGCATTCTAGAGACGGTAGCTGCACGGGCAGCAGTGCGTAAGACAGAACGAGCTGACAACATGGCGACTTTAATAGCTTTAGGGAAAAAGTCTGGTGGAGGGAAGAAAAAGAGAGCTTAGGAAATTTGCTTAAGTATATATTGAGTGAGTGCGGTAGCGCGAAAACTTCAACCACATTCGGCCGGAGAATCGTAGCCACTGCGCAATTTGATTGGCTCTGAGACAGGCGGTACCCGCACGCCCACGCGCCCTGTGCACACTTCCAACCAGAGGTCGACCCCCGGCGGTGTGCAGGGAGGCAGGGTAGCTGCAAAAACAACTAGGAATAATCAGAGCTCACTCGGTGTTTAGGGAAGGTAAACTCAAGAATAAGGGGGCGGAATCCTCGTCTATTTATATTGGTGGGTTTGCCCCCTTTTTTTCTGAGGTGGCGCCCATGTTTCTGCTGGTGCCAAACCAGCGGTCCTCCCGGCGGTGTGCAGTACGCACTACTTAAACGTGGGGTTGGGCTGGGAAGTACTTTGGTGGTAGATTTGGCAGAAAGAGTTGGGAGAAAATTTGGGGAGTCACGACAGGGAATCTGGCGACATTAAGTAGTTTTTGCAGTTTTGCAGCTTTCAGCGTGTGTTTGGGGCCGATGGACTTAGGAACATTAGTTTCGCGTGGGAACAGGGATCGGTTGGTGACGGAAGCTGGGAGAGGGGGAGGTTCGGGATATCGTAGCAGCTAAAAAGCTAAAAACCAGAAAAGCAATGGAATCGATGCGACGCAGCTGCTATTGTTAGGTTGTGCGAATGGGCAATTTTGGCGGGATTTCGTGGACGATTTTGCACCCACACTGAACTTAGGGCCGCAACTCGGAGACCAAATGTTAGCACGAAAGGGGACAGTAAATTCGAGCAAAATGAAAAGAAATCGACTATCAAGGTTCTTTTATCAATCATCTGATTCGATTGGGATCGACTATGAGTTCGAGTTTGGTATTTTTCTCGAACAACTCGCCTCGCTGTGCTCCTCCAACTTGCAAGATCCTCGGCTAAAGCCCACACACAACACAAACAGTGAGCTGGAGAAAAATTTGCTTCTTCTTTGGATGCCCTTAAGTCCTCAATTCATCTCTCATCTCCCGAAACGGTCCTCGAAAGTCCCAATTCGCCAACTTCATGGAGCCCAGCTACTCCAGGCACCACCTGCATGTGGCACCAACCATTCACCTCACCGAGAAAAAAAATCAGTCTCACCTTCAATCACCACGCCATGTTCAGTCGTCTCACAGGAGTGTCCCGCGTGGCCCGCACGTACTCTACGGCGCAGAAAAATGACAGTGCGTTGTTCTTGTCTGATTTGATGAAGAGAATCGACAACATCAACGCCAAAACCAAGAAGATCGCCGAGTTGAAGAAACAGCCATCCGCTCCAACTTCCAAAGCTGGCTCGCCCAAGAAAGCTGGTGCAGTGAAGAAGACTCAGGATGCTGCCAAGGCAGCCCCAGCCACCCGTGCTCCACGGTCCAACTTCAGACAGGAGAAGAAAATCACCATTAAAGACCATCCATTGAGCAGAAACACCTTCAAGTTGATGGACGAGGCCAACTTCAAGAAGACCGACCGCGCACCAGCCAGACGCAGCGGCGCACCAAGAAGCGGCAACCCACCATCTAGAAACGCCGAGTCCAGACTGGCAGCCGGTCCTGGCCAGAAGGCAAGACCTCAGAGACCCAAGAGAGTGGACCTTGCGAAGAAGGGCCCAGCTGTCGAGCGCATTGTGCTGAAGGACTTGGTGGTCAAGGACTACCGCCCTTCCATTGGTGGAGACGACTTTTTCTACGGCAAGCCTGCCACGTTGGCCACATCGCTCACGTCGAGAGTTGCAGCCGTGGCCAAGGAAGCGTTGCTCGAGTCGAAATACCCATACAAGTTGCCCAAGTCCATCATCGACAAGTTGGACTCGTCGTTCGCCGGCAACAAGTTCATCTTGCAAAAGGACTTCAACTTGGACGTGGATGCCACCAAGTTCGGAGACAGAATCAACAAGGTTGTGAGAGGACAGGTGGACACCATCGAGTTGGGCAAGAACCCCGAGGCCACCTCAGTGTTCACCGCCAACCAGTTGGCTAGAAACGGAGACTTGACCATTGCACAGCAACAGACCATCTACGACGTTGCATCTGGGTTGAAGAGTGCCAAGCTGTTGTTGGAGGGTGCAGTGTGGAACAAGTAGGAAAACATCATGTACATAGAAACGGCGATTCCGTTGAGCGAGCCACTTGTAGGCAACGTTACATTTGGCGCAGATGGCAACTGTGGTGTTGTCATTTACTGATTGAGGTGATCCATTGTTATGTGGGAAACTTATGGCGAACCACTTCTAGACAGTAGGTTACTACGAGTATCCACCATACAGAATGGGGGTGCGACCAACCTCTAGGTGCCAATTCTGGAGCCGGTTTTGGACAAGACAATTACCACCAAAACCCGAAAGCTACAGAAATCTCGACAAATATTACAAGTCTCGAACCCTGGCGACGTCAGTGTCAAATCTCGATATTCTGGTTGACAGGTGGTGGATCGCCCGGTTATGAGGCGACGCAAACGGTCACCCACGGTGCTATCAAACTGTATAATGGCCAAAAACAAAGGTATGTTCTTGGTTATCGTGAAGTTCTGGGGATAATCTTTTCGGGTAATTCCGTAGATTCGCAAACGTTGGTCATGTCCATTCAGTGCTGATACACCTGGATCTGCCCGATTGGCCTAATGTGGAGTTAAGTCGATCTAGGATTCCATCGAAAACTCGATTAGGAACTTGATTAGAGTTAATTGCGCTTACAACAGGCCGAGTATGCCCGGTTTGATCCGCCCCAAATCGCAACTCTTCTCCAACTGCTACAATTGAATCCGCTTCTACACCCTGTGATGCAAGAAATTTATTAAGCGTAGCACAGCCAGCGTTACTACCTATACCGAATGACCCCCCCAAGAAACACAAATCCTCAAATGAACAAAATTTAGATCTTGTTAAACAAGGATCTCACGCTTGGGTAGCCCTTGGTATACTGGGAGTTTCCCTGGGTTTCCTTATAGGAAAGAACGAATGGCACGGTGGTGGACACCGCCAAGTAGCCCAAAGTGAGCAAGGAAGTTTTTGTTGTGAGCGACGCGTACATGGCAATGGAAAAGCTAGATTTATGTTGATTCCGCAAAACCACCAGCAGCATCCGCCGTTCTTATATAACCAGTGGTGCCATTGAAGTTGGGCCACCTTTTTGAGGGGCGCCTGCAGGATGGTTTTGCAGCCACACATATGCGCACTCTGCAGTAGACAACAACCACCATCGTATATGGCAACCAGACAATTCCGTGGTGGGGAACAGGAAACAACCCTGTCATTTATCCGGCGGGTGGGAGTTGGATGCAGGCGAGGCAACCTTGTCAGCATTCAATCCGATTCGGTGTCAACTGCCACAAACAGCGCACGCAAGCATTTGCCTCGAGTCGTGGAAGTTACGGTGAGCCGCCAGCCAACTTTTTTTTTTGGTCCAGATCCCCGGCTGTGTGCAGGGCGCGGCCGACCCGTTGCACTATGCGCTAACTGGAAATACGCTCGTTTATGGGTCGTATAGGCGTTGGTTGGGCATGGAGCCAAAATGGCCAGTTTGCTTGGCCAGTTCCCGATCTCGGGCTGCCGCACACATACACGTCTCGGGTGACACGTCCCCACCTCTCGAGCGGTCGGCTTTTCCGGATCGGTGTCCGCAGGTTGCCGATTGCTGGGGTTGGCCCGCTGCACGTGACCGCTTCTCACTGTGGTGGTTTTCGCTGAAGGTACTGCGATTTCGTGATGTGAGCCGCACAAATGGGACAACAAAAATCTGTGCGATATTCCTTTAGAAGGCTGGAAGTTGCGGTGGAAAAAAACTGAGACGGAGGAGAATTGCAATTTCCCGTTCTGCGACTGGCTGGAATTTTGGCGTCGACTTGACGTTTTCGTGGAGCTTCGCCGTCTTTTTTTGTTTTTTTCGTTCAGCGTTTTCCTTGTAGTCTGTGGTTTCTGGAAGCACGACAGGCAATTTTCCGGAATGGCGCCATTATGGCTTAGACTCAGATCCGATAACAAACCTGGATAGAGCAAGTTTGCCATCTGGAGTTGGCAAATCTGGAGATAGAAAATATTCCCCCGATAGCGGTGACTAAACTATCGTACAATGTTTAACCTGGATAAACGCTTTTGGTGGATGACCACTGGGGTATTGGAGGCAGGAACCTCCATGGTTGCAACTGGATACTGAACGAGGCCCCATTGACAACGGAGAATGTATGACTCGCTGCAATCACTGTAATGACAATGTTAATTCCGAGGTTTCATTGAGTAAGATTCATTTTGAGGTTGCATACCAGGCTTAATAACGAATTACCCGCATGACTTGCAATTGAGGTAGAGCGAACGCTACAATGGAGTGTCCATTCCTCGAAATCGGAAACCGACTATGAATAAATTAGTATGGAGGTCTGGCTTAATGTTGCTGGACCTTTTTGTAGGACGGAGGCCGAAGCTTGCGGTTCACGGTCTGGGTTAACCAAACCGGGAAGAGACTCAAGGCAAGGACCAAAACAGACTGCCAGAAGAATGAGAAACTGGTGATGTAGTCCAAGTCAAAGTAGTCGGTCAAAAACGGAATCAGCACGACGTAGATCATGGTGGTCACCACGATCGTACTCACCATTGTCTTGTTCCAAGTATTGATGGTTAAGCCTACCATAATCAACTCATTGAAAATAAGACACGTGAAAGAGATGGTCACCATGGCCAAGAACTTCTCTGTGGCCAACGACTGGAACTTCTGCGAAAGAAGCTGAATCACACTGCCTTGGAAAAGCGAGATAGCCACCCACATGAAAAACGTCCGGTAAGACAAGGATTTGCCCAATGTAAGCTCCTTATACAATTCCGGATAGAGCTTGGTAAGCTTCTCATCAATGTCTTTGTCAAGTGTTAAGGAAAAGACTGGTGCCATAGTGTAAAGCGTACTGTAACCAACCATGAGCCAACCCTGGTACAAAGCCAAAGGCTCAAAGTGGGAGGAAATCGAGTAGATAGCTTGTGCGACAGATATGATCAAACCACGATGAATGATGAATTGTCCCAACTTGGCAGATCTCTTGTAAGAGTTTCTTCCATGCCAAAGCAATAGTTTCAGCAAGTAGTGAAACTGATCGATACTGAAATCAGCAGCGAGCGATGCCTGCTTTCCTTCCTTACCCACAATACCAACACCAACATCTGCACTCTGGATCATACTCACGTCATTACCACCATCTCCAATGCAACAAACTCTTTTGCCAGTAAACTCCTTGATTGCTAACGCAATGTCAGCTTTCTGCTGAGGAGTGCAACGACATGCAATCACCGCTGGGAGAGTGATGGCAACTGCAAGGAATTCTTTGGGGAAGTATTTCATGTAGACCTGCAATGACTCTCCATCTATCAAGAGACAGGAATTGGAGTTTGTCGTCAATTGATCCAATTGGGACATTGCCATGTCTGGATGAGAGACTTTCGTAATCTGGTGGACAAATTGACCTCTGGAGATCAATTTGGCACTGATAGCAACACACTTTGCGGTTTCAATCTTATCACCCGTCAACATCCAGATTTTGATACCAGCATTTCGGAGAAGTTCAATAGACGTCTTGACATCTTTTTGAAGCTTGTCTTCCACACCTGTCAATCCAAGAAGCTCCACGTCAGTCTCAAGGTATTGACTCACCACTTTTTGCATCGAAGCTTCACGTCCATGCATTGCCAAAGAGGCTTGTTCATAGTCATTGCAGAAATCCTGGAACAATGTGCTGTTCAATTTCTTTCTTCCAATAACTAAGGTTCTCAATCCTTCTCTGGCCATATTTCCAGTTTCTTCCTCTAACCAGTCGTTGCTATTGACGATTCTCGTCATGACTGTGTCAGCACCCTTCTCCATGAACCAGATATCGTCATTTTGGGTATCACGAATGACAATTCCCATTCTCTTAGTATCGGAATTGAAGGGGAAGATGTAAAGGATATCGTAGTGCAATTCCTGACCCGTGGCGAGATGCAAGAGGGTAATAGAAGTACGATCTCTTTTGAATAAGCGAAGCCCAATGTTTTCACAAAACTTCACGATGGCAACTTCATCAGGAGAGGCAGCTTGATAGGAAACAATTCCATCTTCCTCAGTAGGGGTGACGTTGTGGCAAAGAGCGAGAACAAGTGCAAAATCACAAACCTTGGTGCCCAAATCCTTTCTCTTAGAGACTCCAGCTGCCAGCTCCACAAGAAGAAGCTTGTTCACGTACTCTGTGACAATGTCGATGGTGTCGCCAGCATAGCAAATGGAACCAAGATGGAGCTTTTTCATCTCCATATCATTTTGAGTCAAGGTTCCCGTTTTGTCACTCAACAAGTACTCGATTCTGCCAAGATCTTCGGGGATGGTAGATGTCCGGACAATAGTGTCGGGAATCTCGCTATCCTTCTGAATCTGGGATGCATAAACAGACTTCGCCAAGTCTAGGTTCACTCGAAGTGAGACTGGGATGATGGTGGAGAAAAGAATAAGGAATCGCAAGATATCGATATACCACTTGCCCTTCAAAGGAAACCCATGTGCTAGCACCAATACAACCGATAGAAGGAAGACGATCACACACAAGATCTTGGAAAGGCTATTGATTTCGAGCTCCAACAACCCGGTTTTCACTCCTGACATGGTGGTATTCAACAGTTGGCGAGTTTCCACACCAGTGTACACGACAATACCGATGGCGGTACCGGAGGCCAACACCGTATTGGCCCACAAGGTCTGGTCGACGGTCAAGGGAACTGTCTTGTTGTTTGCCGAGCCCTGATGATAGATAAGTTTTCCCTCGAATGCATGGATGGATTTGGTGGGTGGACCCACGATTAATGAGATATTATTGACGAGTTTGGAGATTTCTGTGATGGGCTGGGTCACATTGCATGCAATTCTGAGTTTCCAGTCGGTCTCTCCATCCAACTGGTCGGTTTTGATGAAGGATTCTCCGTTGGAATCGGACGACTGGAGGAGAATCATGTCTGCTGGGATTCTGCGGTCTTTGTGGAGCCGGACCAAGTCTCCGACCTTGAGGCTCTTGGAGGCCACCATCTTGACGTCCTGAGTGAGAGGCGTGTCACGATTGAGCACTTCAAAGAGCTCGTTGTTCTGTTCCATGTCTCTGCGTCTTCTGGCGATGTCATCGCCGGCCTCCTTCATCATGGTCACGGTCAAAACAAAAGCAAGCGGCACCACATACGACGACAAGTAGCCGATTCGCAACTGCGGGATGATCTGGGAGAGTGCCACGAGCAAAAAGTAGAGGTTGAAGAAGAACTTAAACTGCTCGTACAAGATCACCGGGATGAACGTGATGGGGTTGTACTTTGCGTTGGACACGGCGTTGGTCACAAACGACTTCTTGCTGGTGTTTCGAGGCAGCACGTACCGCTCAGCACCCAACTCGCCGTCGCCGGAGTCTGCTGCAGCTCTGCGCCTCAATTCTCGGCTCACCTCGCCCTTCATGAGGCGGTACATGCCGAGCAGCTGGTTGAAGAATCTTCGGAGCCGTGTGCCGAAGCCGGGCGCCTGGGCATACGCCAGAGATTCTCGGGAAGTCGGGAGTTGATCCTGGCTGGAGGTTGGAGCCAAACCTGAACGGATAAGCGGCAGCGAGTCGGAATCGAACGGATCGCTGGCAGCATCCGAGCCTTCTGCACTGGAGATGGCAGTGAGCGGAATCCCCGAGATCGATCCCAGCGATCCGTGGCGGGAAATGGATCTTCGGAAGAAATTGTTAAAGTTGGAGGTGGCCGAATTGAGCGCTCTGTCGAGCGAGGTGTCGAAATCGTCAAACGAGTCGTTGTCGTGGGCGGACCCACCACTATATAGACCATTCTCGGGGGCCAGACCTGGCCATTTGCCGCTGGTCATTGGCGGGTTTTGGTGGAGGTGTAGTTGATAGTGGGATTCCATGTTTTCTATGGAGGAACGCTCACTATGAGAAGGTAGGCGAGCATGGGGACTAAAAATTTAAGGTTAGTTAGGGAAATTCATGGGAAAAGAAAGGACCGAGACGAGAAATTGGGAGCAGAGGTTTTTGTTTTTTCATGTTTTTGTTTTCTTGGATTGTGCTTTTGGGCTGTTTTGTTTCTTATCTGGGCTTTATGGCGGTTTTATGGGATCATGGTCTGGGTGCAGTGTGCTTATGATTTTCGCCGAACAAATCCGCGATTCTGAGAACTCCGAGGAGCGAAAGGTGACAGAAGTGGACTATAGAGAGTAATTGTAGAAAAAGAAATGTTTTGGCTGATGGAGATCATCAACTTTTTTGACTTCGTGAATTTTTGGATTTTCCTGTTCTTTGCTTTTTAGGGCCTGATTCCAATTTTTGAGGGCTAAACGTGGTGATTCCTTAAGAGTCTGGCCCAACTAACTCCGAAGAAAATAAAAACCATAGACTTTCAGAAAGCCGACTTTAAAAATCTGGGGGGTATGCATTCAAATCTCAATTTTTAATCAATCCAAACCCGGTGAATAGTGACTGGTTATTGGAATTTTCCTTTTGCTTCGGCAACAAGTACATTGCATTCGCTTTATAGGACTTGTCCCCGAATCTCTTAACCTTCCCTCGAAAATAGATGTGCGGGATAGCGCTGCTCAGAAAACCTGTTTGGGTGATTAAGGCTCTCACAAGAAATATGCCTTGTGATAAGTAGTGAAACTGACGGTTTGATTGGATATTGGAAAGCGATCATGTCAGAAATCACCGGTAAACATTCTCCATGGGCACCCAAGTAACGATGTTATCGTTCTCAAAATTTGAGTAACTCAACCTCAGTCGATGATGAGTTGCTTCAAAATTGAAATCCACGAAGTTGTGCAACCGAATATCCTTGTAAGCGTTGCCGTTCTAAATTCAAAAGCTCCCATTGGGCTTCGATTGCTACCGTCTTTTTTCTCGGTCACCTGCTCTTCAAATGCCTGTCCAATCCTTGGGATTGTTGTGACCAATAAACCAACAACCTTCATCAAATTATTACTGGCAAACGTCACGATGGCCTTGATATCCATTAACCGGGCGAGAGTTGGAAAGTACCAATACAAAACATTGAAGTATGCCCGAAAAGTACCGGAGACTACACTCAAGTTAAGCTTCTACGAAAAATTTCAAAATGTTCACCAAAAAGTGGCTAGTACAGCTATTCCGTGGAACTGCTCATAGCATTTCAGCCCAGAGTACCAAAAATAGAAGAGCAGATTTATCATGAGATCAAAGCTCGTCATGCGAGGTTGAGTAATGGTTTGTTGACAAGTGCAGAATGACTGAAACGGGCATTTCAGAATGGTGCCAAAAAAAGATCGACCATTGACAGCAGAGTCCATGAGCAGTCTAGCCTCTGGTGTTTACATCTCCACGTGGGTTTGTGTTACTCTTGACACTCTAAAGAAGTGAAATTTTCACGAATTTGCTGGTGGAGGAGCTGGTTTGCACGAACTGGCTAAGCGGATCCGACTCGTATGCTGCTTGTAAAAAATAAGTCCGGGATCATAGCACTTTGTGTTCAATAATACGATATCACGCATTAAGGACCAGCAGATAACACCTGACTATTCCAAAATCTTTATGTTCGGTGTACCACTTTGATGACCAAAAGATACCCAAAAAATTTCAGCATAGCAACCAATGATATGGAAGACCGACCATTAATTGAAGCTTTTGAGGGTGCAGACCTCTCTGGCTGAATAAACTGCCCGGTGGCCCGAATACGTGAACCCTACACCTCAACTCCGGAGTACCGGAAGATCCACTCGAATCAGGAACATGAAAATCCCAATTCGAGGTGGTGCCGGGACAAAAATAGTATGCACAAGGACGCCAACTTCAAAGGGCCTCGGTCATTGTAGTGGTGATCAGTGATCTGGATCTTTACCTGAGGATTTTTATTTTTGGCAACTATAGACCTCCATGCATTCTCTTTTAGCTCATTTTGGTTCGATTTATGGTTAAACTCTCGTAACCCCACGTTAGGTTTTTTTTTCTGCAATAATCGTGCACGTTTTGCTTTTGTTGGTTTCACCAATTCAGGTTTCTCCACTCATTATCACTATGGTGTCTCAGGTTTGTTTACTCTCCTTACGTCATTCTCCTCGGTAGTATTCGAGGTGGAATCTCGCAGTCTTTGAATCTCTTCGATTTAGCTCCGTTCTGTTGATGATCTTTCAGAGATTTGCACTGCGGCTTTTACTGATAACCCAAAAATCTGTTCTCCCCACACTTTTCTCACTCCTTCTTCGAAACTCCATATCGCAAACTCTTTCCTCGTGTATACGCCAGATTCTTTGGCTGCGAATCGCCAGGAACAACGCGAATCAATCGCTGCTAACCATTGTCATTGGTGTTGTTGTGCACAGACCCAGTGGTCAGTTCTCCACATTCTAGGTGCCAAGACATTGGCTGGCCGGTCACCGACACGCAATTCTCAATACGAGTCCTCCCTGGTGAATGATTAATATTGGGAATGCATTAGGGTCTAGACAGGAGAATCTGGTGGTGGTGAAATTGGAGTGATTCTCTGTGATAAGGTGATATGCGTAACATGGAGCCAAGCCCCAAAAGTGCGAAGGCTGTCATGATATCCGCCGCACCTTGCATAGTTATAGTGCTTGCAGCGGTTGCAAAAACGTCAAAGTAGAAGCGCAGAAACCGGCACACCGCATAGGACCTATACCCATATAATGTGAATGATCGTACAACTCTTCCGTCTATTCTGCAATGTGTTGCTATTTGTGGGACAAATCTATTTGTGGATGCCGGTCCAAACTTAGAACTAACGCTGGGCGCCGATCTGTGAGGGGGGCTTTGCCGAACTTCTGCCGCATGAAGGTTCCGGGTTGCGAATCTCGATACTCCAGAGTTTCTTATTGCTTGAGTTTCTGATGAATCAAGCAGAGGAAAAGCGACAGGTTTTGCAAACAGCGACAGACTTTGTGTCAGCCACCCTCTTGCACTTTTGCAGCCAAATGTTGAATTGCTTCAACGTGTTGTAGATCATCATTTAGATAGAACTATGTTCATTCATGCAATCACCAAAACCTAGAATGACCGAGTCGGGGAATGGCCCAACCTATTCTGTCAACCCCGGGCAACACGCGAGAAAGTGTTCAGTTGTTTACTTGTTCTTGACCCACGGGCTATTTTTACCTCGAGTCAAACTATATAAGCTACACCAGTTTCCGGTTCTAATGCTCTTCATCAGGCCTCACCATGAGATACTTTAAACCAACAATCGGGCTTGCTACTCTTAGCAGTGTAGCTGCTTACCTTCTTCAGGTCGATGCTCCAGGAACTGACATTGATCAATTTTACATTCGTGCCCTCAGTGGCCTTGACGATCCATCCGGAGTGAAGTTCTCTGCATTCAACTTCACGTCTGATATTGAATTGGCTTACAACAAGTTTCACACAATTGACGACACCACTTTCGGACCAGGAAACAATCCTCTTGGAGTGAATTGGTACTTGGTCACTACCAACACTGGTGGTGACATGGATTTTTCCATTGAGAAAGACCTCACTGTCAAATCCGATGTTGAATTCTACGCTTGTATTGGCGAGAACACCCCAGAAGGTCTCGGAGACAGCTATGCATGGTACGGAAAGCCCAAGGATGACGGCGACGACGACGATGACACTCTGACCACCGATGATGATAGTCTGACCACCGACGATGACGACAGTCTGACTACTGATGATGACGACAGTCTGACTACAGACGACGACAGTCTGACCACTGATGACGACGACAGTCTGACCACTGATGACGACGACAGTCTGACCACCGATGACGACGACACTCTGACCACCGATGACGACGACACTCTGACTACAGACGACGACGACACTCTGACTACAGACGACGACGACACTCTGACTACAGATGACGAGGAGCCTCCAACTACCGATGATGATGACACTCTGACTACTGATGATGGAGAGATCCCACCCACCGATGACGGAGAGACTCCAACCACAGATGATGACGAGACTCTGACCACCGAGGAGGATACTCCAACGGACGACACCGCTCCAGAGGAAACTGGAACAGCACCAGAAACGACCGCTCCACCTGTCAGAAGAAGAAGCAGAAAGAGAAGAAATGTCTTGCAGAAGAGAGATATTGTTGCCAAGCCATCTGAGCTTCCATACCCAGTGGATTTCGGAAAGTGCATCCCCTTCAAGTTGAAGGCCGTTGAGTATGAGGATTCAGTCTGCCCACTCACCTTGAGTCCAGGCACTTCCTACGGAAGTCACTGTACTCAGCCTCCAAGCTCCTGCGAGGGAACTGCTTGCTGCCGTACCTTCTGCTACACCCGCTCGTGTAACGGAACCACCACTGGATGCCCTGCTCCTAGCTGCATCACGAAGTGCAAGACATCACCAACTCCAGACCCAGAGACTCCAGACCCAGAGACTCCAAAGCCAGAGAACCCAACACCAACACCAAGACCATGCACCAAGTGTAAAGACCCAGACGCATGGGAGGTGCCAGGCTGTCCTACTTGCGTGAGAACAGTCACCAACTACGTCTACACATGTGAGTCGCTCACCACCATCACCGTGAAAACATGTCCAACTATCAACAAGTGTGGTACCACCGTGATCACCGCTCCTCCAGGTACACACACCATCAGTGGATTGGCTGTGATTGATGCCACCAAGGACTACACCACTGTGTTGCCCAAGACAACCTCCGCAGCCAAGCCTACAAGTGGCACTATCACTGAGAATGAGAATGCAGCAGTGAGAAGTCTTGGAAGCTTGCTTCTTTGTATGTTGTCGTTTATTTCTTTATTCTGGTAGAGTAGATCTCTGCCTGCGCTTTCGCTTTTTTTTTTCGAGATTATGGAATACTATGAATCATTTATATGTGGTGTAGCGCATTGTGGAGTTTGGCTGCGAATTGCCTGCAATAGTAGAAACCAGATAAGATGGGAGATTTGAGCTACAAGAAAAGGGAAATTTAGATGAAAATGGAAAAATTCACATATGATAAGATTAATAAACTGGAATATGCTTTCAACTTGTTCAATTTACCCTCCAAATGGGCACCTTAGATCCCAGCACATGTGTGCATTTAAATGGCCTATCTATGTCCAAAGAAAAGAGCAACCAACAAGCCAATTGGGCGAAACTCCCCAAAAAAACTGCAAATTTCAAACCGTATCCATCTAAACCCCACCACAAAACCAGAAAACAAAATCACTCCCCCAAACTACCCAAAACTCAACCCCATTTCTTCGCCAGCTAAAAATGCTATCAGATTGGTCCTGCATACCATTTGGGGAGGTTATCTACATTCGAGTCACATCCATTTCTTACCAAAATGCTGTCCGAAGAGAATTTGGAGCTCACGCCGCCTCCGGCGCCATTACCCACTCCAATCAACCGTGAAGCCACTCTTCGCCAGAATGTCGAATTGCAAGCGCAAAAAACCTCGACTTGGTCGAAAAAAGCCTGGGAATTCGTCAAGATTGCCCTTTTGGGCCGCCCAAACGAATTTGAGCGCTTCGTGAGGGACACAGAGCCCAATGATTGCACTTTTGTGTCGAAGTACTCCAATGTTGTGCTGATTGACTTGTCGCATCGCCACAATTTGTCTGTGGACAGTGTAACGTTGCATGGATTACATGCCAAACATCCACTTATCAACTTCTCCAAAGAAGAGCCGCTTGCGCCAGAGATCTTAAAGGAGGTAGACGAGTCGCCTGCATTGGTGTTTGTGCACGGACTTGGCGGCCAGATGTCGCAGTTTGAGCCGTTGATGTCGTTGTTGACCCAGTGTCTGGAAATCTTCGCTTTGGACTTGCCGGGATTCGGAGACTCTCGCTTTGAGTTTACGGGGCCAAACGCTCCGTTCTCCGCCGATGAGAGAAACAAAATCTCGTCCAGTGTGCGGACCATGTCGTGGGACGATTTCAAGACCGATAACATCGTCACCATTATAGTAGAGTACATCCTACAGCATATTCCTAAAAACAAGAAAGTCATCTTGTTTGGCCATTCCATGGGGACACACTTGCTGATCAAGGTGGCCACACGGTTGGAGAAGCTGAAAGTGGAGGGATTAGTGCTTCTCTCTCCTCCAAGTTTGTTCAATGACATTTCTCTGGACAACACACTTCGCAAGGGCCTGAGTGCGCTTGGAATGATGAAGTTGTTCACGTATTTTCCGTTTTTGATGAATATGTTCAGAGTGTGGGATCGCTTGGAGGGTTTGGCCAGCAAGAGTGTGCTCCGGCAGCTCCCAAAGCAGTCGAGTGTCTACGTGAGATTGAGGCAGTTTAGATGGAACATGGACATCGACACCCGAGTTCTTTTGCGCTACATCAACGGATTTAGCAAGGCCACATACTCGGAGTTGGTCACCGCCATCTCCAACTACAATAACAACCCCAGCGACACTCGTGTGTACGAGAAAACGGTGCTTTTGGGCGGATTAGAAGACCATGTTACGCCAGTGCAAGTTATTTCGGATATTCACAGCTTCCTCCTGGACTACTACCAACGGAAAGTTTCCAACGTGACCGAAGTAAAGAATGCGGGCCATTCCTTGCTCTTGGTCAAGCCCGAATTCATCAGTGGCATAGTGCTCAACCATTTGGAGCTGAAATTTCCAGAAAGATTGCATTTGTCGCCTGCTTGGGTGCTCAAGCTCAAAGCCGACATCTCCGGTGACAAGTGGGGCTTGAAGAACGAGCTCAAGTGGCTGCAAACACAATCCGTCTCGTACAACATTACTCGTCACGATGGAAAGGATGTGGCGCCATTGCTTGGCATGAAAACCTTGAGAGAAGGCGACGAGTCACACTCTCCACTGAAGATCGAGGCCAAATTCTACGGGCCCGTGAAGGCATCGCAGGATGGAGTAGCCATTGTGGGTGACTTGATTGCAATTGTGGATATTTCAGCAGACATTCCTCCTTACTCTCCAAAGACATTGACTCACATCCAGTACTACAAGTGTGCTACAGTGTCCAAGGTTGTACCAGACCACACCGCTATCCGCAGATTCATTCTGTTGATTGACGATATTCTCGGAGAGTCAACTGCAGAGAATCCAATGATCGCCGTTCACTGCCACTACGGGTTTAATAGAACGGGGTTCTTGATCTGCTGCTACCTTGTGGAGAGGCTCGGGTGGTCGGTGAAGGAAGCTATTGAGGGATTTAAGAGAGCAAAGGCTCCGGGAATTAAGCACCCACACTTTATTGATGCATTGTATGTGCGTTACGAAAGCTGAGGATATGCGGCTGCTGATGAATAGTCCGAGGTGCTTACTAGCTGCGTACGAACTTTCCGTATGGGTGCATTTGCCATATTGTGAACTTGTCATGTTGTGGGCTTGCTAATGGTGTATATAGAGATGTCACAGTGGTGGGGATCTTTGAGGATGGATGATTTCTGGTTTTCCGAAGTGTGGGGATGGAATTTGGAATTGGGGCTGGAGTTACGGCTCGCTACGGCAAGTGAGGTAATTTTTTTTTACCCGTAAGCTTCCGCACAGCCGCAAGGCCGAAACCAAAACTGGATGCGATAAACTGGCGCCAGCAGCCTAACTTAGCAGTCAGATCCCGAAGGTCAACTGGCGTCGCCAGCCATTATTGAGTCATTTCCACCACATATTCGGAATAGTGAGGCTGGTGACCCGCTATTGTCATGCTGCAACTGAAACGCGAGTTTGACCGTTTATGCATCCCCGGAGTAACGGCACTTTGACAGGTTTCTCACATAGACGAATAGACAGGGGATCTTGCTACCAACATTGCCAATCCACGAGACGATATTACAAGGTTTCGGAGATTGGCGGACATCCGGGTGCATGGTTTAAAAAAAAAAAAAGACTGAAACTCTGGCTCAAAATCCCACCGTATCGGCACCACCAAAAGCCGTATTCATCATGTGAGAATACATAGGAAAATAGGAAAAAAAAAAAAAAAACAGAAAAGGCGGCACCCTCAAATCCAAGATACTCACCCTGGTCAACCAACCCAAAACATCTCCACACCTAATCAACCTCCACACTAAAGTTCACCTCACCGCCAGATCTCATAGAAACCCTGGTTACGACCCCAGAAATCGAGAAATCGAGGCTCAAGTCCAGGAACAACCCACTTATCAGGAAACGTGGAGAAGCGTGCAGGACCACAGTCTCAGTCATACTCCTAGATAGTCAAAAGTTTTCGGAGCGTATACCACTTCTCCTTTATTTTTCCTGGGGTCCCCAATGAAATTCGGCGAGTCGCTTGTTGAGAGTTTGGTTCCAGAATGGAAAGATCAGTACGTCGACTACAAAGCGGGCAAGAAACAAATAAAGAGAGCAACTGAGTTGTATAATGATCTCCGGGGTCTGAACACCACGGACTTGACGCCGTTGCTCAACCCGTTGGCAGATGACAGACACTACAATGGGCCAGTGCCACAGGCGGACCTCGGTCCTCTGGCTTTGGATCCGGTCGAAAACGGCAGCTCCAGAAGACGGCCATCCATCTTCAATCTTTCCATGAAATCTACAAAGAACAAGAAGGAGGAGTTCTACGAGGAGCGGGCCAAGTTTTCGCGGTGGATCAACGAGGAGCTCGATATGGTGAACAACTTCTACATCGAGAAGGAGAAGGAAATCTACGAGCGGTTTCTTGTGCTCGAAGATCAGTTCTTCCAGTTGAAAGAGCACAGGATGAAGATGGTGCTCCGGAGCGCCGAGTTGGCGCAGCAGCGGAAGATTCCGGTTGCAAACGTCAACGTCACGGGCTGGGCAGCAACGGCCATGGGCGCATTTCGTGCTTTATCTCGGTACGACTTGCCTTCGTTACCCTCTGCTACGTTCTTGCGGAAATTGCTTCCAGAGCAGAAAACCGATAAGGACGTCCATTTGAAGTCCAGAAAAACCAACGACGAGGCCGAGTACTATCCTAATTACCGAGAGAACCAAATCAGAAACGGTGAAATCATATACGAAAGCGATGACGAGCTGATTGCCAGCTCGAGCCTGAGCCGGTATCAAGGAGCGGTGTTGCAGCTGCAACCCGAGCAAACTCCCGAGCAGGCCGCAGCGGCAAACAGAAGGGACTATATCGCCAGCAAGCACTATGGTGTGCCCTATTTATACGCCAGAAAACAGCTCAAGAGCGCCTTGATTGAGCACTATCGCTCCATCTCTTTGCTCAAGTCATACAAGGTGTTGAACAGAACTGCGCTCCGGAAAATCACAAAGAAGATGGATAAGGCAGTGCACACGTCCATCTGCCTGGAATTCATGCACAAGGTGGATAAAGAGACCTACTTCCAGACCAGTGATGCGCTTGAGAAGATCTCGAGCCGGATTGAGGATTTGTTTCTCACCTACTACGACCATGAAGCCAGCGACAGAAAGCATGGCTTGGAGAAATTGAGAAGTGCAACCTATGCATACAACAACGCCGACATCAGACTACCGCTGTACTACAAGGCGGTGTTTTTCTCTGGAATTTCCCTCGGTGTGGGATTTCCGCTATTTATTGTTGCAATTTACAATGCTCTCGATCAAACCATCACCGGTCAATTACCAGAAGGCAAGCTTCTTCTTCAGATATGGGGCGGATTCTTCCTCTTGAACCTTGCGTTGCTCCTCATTGGAATCAACTTTGTGGCGTTCCACAAGTTCAAGATCAACTACAAGTTCATTTTCGAGTTCAATTTGGCGACCGCATTGGATTACAAGCAGTTCTTCCTTCTTCCCAGTATCGGGTTTGGACTTTTGGGACTTTTGGGTTGGTTTTCGTTCCAGAATTACTGGCCCAATACATTCCCGGGCCGCGACTTCCCTTTGATATACCTCGCTATCTGTCTTATCATATTTCTTTGGCCCGGAAAACAATTATACCCAGCAAGCAGAAAATGGCTTCAGATTACGTTGTGGAGAGCATTGCTTTCGGGATTCTACCCAGTCGAATTTCGGGACTTCTCTGCTGGCGATTTTTTCTGCTCATTGACTTACTCCATGGGAAACATTTCGTTCTTCTTCTGCATTTATGCTAGAGACTGGAAGAACTTGTTGGGAGGAGGCTTGGCTCTGCCGGATTCCAGATGTGGCTCGAACCATTCGGAACTCATGGGATTCTTCGCCACGTTGCCCTCAATCTGGCGTTTCCTTCAATGTGTGCGTCGTTTCATGGATTCTGGAGACGCATTCCCCCATTTGGCCAACATGGTCAAGTATCTTATTGGTGTGGTGTACTACTGTTTGCTCAGTCTTTGGAGAATTCACCGCTTGGAAAGCTACCGTGTTAGTTTCATTGTGTTTGCGTGCTTCAACTCTATTTTGTGCTCAACATGGGATATCATTATGGACTGGTCTCTTGGCCAGACCAACTCAAAGCATTTCTTGCTCAGAGATAATTTGTTTTTCGGCAAACCTGAGTACTACTACACCGCCATCTGTGTGAATGTGATTTTGCGGTTCCAGTGGATCTTCTATGCATTTTTCTCCAACCAGATCCAGCAGCTGGCAGTGACCAGTTTCGCCATTGCGGTTGCCGAGATTGTTCGTCGTTTCATCTGGTTTTTCTTCAGATTGGAGAATGAACACTGCACGAATGTGACGTTGTTCCGTGCGTCGAGAGACTCGCCATTGCCGTACTCTCTTACCACCAAGGTGGAAAGAGCCATCAAGAAGTTGGTTGTGGCTCGGTACGAGGCCCACACCTACTCCGACTCGGACTTTGAGCCTGAAGCAGTGGTTGGCGGCGCTGAACGGCCCGCTGCGGGCGAATCGACAGCCTACAGTGGCAGTGCAGCCGGCAAGCACAGAGACGAGGAATCTACTATTGGGCGTCGTAGACACCATGACAAGAATAAGCCGGAGCCTCCGGCTCGCAGGTCGACGCTTTCAACAATCTCCGACGCTTTGAACAAGGCACACATCAAGGATTTCCAGCGGAAAAAAATGACGGTTCCGGTCGAGGAAAGCGACGAGGAAGACGACGACGACGACGACTTCAGCGATAATCAGTCGGTGCGCAGACCAGCCTAAGCGAATATTAGCGTTGGAATCACCGGGCACAAACCGGGCAAAAGCCGCATCACGTGATCGCGAGTCACGCGCCGCACCCCATTCCGGCACGTTTCTGACTAAAAATCGCTAGTTAGCTTCCCATTCTGAAAGTCATTGGCCCACAAACCTCCCATTCATGCAAACATCTTGTGCATTTGTTGCCACGCAGAACGTCGACATTTCTCAATCCATGCACCGCTAACCAGTTTCTGACCAAAGTCGTGTGAGGCAGTCTGACCTTCACATCCACCATCCCCAACCCGAAGTTACCGACCCGAAAATCCACAGTTATGTTCCACCACGGGGTAGCCGACCTCGTATGCCTGTTGATAGCTGCGCTCAACATCATCACCGCCGTGATTCTTTACCGCATTGAGTTGCGCGAAGGCATTACCGTCAACACCGGAACCAGACGGCAAGCCATCATGACATGTACGGCCATGTGCATCATCTTTGGCGGAGTGGCCATCTACTTGATGATGAGCGACCTAGTGTCGAACAGCCACGGAGTGCATTAATACATAAAGAATTCAATTTCTACCTGTAGGTTTTACATTCTCTGTCTCTTAGCCTCCGACTCGAGTTGCGGAACTGGCTCCCCACTGGAAGCCAAGAGGGCCGGGGTGGAGACATCGGCGTGGAAGTCCTTGATGATGGAGTCGACATCGTCGATGTTCAACTTTCTCACGTCTCCCAACTTCTTGATCTTCTCCGTCACCTCCTTACACTGAGCATCGGACAATTGCAAGTTCAACTGGTCCACACGAGACTTGATGGCATTCCACCCGGTCAACCGGTTGGCGAAGTGGATGTAGCGAGTCAATCCGAAGTCGGAGGGACTCAAGATCTCGTAGGTGGATGGGTTGGCCAAGATAGCCTTGGCATGGATACCGGCCTTGTGGGTAAAAGCACAGAATCCGGTGATTGGGTTGTTGAACGGGATGTTGACCTGGACTGCCTCGGCCACCAAGTTCTCCAAGTCTCTCAACTTGTGCAACTTGTACTTGGACAACACGTAGTCTCTGTCTGCAGCAATCATCCGGGCCATCAAACCTCCCAATGGAGTGATTCCGTTTCTCTCACCAATACCCAACACCGACACGTCAATCAACTTGGCTCCACCTTCCAACGCCGTGTAAGCGTTGGCAATGGCACAACCAGTGTCGTTGTGGAAATGGCACTCGATGTCACACCGCACCACCGACTTCAACGTTCTCACCAACTCGTACACTTGTCTTGGGTTGGCACAACCAACAGTGTCGGCAATACCCACTCTGTTGACGCCGATCTTGTCGACGGTCTTGTAGATGTTGAGCAAGTCGACCAAGTCCGAACGGAACGAGTCCTCCGACGAGAACCGGATCTCGATACCCTTGGACTTGACAAACTCAATCACCTCCACGGCCGACTTGGCAATGTACGTCATGTCCTTGCCGTGGGAGTACTCACGCAAGAACTGCGACGTGCCAATCACCACATCCACACCGTCGACACCGGTCTCCACGGCCACCTTGGCGTCGTCCATGTGGCATCTGATATGGGTCAAGATCTTGGCCTTCAACCCCAACTTACAGATGGCCTCGCAGTCTTTTCTGGACTGTTCGGAAGCCACGGGCGACGTCAACTCGATGTAGTCGACGCCGAAGTCGTCAAGGGCCTTGGCGATCTCGATCTTCTTCTCCGTGGAGAAAAACGCATTGGCGAACTGCTCACCTTCTCTCAAGGTGGACTCGATCAATTCGAAAGATGAGACGTTGGACAAAAAGTCCGCAGGGTTGGGGCCGTAGGGGTTGGAGTTGATGAGCTCCGAAGACCGGTGGGAGTCTTCGCTGACTTTGGTGAATCCTTCAGGTTCAGACATGGGGAAAAGTGAAGAGTTGGAAGTGAGTTGGAAGTTCGCAGTGCGAGTTGAAGTTGGTCATCAGACACGATATGCTGGTTATCGTGGAATTTTTTTTGCTCAACCTGAGACTGAAACGCTGAGAACC
The DNA here is from genome assembly GCA_030674735.1 of Sungouiella pseudoflosculorum. Taxonomy (NCBI): domain Eukaryota; kingdom Fungi; phylum Ascomycota; class Pichiomycetes; order Serinales; family Metschnikowiaceae; genus Sungouiella; species Sungouiella pseudoflosculorum. The sequence continues at coordinate 39,292 of JAKUAO010000011.1, read as the reverse complement.
ATTGTGATTGTTGGACTTTGATCCTTCAATTTTGCCAAGGTTCGGCTTTCAGTAGTAAATTTCCGGGGTTTTTGTGCTTTTCTTGTCGGTGTAATTTCTCCACAGACCCTGCTGACTTTTGGCGCATTCTCACAGGCTGAGAAAAAGACCCCGAGAGAAGATAAGAGAATTAGAGAAAACAGCCAAAAAGATTAGAAATGCAAAGTAGATAGAAAGAACGAGAGGTTGAATAATAGCAATGTGGGGCCGAAGCCTTAAGACTGGCGAAACGGGCCGTTTTTAGATATCCACCGGTTTCTGATTCCGTTGATTCCGTTAATTCCATATTCATATTTTTCCTGGCCTGCCAGTCATTTACCGTCACCGTGTAATTTTAAATCTCCCCAATTGAAGTTTTAGAACCCTTCCAACTCGTTCGTATAGTAGCTGTGCTCCGGGATGAGTACAGGTATCATTTCTTCGTAGTCGTTGTCGTCAACGTGCGAGATCGACCAGAGATCTGTGCGTTGAGGCAACAAGTTGAACTGGGAAAACTTGGTGATGGCTGCTGTCAACTCAGTGTCGCCGTTGACCAAATACCGGTTCACCCGGAGAATCGGGGTGAATCTCTCGTCGTAGGACACGAGATCTAAATACTTGTGTAGCTGGGCCCGATACGGAGGTATATCTTCGTCCACGGTGCTGTATTCGTCCCGCGGAGGTGGCTGGATCCGAGTGTGGTAGATATCCTGAGGCGAGCCTAGCAAGATACGTTGGCGATCTCTCTCTGCGGCTCTGACGTAACGAAGAGCTCTCTCTTCGGCATTACCACGATCATGGGCCTGAACTGGCAGTGTTGTGTCGCTCACTCGTTCAGGCTGTGCTGTCGCAGTCTCTTGTTGGAGTTGAGAGCTGCTTCCCTCTTGAGTGATGGTGGGCTCGACTTGGGCAACCTCGTCTATGCCTTCACCTCTAGATTCCAGATTCAACTTGTGTTCCAATGTGCGACGGAGGGCATCTAGCTCGCCAAGACGATGAACTTTGATCTGATTCTGTATGTCTTCTCTTTGTCTGGCCGCTTGCAACAAGGCTGCACGGCAGTCGGCAGCAGATGTTTCTTCCAATTTCTGAGCTTCTCTTTTAGCACGACGTTTCTCTCTTCTAGCAGCTCTGGCAGCCTCCCGTCTGGAGTCTCGCGACAGAGGACTCGAGTCCCTTTGCTGTGAGCGCGAGCTTCCCTCCACCATCACATGTTCCGCATGGGTTGGATGCTGAGTCCTCCTGCCTCTCTTTTCCCTTCTTTCCGCTTGCTTGGCATCACGAGAAGCTTCTCGTGCTCGTCTATTGTTCTCCGTTGCTTCACGCGAAGATTCACGTTCAGCACGTCTGACACTTCTAGGCACATCCCGGTCTATTCTTCTTGTCTCCTTCTTAGCTCTGCGCTCTCTTTTGTCCAGACAACAATGTCCCTGGCACTGGTTTGCAGCGGCCGACCTTCTTTTATGCTTCTCGTGTCTCTGGCTTTCCAACATGCGCGCTTCCATCGCATCCATCTGGATGCTTTCTGGCTCTGGGTCTTTGCGCCGTACCTCGATTCCCAACCCAATCGGTCTGGCTTCTTGCGCTCTATTGCGAATGTGAGAGTCCCAGTCAGCGACTGCAACTGTTTCGTTGGGATTCACTCTATGTGAGTTCCTTGTTGTTGGCTCAAGTTCTGGCGTGTTGGCGGAGGATGAAGGAGGAGTGGGAATGCTGGAGGCATCGTTCAGCCTCAGTTTCGTACGACGAGAAACGGGGCATCCGTCCCGTTGTGATGGACTATCGTCCGGAACATCCAGATCACCGCAAGGTGACGATTTCTTGTACCAGATCATTCAGTTCTTGAAAAAACCAGGTGACCGACTTTTGGTGAATGATAAAAGCAAGTAGGTTAATAATATCTTTTCCGCAATAGGAAGGTGTCTCACTCCGATCTGCGGCTGCGACAGCGCTGTCACTTAAAATCAGGTACGTTGCTCGGACTTCGGAGGTTGCTGAATTTTGAAGACCAGAATTTTTCCACCGCACAGGCCCCGTTGTTAAATAGTATTTGCATGTTAGATTCGCCTTCGGCACTGCACTGCTGGCTGCCGAAGAGACGGATCCGTCTCAGGAACAGATTATCGCCGCCCCAGAGCGATGCAGGATGTTGGGTGAGGCGAGCCTCGTGATAAGGTGGCACGTGACCATTTTGTTTTATCATCATCCGGGGGTGGGCGGGTGCAGGAGTTACCGGAGCAGCGGCACCGCAAACGGCGTCACCGGAAGTGCATGCATAACGTGACATTATGCACGTGCCGGGCAGTTCATTCTGACGTTTACTCGCGGTATCATTGGCCCGCCCTGCGAGTTCCGGCCGCCGGTGTCCCCCGGTACCGGCGTGCACCACCTCGGTGGTTGACTCATGGAAAAAAAAAATGTCAACCTCGAACTCAGTAACTGATTCACAGACAAACAACCATGAGTCTTTTCGGAGCTAGAAAGCAAGTTCTTGCTCAGGCAAGAAACTTCTCGGTTTCTGCTGCCAAGTTCGAGAAAAAATTGAACAAGTACTCCTCCATTGTCACCCAGGACATGTCGCAAGGTGCATCTCAAGCCATGTTGTACGCTACTGGATTCACCACCGCCGACATGGACAAGGCCCAGATCGGTATTGGTTCGGTGTGGTGGAGTGGAAACCCATGTAACATGCACTTGATGGAATTGAACAACCAGTGCAGAGATTCCGTGGAGAAGGCCGGATTGAAGGGCATGCAGTTCAACTCCATCGGAGTTTCCGACGGTATCACCAACGGTACCGAAGGTATGAAGTTCTCGTTGCAGTCGCGTGAGATCATCGCCGACTCGTTCGAGTCGTTGATCATGGCTCAGATGTACGACGGTTCCATCGCCATTCCTTCGTGTGACAAGAACATGCCTGGTGTTCTTATGGCCATGGGAAGACACAACAGACCTTCGTTGATGGTCTACGGAGGTACCATCATGCCTGGCTCGCCCTCGTGCGGCGCCAGCACCCACATCCCAGAGAAGATCGACATCATCTCTGCGTTCCAGTCGTACGGTCAGTTCTTGTCGAGCCAAATCACCGATGAGCAAAGATTGGACGTTGTGCAAAACGCCTGCCCTGGACCAGGAGCCTGTGGTGGTATGTACACTGCCAACACCATGGCTTCTGCTGCCGAGGCCATGGGTATGACCTTGCCATACTCCTCGTCTGCTCCAGCCATTTCCAAGGAGAAGGCTGCTGAGTGTGCCTCCATCGGTGAGGCCATCAAGAACTTGATGATGTTGGACTTGAAGCCTCGTGACATCATGACCAAGAAGGCGTTCGAGAACGCCATCACCTACATCATCGCCACTGGAGGCTCTACCAACGCCGTGTTGCACATGATTGCCATTGCATCGTCGGTGGACATTGAGATCACCGTGGACGACTTCCAGAGAATCTCCGACAACACGCCATTGTTGGCCGACTTCAAGCCATCTGGTAAGTACGTCATGGCCGACTTGCAGACCGTGGGAGGCACCCCAGCCGTGATGAAGATGTTGTTGGAGGAAGGTATGATCGACGGAGACCAGTACACTGTCACCGGTAAGACCATCAAGGAGAACTTGGAGAAGTTGCCTGGTTTGCCCGCTGGTCAGGACATCATCATGCCATTGTCCAAGCCTTTGAAGTCCAGCGGCCACTTGCAGATTCTTAAGGGTTCGTTGGCCCCAGGCTCTTGTGTGGCCAAGATCACCGGAAAGGAAGGTACCTACTTCAAGGGTAAGGCCCGGGTGTTCGACGAGGAGCACGCCTTCATCCACGCTTTGGAGAACGGCGAGATCAAGAAGGGCGAGAAGACCGTGTGTGTCATCAGATACGAGGGTCCAAAGGGTGGTCCAGGTATGCCTGAGATGTTGAAGCCATCGTCGGCATTGATGGGTTACGGTTTGGGCAAGGACGTGGCGCTCTTGACCGACGGAAGATTCTCCGGTGGCTCCCACGGTTTCTTGATTGGCCACATTGTTCCTGAGGCCGCCGAGGGTGGACCTATTGCCTTGGTTCACGACGGAGACGAGATCGTCATCGACGCCGAGAACAACAAGATCGACTTGTTGGTGGACGACGCGGTTTTGGCCGAGAGAAAGAGCCAATGGACCGCTCCCGAGCCCAGATACCGCCGCGGAACCTTGAGAAAGTACTCGCTCTTGGTCAGCGATGCCTCCAAGGGCTGTGTCACCGACTTGTAGACCAGGTGCACGCAAGATGGCAGCTTTAGTCTGCGACAGACGGCCCATCTTTGACTACTTCACTTCTACTGTTGCATACCCCCATGTCCTCGAACGGATACGCATAATAAATACAACTTGTACGCTTAGTAGCATTATAGTAGTAGCCGTGAGTTGCACCACCTCGGAAGTGCGGGCCCACCTGGTGATGGGTCACGTGCGCAGCCTCTGCCAGCAGAATTTATTGGCTCCATCGCTAATTACTTACCCCCACAAAATGGCAGCAAACCCAAACTCCATCAAGCTCGTCACAGGCAACTCGCACAGAGACCTTGCCGACCTAATAGCCGGCCGGTTGGGCATTTCCGTTGCCAAAGTGGGCGCTTTCCAGTACAGCAACCGCGAGACTTCCGTGGCCGTGGGGGAGTCGGTCAGAGATGAGGACGTTTATGTGATCCAGACGGGTGTGGGCGAGAGCAACATCAACGACGTGCTCATGGAGCTCCTCCTCATCATCAATGCGTGCCGCGGCGGCGGTGCCCGGCGCATCACGGCTGTGATCCCCAACTTTCCCTATGCGAGACAAGACAAGAAGGACAAGTCCAGAGCGCCCATCACGGCCAAGTTGATCGCCAACTTGTTGCAGACATCCGGATGTGACCATGTGATCACCATGGACTTGCATGCGTCGCAGATCCAGGGCTTTTTCCGTGCTCCCGTCGACAACTTGTATGCGGAGCCCTCGGTGTTGAGATTCATCAGAGACAACTATGGGTCGGACCAGATCATCATTGTGTCGCCCGATGCGGGCGGAGCCAAGCGTGTGGCCTACATCGCCGACAGCTTGGACGTGCAGTTTGCCTTGATCCACAAGGAGAGACAGAAGGCCAACGAGGTGTCCAAGATGGTGTTGGTGGGAGACGTCACCGACAAGGTGTGCTTGCTTATCGACGACATGGCCGACACCTGCGGCACGCTCTGCAAGGCTGCCGATGTTTTGTTGGCCAACGGCGCCAGCAAAGTGGTGGCCATCGTCACCCACGGCATTTTCTCTGGCAATGCCATTGACAAGTTGAACAAATCCAAGCTCGACAAGATCGTGTGCACGAACACGTTGCCCTTGCAAGACAAGTTGCAGCGGTGTCCCAAGTTGCACTTGCTCGACATCAGTGGCACGTTGGCCGAGGCCATCCGCAGATTACACAACGGAGAGAGCGTTTCGTACTTGTTCAACAACGCACCAGAATAGACCTCTTTAGATTCCTCACGCTGTATATATCATAAACCATACGTTTCCAACCTCCAATGCAAAGGGGTTTTGCTTGCGGTCTCCCACAGTTTGGTCGCTGACTTGGTGCTTGGTGATTTCCTTCACTCGGCTCACAAACCAGTCCTTGTTGCTGAGACTGTGGTAGTTGTCGTAGTCAAGCAAGTAATGTGGCGAGTCGATGTTGAACGCCGTCCATGGAGTGATGCTTTCTTGTGCTTCGTCTACAGCTCCCTCTATGCGGACTGGCAAGAAGAGAACGAGGTCTCCGGGAGCAAAATTGTTCACCGTGATCTTGGACTTGCAGAGCTCCATCCATTTGGCCAACTCGTGCTCCTTCTGCTTGTTTTCCTTGGTGAGTTTCTTGGCAAAACCTTCGACGTCCAGGAATCGTTTGGAAATGCCATTCAAGAAAAACTTGCGGTTCACAACTTCAACATCAGAGTACTGGGTCTGAAGCTGAGCATTCTCGGTAAATGCAATAGCAGTCAGGAACTTAGTAAACGCTGAAACTTCATCGTTGTCCTCAAAGAACCTGGCCACCAATTGTCGAAGTTGTTCTGCAACTTCAGTACTCTGCTTGCGCTGGTTTTCAGCCCCAGAATTTAACTTGTTCACCTCCAGAGTAACTTCATCCGTCCAATTGGCCAACTCAATAATTTTCGGATACACTTCAGTGTGTGGAATAGTCCTACCCTTGAGAGTGTTCTCATCTAGGTTTTCTGTGCCCTTCTTGGTCCTCAAGCCCTTGACACGAGTAATTTTCAAGTCATGTTTCTCAGAATCATTGTCAGTGACCAACAACAAGCCCATAGATTCCAAAACAAAGCAGAATTCCTTGAAGAACTCGATGTTACGCCCGACAACCAGACTGATGTGGTTGAGAAGCTCACACACAATCACATTCTGGAGACCCAACGAAGAGTTGAGAGCAGAAATTTCTTTTCTTGCCGCTTCAAGCGATTGTGTGCCTTCTGTGACTTTCTGTTCGGTTTCTGAACTAAGCTGAGTGACTTGGAGCTTCAATTGGTCGATTGAATTAGTGAGCTCCAATTCTCTAGCCTGAAATTTGCGAGAGAGCTCAGAGTTTGCAATCTTCAAGTCACTTAACTCGGCAGTAAGATTAGAAATCTCTTGATCGAGCTCCTCCGCATGATTAGTATCATTCTTTCGATTCTCGACGAGTTTGTTGAGGTCATCAATTTCACCTCGAAGATGCAAATTGTCTGCTTCTAACTTATTAATTTCCTCGGTTTTCGTCTTCTGCAAAGCTTGCAATTCTTCCTCGTGGCGATTCCCAAGTTCTTGAATTGTGTTTTCGGTTATAGCGAATTTGCCCTCAAAGTCTGTTCTCAAAATATGAACATCCCGATCCTTTTTCTCCAATTGTGCTCTTAAGGACGCAATTTCGGCCTGTAAACTTTCATTTTCTTTCAGTAACAGACCATTTGTCGCAATCAAATCGGATTTCTCTCGGCGAAGACGTATGTTGTCAAGATGCTTGTCAATTGTAACTGATGCGTCGAGCACTTTTGAGGACTCTATTGTCAGGGATCTTCCTGTTGAGGATCTTCTGTGATGGGTTGACTTGCTGTGATCCGAGCTCGTGGTCACCGATTTGCTTCTAGAGGGAGCCAATAAAAGCATACTCTGTCGGTTGTCTGGAGATCTGACACCAGAGTTTCTCAAGACTGGCCAGCTCAGAAGCTCTTGATACTGTCTTTGATGAAGCAATGACTCGAGGCATCTAATGCGAGACCGCAACCCATTGATTACGTTCAAGTCCTTATCGTGGTCCACATCGTACACTTGATTGCCCGAATTGTTGCCATCTTCCTTCTGAAGAACCACCTTCAGGTTGTTCAGTGAAGCAAACGAGCTAAGTGTTGCGATGATCTTGGTGATCTGCTTCAAGTTGTCAGTGGATACAATGAGGCTTTCGTAGTTTTTGTCCAAATTGTCGCTGGCACTGCTCCCGTTCTTTTGATCTCTCACAATCTGGATGTACCGAGATATGTCTTCTCTTTCGATAGCTGAGTCGCCAATAGCTGCGAGGATCGAGTCGCTTCTGAAAAGGAGCTGTCCATTTACGGCTGAGATATCAATCGAGGGAAGCTGGATGTGGAACGAGATGCTCGAAGCAATGAATTTAATGAGGCGGCTGTATTTGCGAATCCAAAGCTTCTGGTAATCTCTTTCGTGCTTGATAATCATAGTTAATTGTTCTGAAGTGTTGTGAACTACTCCCTTCATAAAGAAGTTGTGCCACTCGTATTGTCTTCGCTTCTCAATTAACATCAGACCGAATAGAAACGGTAGCTCGGTAGTCAATGAGAGGTGGTCCTCGGCCAATTGGATTCTGGAGATTGTACGACTGTCAATAGGGCCGTCGAGAGCGAGGCTCTCGAACGATAAGGACTCTTCGGTGCGGTCAGAAATCAAGCTTTTGACGTCGTTTTTGATCTGCACCATTGTCTTCTGGAGCGAGCCAAGCTTCTCAAAGATCGGAATGCAATCTTTGCCAAGCTTGCACTTGAACTCGTAGAGAGACTGTAAAAGCTTGAATCGATTGTTGACTTCGGAGAAAAGCGTGTTACCTCTCTCCATTTGTCTGGAATAGACTGTTTTCGCATTGCTGGCGGTCACGGTCTCAGAATCGGCCGCAATCTGGTCTCTGAGCTTCTCCACCTCGGAAATATACATGGACTTTGTCGCTTCCAAGTCCTTGAACTGGTCGATGGACGCCTTACGCAACTGCTCGATTGTTCTGTCCACATCCAACTGCTGCATGCTGACCCGGCTAGCGTCCTGGGAGAACCGATTGAACCGGTCAACTATGGCCGGAAGGTATTTGCCAATGTATGCTGCGGAAATCTCGAGCTCAGACTGATTCACCAACTCGGAGAGCCTCACCACATGCGCCAGGTGTAAGCGGAAATCGGGGAATCGCCTGAGGTCCAGGTAATATTCTCTCCACGAGCCATGGATGCTCTTCATGCTGAGAAGCTTGATGTGGTTCTGGTGGTTGTCAAAGTACTTTTTGATGTCCCGAATGTAGTTTGTGGTGAACTCAAATATGATGCTGAGCGCCATGAAGATGGCGTTGGTCTGTTTGATGTACTGGTCGATCTTGTCGTTGATGTGATGCCCATTCTGCACTAGTGCTTTCGTCCAGCCGTCACACACCTTCAATGCCGAGCAGATCTTCTCGTAGTCATCTCCGCTGCCCAAAGATGGCTCGTACGGTTTCGGACTGAGTACCTCAGGCGGATGGGGCTCTGAAAGTTGAAGATACTTCTCGTATATCACGTCGAAATCGCCTTGCACGAACAATCGCTTGTCGAACATGTAAACCTCGGACATGCTGTTGACCATTGCAAAGTTGAGCTTGATTCCAAACGCTGTCACCAAGAAGATATTGTCGGTGGAGCCCGCAATGTAGTTGGTAAAGTGTTCATAGATATATGTCTTGAAATCAAGCAAATTGTGGAACCGCAACGGCTTGGGCACTCGCAAAACGCCTCCCGTGTGTGCATTGTACACATTCAAGTATTCTAGTTGGTTTGCCATGGCACAGTGGGCCAGCGGGTCGGGTATTTGTGGCAAACTTGAGTTGGTGATTTGCCACTAGGCAATGTGAACTTTCGGGGTAAGTGACCGAGATGAGGATGGAATAGACGAGTCGGAAATCCGAGAAAAGCGTAAATTTTCTCTCAAACTAGTAATTTCCGCTGTAGTTGGGATGATGAAAGTCACAAGCCTAAAACTGGAGTTGCCCTTATCATTCAGGCAGTTGTGCACCCGTGCATCCGGGGAAAAGTGTGGAGAGATATTGTACATTCTGTTATTTGGCATAAACGCATGTTCAAGATATATATGAGAAATCTACTTTCCCCATGCAACTGTTTCGAATAAATACGGGCCGCGTCTAGAGCTTGGCCTTGGCTGGCAATTGTGTGGACAAGATCTGCTTCATTTCGTTGGCAGCCTCGGTCAAGTAGTACTTCAAGTAGTCAGACTTCAAGCCGTAGCCCTTCTTGCACGAGATGTGCACATGCAACCATTCGCTGTTGACGAGGTATGCCAATCCGAAACCTTCGTCAATAACCTGGGACCAGCCCCAACTCTGGAAGAACTCCGAAGGAACCTGAGACGACGAGATGTACCAGGTGGACGAGTACTTGAACACAGGGTCCTTGAAAATAGATGGCACCTCTTCACCTTCTCTGATCATCTGCAGCAAACCGAACAAGTGACGGTCAACACCCTTTCCGTCGGCAGCCTCACCCAAGTACTTGACGTGTTGCTTGCAAGCAGCGTTGAATGCGGCGATCTTCTCCTCGTTAGTAGCGTTCAAGTCGCTCCAGGTCTCAACAAACTTCTTAGACTCGACAGAAACAGATCTACCAGTCTCGGTTCTACCCTTCAAGTACTTTCTGGTGGCAGCACTCTCGTAGGTTGGACGGACCTTACCGGTCAACTTGTAGTAAGCCAACTGGATCAACATCTGCACGTAAGCATCTGGCGACACCTTGAATTGCTTAATCAAGTTCTTACCGTAGCCGTAGTACTGGAAGACCTCCTCGTCGTGGGAGTCGATGGTAGCAGCAAACTTCTCCTTAGCCAACTCAATGTCGGCTCTGGCTTGCACAGAAATGTCAAATGGCAAGACCGATGGCACCTCTGGAACCAAGCTAGCTGGGGCAGCGGAGTCCGAGTTGATCTCGCTAATGAAAGCGGCGGGGTCCTCCTTGGCGATCTGCAGCAAGACAAAGTTGTTCATTTGGACGGTTGGAGTGGCATCCATTCTGGAGTGCTCACCCAAGAAACCAGAGTTACCGTTCTTACTGATGAAGAACTCCAATGGCTTGTCGAAGAATCTGTTCTGGCCGTCTCCGTGCCAGCAGTTGGCAGACTTCTCCTTGATGGTCACTGGGTAGTTGTCGTCAAGACAAATCACAAACGAGGAGGCGAAAATGGACTCGAAAGACTCCTCGTTGATTGGAGATTTGAGCATACCCTCGTAGGTGTTCAAGTACTCGTCTCTGTTCAAAGAAGTGAGAGCACCCACGCCAACTCCGCGAGGAGTACGAGGGTTAACCACGTTGACCAAGTATTCCAATTGCTTGTAAATGGCGGTCTTGGACAAAGGCTTGTCCTGAGCGTCGTGGTGGTACACCTTGTAGAAGTTGTTGTTCAAAGCAACCACAAAGTAGCGGTGCTCGGAGATTTCGTAGCTCTTGGTGATATCAGAGCCAGCAGCAGGCACACGCGAGTTGTTGAACATGTACTTGAATGCGTTCATGCAGTAAGGGTTGCCCTTGATGATCTCAGGGTCCAATCTCTCGGTCTCGACATCCACAAGGAACTGGGTGGTGTAGTAAGCAATCAAAGATGCCTTGTACAACTGGTTGCGGCCAATTGCGTTGTTGACGTCCTTGTGGTTGAAGAAGTACGACACGTATGGCACCACAGGGTCACGGTACGACATGTATGCGTAATCGTCCCAGAATTCAGCCAACCAGTTGTCCTTGCCTTGAGCAAACTCCTCCAAACGCTTCTGCAAGACTTCACCCTGGCCGCCTGGGCGGATGAAATCTTCCACACCGGCCGCGGTCGAGCTCAATTGAGCCGGCGTGAGAAATGGCTCTACTGAGCGCACATACTTGGTGGCAGTCTCGCCCAAAGTTGGAACTGGCAACTTTGGAAGTTGCGATTGGTACTTGAACAAATCGCCTTTGACGGCAGAAGAGGAGAGCTTTCTGGTCATTCTACTCACAGACTTTATCATTTGCAGGTGGGAAGTGCGGGTGAGTGGATGGTGGTCCTCAAATTGGTGAGAACTCCAGGGGTGGGTGGTCTGGGGTATATATATAGTGGTGATTTTGTGGGGAGCCGGTGAGCCGAGGGCCACTCAAAGTCCGCGGGTGCCTGGTGTACGGGTGTGGCTTCTGCACCTAGCGGCCAACCTGGTCGAAATTTGTGGGTCGAGGGCCGGTGGTGGGTTCGAGGGTACGGGTGCCGGGGGACAGGATGTGGGGTGGGACCCCGGAGTTCGACCGCATTGCTTATCGGGGGTTTTTAGTCTCGCATAACCGGGGGTACGCTTCGTGTCGATCAATGTCGCCAAATGTGGGGGGACCGTGGTGATGCCGGTCGGACTTCTCAGACACGGCCATTTTCACAGGTGTCAAGGTCACGTGCGCTCGGCCACCAACAACGATGGTTATAGCCTTCGATGGATCCATGTGGGTTTTGCCGACCATGTGAAGGACAATTGCTGAGGCTGGCGAGTTTGCAAATGTTGGAATTTCATCGGAAGTCGGCAATAGGCGGAAAACGCCAATCGTAGCAATTTGGTTCCACGGCATCTAAATGGTAGAAAAGGGGCTAAATGTTGAAACTGCCATTCCTAAAAACGGCGGCACAGACTATGGGAGTGGTCAAGCCGAGGTTAAGTACTGGCATTTGCACCGATTGGACGGTACATATACGATTTTTCAGGTAAAAGCAACCAAAAGCAGAGGTTTCGTTTGTTTTGGTTGGTCATTCATCAGACGGGACGGTCAATTTCGGCATGGACTCTGAGTTTACGATCTGGATTGGTTGACGCCCAAACTGAAAATTAAGTTGAACGGCGACGACGAACCCAACACTGAACAGATTTCAGATAGTTTTTTTATCTGAAATCTGTTCAGTGAAACAAATGAAAACTCAGATTCAAATCGAGGCTCCAACCCTCATATCGAGAATTTTGAGATCAGATCCATCTTCTTTTTTTTTTTTAGGTTTTGAGATCTGAATCTCGCTCACCAAAATGGCCGAGTCTCCGATTTTCGCTACATCACCAAAATCCGCAGCCACAAACTCGTGGCCCTCTGTGATCGCGCCCACTACTCGGTCTATACGCAGTACAGGGCCCCATCAAGATCTTCACTACTTTGACAAAAAATCAAACGTTCCATGACTGCCTCAGAGGCCCTAGCCTTTGTGCTCCTTATATGGTACGCAATCATTCTCATTGTGGCAACGTTGGGCCACCTTTGCATCCGGCGGAAGTTCCGGGCTCCGCCGCGGCCCAATTCTCCATTGACCAATTTGGAGCCAGTGACCATCATTCGGCCCATAAAGGGCATTGATCCCGAGCTCTTGAGCTGCTTGGAGCTGTCATTCCTTCAAAATTATCCGCATGACAAGTTTCAGATTTTGTTTTGCGTGGGTGAGGCCACCGATCCGGCAATTCCGATCTTGGAGATGTTGGTGAACAAGTACCCAGACATCGACGCTCAGATTCTCATTTCGGGCCAAGGAAAAGATTACTACGGACCAAACCCCAAGGTCAACAACTTGGCTAAGGGCTTTTTGCGCGCAGCCTACGACCTTCTCTGGATCATGGACCTGAATGTGTGGGCATCACCAGATGTGTTGGCCAACCTGGTTTTGGCCATGGCCAACAACACCAACTGCGGTGATCCGGTCTCCAAACTGGGCCGCGAGGTGCGTCTAGTCCACCACGTCCCATTGGCATTGGCGGTGAATGGCACGCGTCTGGGTATGGGCAGTTTGTTGGACGAAATGTTCTTGTTCACTTCCCACTCCAAGTTCTACGTGAGCTTGAACAACTTATCGATTGCTCCTTGTGTCAACGGAAAATCCAACATGTATCGCCGGTCCGATTTGGACCATGCGGTTTCGCAGATTCCTTACCACCGTTCGCCATTCTTCCAAGAAGACTCGGTGCGTAAGGATGCAGCACGCATTACTGCCAAGGGCCCGGGCCACCTGATTGAGTTCTTTGCCAAGTACATTGGTGAAGACAATATGATCGGCATTGCATTGTGGGAATATGCCCATGGGCGTACAGCATTGACGGGAGACTTGGTGATCCAACCACTCATGTCTCAAGATCAGTCCAACTCCATCGGTGAATACATCAATCGGCGGGTGAGGTGGCTCCGTGTTCGTAAGTACATGGTCAAGGCAGCCACACTCATTGAGCCATCTACAGAGTCCATAATATGTGGAATAATCGGCACATTGGCCTTGTCTCGGCTCTTATGGGGACAAATCTTCAACGTCTACTTCTTCATTTTCCACATGATTTGTTGGGTTTCGTGTGACTATTCGCAATATAAATTGTGGGTGCAAAACATTCACAAGTCCGGCCACCAGCCACTTTGGCTCAGCAGCACGACGCCCTTTGGTCGTGATTGGAAGGAATGGAGTATTGTATGGCTCATGCGGGAGCTTTTAGCATTACCTATTTGGATTATTGCCATCGCAGGCCATGAAATCAATTGGCGTGGCAAGCCCTTCATGATAAAAAAGGATCTCTCGGCCGAAGCACTTTAAATCCACTGTTTTTATAGAGGTGAGTTTTTAAGGTCTACCTTGTACATAAGGGGGAATATCATGTGGCTAGATCTGGCCCAAACATTAAAACCATAAACTCTGCGAGTCATCGTGTCAGTTTGTACTCCCCCGAGGTTGCGGATAACCAGATTGAACCTCCAAACAGGGAATTTTTCAGTTTGAAGGGGACTTCTGCGCTCGTGACAGGCGCTTTGGCTGGGCCAAGTTCCAGCTTGCCGCTAAAGATGACAATTCTTAAAATTCAATTACAGCTCATCGAAGGAACTAGCTTAGACATTTGCTGAATTGGGTGGTTTTGATAGCCCACAACGCTAAATATACCACGACAAATTTACGTTAATCAACGCCTTGGAAGAAGCATTGTGAAATCATTGCTCCTAGACTAATTTCATGACCAACATCTTCATATTTTGGATTCTAAGCAACTTCTTGATTTCGAGGCTGGGGATGGAACCTAGATTGTGTCTATATCAATGGCAGAACGTATTCAATTTGGTACCAGCTTTCCTTTTACCATCAGCACGGCTGTGTTTTTCACTTTGTTTTTTTGTCAGCGTAATCTCTGTGTCCAAAAAATCTGATTTCATATATGTTTAAGTGGGTTTGAAATCAGACTGAGGTTTTGTGGGCAATATCTCGGTCGCCAATCAAAACAGTGGCAGATGTTGGTGAGACTGGTGCTCAATCTGTGTTCCTTTGCAAACTTGCTGCCTGGACAAAATCGCCGTGGGTATAGGTGTCAACTTCTACTAATTGGATTTAGCCACCGTTTTGACACTCTCATCGGTAAATCTCAAAGCAGGGTCTGTGACTATTGACAGGCACATAGTTTAGCGTATCCTTCACACACTCGTCGACCATGCAGATTTACGACCACCAACTTGATTTCACCCCACGTGGACTTTTAGTCAGACTACCATTTGCCTTGTAAAATTGAAAAAGAAAGTGCAATTTATTGGGAGATTGATATGATGCATGAGGCACCGGGAGAATTGCTTCGATAGCCTGCTGAAAAATTCATGTACACTTTGAAGGATGCAAAAATTTGAATGCACTTTTAATTGAATGGGAATCATGCATAGCTGGCATAGATCCAGGACTGGTTTCGTGAAGATAAATTTCGAGGCGTTCTAAGCTCACCCAATTACTTCTTTTATTTATGACTTCCAAGGTCGACAATGCTGGCTTTGACCAGAAATCGGTTGATATTGAAAGCAGCCAAGTGTCCTTAGACTTGTCCCAAGTCGAAGGTGACGATAAAGCGTTAGCTCGCAAGATGTTCCTCATCAACAACGCGCTAGACGAAATCGGATTCACCTGGTACCATTTCAAGCTATTTTGCATAGCTGGATTGGGATACTCAGCAGACTCTCAATTGACCTTAATTCAAAGTTCTGTCAAATCCTACGTTGATATGCAATTTGGCAGAACTTATCCGGTTGCAACAGAGGTTTTCTATGTGGGTCTTCTCACTGGATCAGCGTTCTGGGGGTTTGGTGGTGACATTATCGGAAGAAAGTTAGCTTTCAACTCGTCGCTTTTCCTTGCTGCCGCGTTTGGGTTCTTGACTGGAGGTATGAACTCGTATGCTACTTACTGTATCTTCATGGTTTTGAGTGCCTTCTGTGCTGGAGGAAACTTGGCGTTAGATGTGACAGTGTTTTTGGAGTTCAGTCCTTCCAGGTACTCTTGGATCACCACCTTCATGGCTTCGTGGTGGGGTGTTGGTCAAACCATTGCAGTGTTGATTGCATGGGCTTTTCTTCCCAACTACTCGTGCTCTTCGGCTAAAGACTGTCCTTCTCACAAGAACAGAGGCTGGCGTTACTGTTGGTATACGAACCTGGGCATTGTGATGCTTGCAGCTTTGTTGCGGTTGTTCGTGTTCAAGTTGGACGAAACTCCAAAGTTTCTTGTTTCCAACGGAAGAGATGAAGAGGCGGTGGAGGCGCTTCGTAAGATCGCAGCCAAATACAACCGGCCGTTGTCATTGACAGTGGAGCAACTTCAGGATTGTGGAGAATTGCTGCAAGCTGTGACTAGAAACAGGACTCCAAGTCTTGGTGAGACTTGGAAAGCCATCAAAACACATGTCAAGGTGTTGTTTCTGACGAAACTTGTGGCTTACTCCACCTGCTTGATTTTCTTGTCTTGGTTCTTGATTGGTATCTCCTACTCCACCTTCTTCAATTTCCTCTACATCTATATCTCCATGCACGGAGGGAATACGGGATCATCTCCCTATATCGTGTATCGGAACGCTGCCATCAGTTACTTCGTGGGCATTTTTGGTCCAATGGCCGCTGCAGCTTTGGTTCGAATTCCAAAGGTCGGAAGAAAGGGTACTATGTTTTTCGGAGGAATCTCAGGAATGGCAATCTTGTTCGGTTACACCACAGTGAGAACTCAGCAGGCGGATGTTGGGTTTGCGTCGGCCACTTACTTCTTCGTCAACATCTACTTTGCTGTGTTGTATGCATATACCCCAGAGGTGTTTCCAGCGTTTGCCAGAACCACAGGTGGGGCGTTAGCGTTGGTCTTCTGTCGGTTTTCCAGTGCTTTTGCACCGGTTGTTTATTTCTATGGCCAGAAATCGGGATCTGCCGTGCCTATTTGGGTTTGTGGTGCATGTATTGGTGCTCTTGGAGGCATTGCATTACTTTTGCCATTTGAGCCTACCAACAAACGGTCTGTCTAGAGAATCTGCAACAGCCATTACCAGGTTCGTATTTAACCACTATTCAGGTGGGCGCTAGGTGAGCTTAGACTCGCACTGCTAATTGCCTTTTTAATCGACGACATAAAGGAGCTTTTGTATGAACGTGCTATTATTTATAGAGGAAAGGCTCTGGTATCACTATTGTAACTTGAGTGCTAAAATGGATAGGGCAAACCCATGGATTGAAGGTTATATGAACAAAGTGAGATGATAGGTCGAAGCGCATTGGAATGTATTGTGAAGTTGAAAGTGCCGATTTCGGTTCCGTAGAAAAAACAGAAACACACAAGAAATGAATCGGTCAGGAAATCACAAGGAATCTTTCGATATGAACACAAAAACTACTATGGTGACGTTCCAATTCCCTTCCCCAGATAGCACATGCCACTTGGTGTGTATGTAAGTTGAACTTCCAATACTTTTACTTCATTCTTCCGAAATGATCGACTTGAAAGGTAAAGCAGCTCTCGTAACCGGAGGTCTGGCCGGTCTTGGTGCGTCCGTATGTCGCCAGCTTGCAGCTGAAGGTGTCAATTTGGCAATCAATTACAGTTCATCGAAGGATCGGGCCGAGGCACTAGCAACAGAACTTTCGCAAGAATTCGGCATCAAGACCGTGGTGATCCAGGCCGATGTGTTTGGCGGGGCCAAAGTGGCAGAGAAGCTTGTTGAAGATTCTGCGGCCCAATTGGGTCGCTTGGACATTGTGATCTCCAACGCTGGATGGACAAAGATCGTCCCCTACGAAGACTTGGACGCATTGGACGACGAATTGTGGGATGGCTGCTTCCAGGCCAACATCAAGACTCACTTCTATCTCTTCCGTGCAGCCAAGAAAATCTTTGACGTGAACATTGAAGGTGGAACGTTCATAGTATCTGCGTCGTTGGCTGGTCGTATCGTGTATGGCTCCAGTATTCCCTATGCGGTGAGCAAGGCCGGTTTGATCCATTTAGTCCGGATGTTGGCTCAATCCCAAGGACCCAAAGTCCGAGTTCATGCTGTTTGTCCGGGATTGCTTTTGACCGAATGGGGTAATCGCTTCCCCCAGGAAAGAATCGATCTGGCTATTGAGAGATCGCCCATCAAGAAGGTGGCCGATGTTGATGAGACTGGTGCTCATTTTGTGTTCCTTTGCAAGCTTGCCACCTCTACAGGCACAACCGTGGGCATTGACGGCGGTTTGTACTAAACTCTACTAGCTCAATCTGGAGTAAGAACTTTGCGCGATGGTTATCGGAACACGATAACCTTTTCCGATTTCGAGGTACTGTTTCAGCGATTTATTGTTTTTATTTGAGTTAAATCATGTCTTGATCAATATTTATGACCTATCCTTGAGACGGTTTTCTGTAACTTGCAACCCGAATTCTCTCTTATCGGCATTTCGAAAATAATCTGATTCTCGGTGTTCTTATCAGTAGTGCGACTTCAGCGGCTTTTGGTGCAATCGACGCATCCCAACATCGAGAATTGGTCCGAAGATGCGAAACCAGCTAACTTTCTTATCGAGGAATACCCGCGGAATTTCTAGACACGTTTGTCCGTAAATCGATTTCAACAGCTCTCAATTGGATCCTCAATTCCTTCCATAGAGATACATAACTGCACATAAGCAACTGCCAAATGTCTTATCAGCTACTGTACCTCTAATAACTTTAGACACTGTTTTCGGTAAAACCGTCCTGTGATAGTTGATAGCCACCTCCATAAACCTGCACTTACCAATCCACATGTGTCGACTCGTTCACTAACTTGAAAAAAGCTCCACTCGAAATGAATCCTGACTGGCTTCTGACTTGTTGAATAACTAAGATTGGTACATTATGTGACGATACGGTACAAGTGAGAAATCTTCTACCTGTCTTCTGATATAATCTGAAGAAAAATTGGATTCAAATACGTTGGCAGGTACCGAGATGAACTTCATGCATGCCGTGCGTGAAACATGGAATGGAGGAACCTATAAAGTCAGCGCCTTGGCTGCTAAAAACTAATCTTCTACCTAACATTTCTCATGTCTTCCAAGAACAACCTAGTTTTCGATCAAGAGTCCATCGATGTCGAGAGCGGTCTTTCTTCGTCCTTAGACTTGTCCCAAGTTGAAGGTGATGATGAAGCATTGGCACGCAAGATGTTCCTCATCAACAACGCGCTAGACGAAATCGGAATTACTTGGTACCATTTAAAGCTTTTTTGCATCGCTGGTTTGGGATACTCGGCAGACTCGCAGTTAGCCTTGATTCAAAGTTCTGTCAAGTCATATGTTGATATGCAATTTGGCAGAACTTACCCTGTAGCCACTGAGTTGTTGTACGTGGGACTTCTTGGTGGATCGGCCTTCTGGGGGTTTGGTGGTGACATTATCGGAAGAAAGTTGGCTTTCAACTCGTCGCTTTTCCTTGCAGCCGCATTTGGGTTCTTGACTGGAGGTATGAACTCGTATGCCACTTACTGTATCTTCATGGTGTTGAGCGCCTTCTGCGCTGGAGGCAACTTGGCGTTGGACGTGACAGTTTTCTTGGAATTCAGTCCTTCCAATTATTCGTGGATTACGACCCTCATGGCAGCATGGTGGGGTGTTGGTCAAACCATTGCAGTCTTAATTGCATGGGCTTTTCTTCCAAACAACTCGTGCACCTCGGCCGACGATTGTCCTTCTCACAAGAATAGAGGCTGGCGTTACTGTTGGTATACGAACCTGGGCATCGTCATGTTCGCCGCATTGTTGCGGTTGTTTGTGTTCAAATTGGACGAAACTCCAAAGTTTCTTGTTTCCAATGGAAGAGACGAAGAGGCGGTGGAAGCACTTCGTAGTATTGCAGTCAAGTACAACCGTCCATTCACATTGACGGTGGAACAGCTCCAGGATTGCGGCGAATTGAAGATGGTGGTGGCCAAGAACAAGAGTCCAAGCCTTGGCGAAACTTGGAGAGCCATTAAAGCTCACGTTAAGGTATTGTTTCTGACAAGGCTCGTGGCTTACTCCACCTGTTTGATTTTCTTGTCATGGTTCTTGATCGGAATCGCATACGCAACCTTCTTCAACTTCCTCTACATTTACATCGCCATGCACGGTGGTGACACGGGCTCCTCGCCATATATTGTTTATCGAAATGCTGCCATCAGTTACTTTGTGGGCATTTTTGGTCCCATGCTTGGAGCTGCAATGGTTCGAATCCCCAGAATTGGGAGGAAAGGCACTATGTTCTTCGGAGGAATCTCGGGAATGGCGATTTTGTTTGGTTACACCACGGTCCGGACTCAGCAGGCTGATGTCGGTTTCGCCTCGGCAACCTACTTCTTCGTCAATATCTATTTTGGTGTCTTGTATGCTTATACACCCGAGGTATTTCCCGCTTTTGCCCGCACCACTGGCGGGGCGTTGGCATTGATATTCTGCCGTTTTTCTAGTACTGTTGCACCGGTTGTGTATTTCTACGGCCAAAAATCCGGGTCTGCTGTACCGATCTGGGTTTGTGGTGCTTGTTTCGGGGCTCTTGGAGGCATCGCGTTGCTTATGCCATTCGAGCCCACAAACAAACGTTCAGTGTAAATGATCGGAATGTTAACAGAGTAATCCGATCTCAAGTTGAGTTAATAATTACAATCTAAGTTGATCCAGCCAATCGGTGTATTTTAGTTGAGCATTATTATGCAATGTGGAGGTTCGAAATTTAATTTGCTCATACTACTAATGAGGTAATTGCACCTAGTAATTTGCTCGCCAAAAGTGCACTCACAACCAGTAGTTAAATAACATCTCGTCGGCAAAGTATCAGAAAACTGTAGAAAAACTAATTAGAACATCATCAAAATGACTGTCACCTACAAGGGTCTTGACTGTATCAAAGACAAAGGTCTGATGGAGTATTCCATGTACCACAAGGCCTCTCAGGCCGCTATATCTTGGGCCTCGAATGCTCGCTATGGTAAAGTCACCGTCTATTTTGGAGTGGCCACAATCTTTGTGGCGCTTGTAAAGCACTTCTGGTTCCGTTGGATGGACCGGAAGTATGTCGTTACTAGAGAGAGACCATCGGGTCTCTTATCGTCGTTGGTTTATGTTCTCACAGCATACTGTCGGTATTTCGGATATCAGCCAACTCCAGGTTTTTTGGTGAAGTTCTTGTCCTTTCCAGCATCAGTGGGAAACTCGCTCTATGCTGTCCTCACCTCCGGATACTTGCTCTGCTTCTGTCTTGTCCCTCATTTTTGGTACCGAGCCTGTGACGGGTTTGGATCACCACCCTTGGCTGTTCGGGCCGGTGTGATGGCCACGGCTTTGACTCCGTTCGTGTTTGTGTTGGCTGGGAAATCCAATGCAATCTCCATGTTGACAGGTATCGGCTATGAAAAGCTCAACTGGCTCCACCAGTTCGTTGGTGTGGCAACTTTGGTGCTAGCCATCATTCACACTATTCCTTTCATCCATCAGGCCCTTGCTGAGGGTGGACTGTCTCGTCTTGCGGAATCTTTTGAAGATCTCACTTTCCGTAATGGAATTCCACCCTTGGTATTATTGATCTTCCTTTGTTTGTCATTTCGGAAAGAAGTGAGAAACTACTTGTACGAATTGTCGTTTCACGCTCACTGGATGATGGGCTGTGGCTACTTTGGAACCCTCATGTTCCACGTCTACAAGTTGCTCGACATGCAAAACTACTTGTGGGGAACTTTGGCCTTCTGGATGGCCCAATCGCTCTACCGGGTTTGCACTTCTGGATTGACCAGATCGCGGGCTGCTGAGATTCAGAAATTGGGAGACAATACTTTCCAGGTGACCGTTCATGATATCAGGGGACTCAAGTGGAAGCCTGGCCAACACTGCTTCTTGAGATTTCCCGGTGTCAGGATTGTTGACAATCATCCGTTTTCCATTGCCAGCGTCCAGAAAGATGAGCACTTGAAATTCATCATTGTTCCGAAGAAGGGCCTTACTAGAAAATTGTACAATCAGCTTGACAGTGAAATTGTCAAGAAAAGAGTGTTGGTGGATGGCCCATACGGAGGATCTTCCAGAAGCGTCTTGGGATTCGATAAGGTCATTTTATTCGCTACGGGCAGTGGAGTTACTGTCACCTTGCCATATCTCAGCGAGATTGCAAACTCTCCAGTGGGCCCGGTTGCCTACTTTGTGTGGGTTGTCAAGCATTTGGGAGACATTGAGTGGATTAGAGAAGAGCTTGAATCAATTTCCAAAGCCAGCGAAGGCAGAATCAGTATTGATATTTTCTGTGCCGATCGCCTCGAAGAGAAATTATCCGAGATTGCCATTTCTGGAATTAACGTTCATTTTGGTAAGCCAAACATCAAGCAAGTTGCCCGCGGATTTAGAGGCGGATTACGCAGAAGAAATTTAATTATCAATTCTGGAAGTGACAGCATGAGACGCGATGTGAATAAAGTTGCCGCGGAATTCCAGAAGCTGGTGGTTAATGGCAGCACCTCCACCCAATACGTGGAAGAGGTCTGTCTCCATTCGGAATCATTTGGCTGGTAGGTGCGGAAACCCGGCTTTTGCAAGTTTGTCAATATTCACGTGAGAGACATAAGGTGGAACGGGGCACTACATGGCAGCTTTTACCTGAAACAAGGCCATTTTTGCCCAACTAGAACGAACCTTCTGCCAGATCCTACACAATAGGAAGGTTACTGTGATAATAGAGACATCCTGTGGATTCACCTCGCTGGCCGATCGTGAAGTTTTCCTGCCGCAGTCTCCGCAAAAAATATGTTGCGTGGTGCGTGACATTTGCATCAAGCCACAGCGGGACTCGGCAACAACATCAAACAACTCCGTTATCAATTGCACTCTCTGGCGGTTTTATCCATCTAGCATCGGCGTGGAATGTTCAGCCTAGACTCCCGGTGCTGCTAAACCCATATAGAATTATATATAATCATTGGAAGACGCGCACCGCCCCTTAACGCACCACCCCCAATATAATAGCCTTTTTTCCGTTTTGGGTAAATGGCAAGCTTCGCTGGTTGATTGACAGATTATAGTCAGACGAGCGCAATTCGAGAGATGTTTCTCTCGGAAAATAATCAATTGTCGACGGCTCGTTTCACGATTTGCAAACTTGATGACATGCTGGACCTGCCCTACAACCGTACACTGGCTTGTGGTTACCTCCCTTCAAACTCTGATTGTGCACGCAGTTGGTCTCATGCGTGTTAGTGAGGGGAGTATGTAGGTCGACAGCTGCGGGATCGCAAATTATGTGCCAGAGAACCCTCGAGACGATCATTTAAATGGCCATTACCACTTCCTTAATTCCGCCAGAATATTTGGTTCACCAACAGAAAATGGGCCACAGTCACGTTCATCCTGCTCGGGTGTGGTCGTTGCTGGCTTCTCAGGAGATAGCCTTGAAGCAAGTCTGGGCCATCCTTCTTAAGTCCTTCGGTTATGGGGTTAACGTCACCAATGACGACATTAAACACGGCAAAAACCTCGTTTCTTCTTACACCCAAAACAACAAGTACGCGGGTAGCGTTGCGCTGACCATTTCTGTGAGCAAGGAATCGAGCTCCATGAATCTGGAAAGCTCATCGTTCATGCTCCAGACGTCATGCAACAACATCAAGAGTATCTACTATTCGCTCGAGACAGACAACTACAACGAGGACGAGGATGTGTTTTCTTTGTACCACCAGGAGCTACATCCGCTCTTGACCAACTACATCCCGGAGGATTTGCATCGGGCATTTTGGGCAATGGGACGAAACGACAACCCGGATAATGCTCTTCTTCGGTATATGCGGATCGCCAATTTTGACGTGAAAACCACTGTCAAGTGGTGGGCTGAAGCAATGGACTGGAGGCTGAATAAATTCGGCGTGGATGATTTACTTTACAACGGCGATGCCCAAATCTATTTCGAGGGAAACCTGCCCAAAATGATTGACACAATGCGCCGAAACGTGGTTTACATTCGAGGCCATGCGAGAAATGGGTGTCCGCTTGTTCACATTCGAGCATGCAAGCACTTCCGGTCGAACTGTCTGGATGAAGAGTTTGAGCTCTTCACTACGTTGATATTCGAATGGTCGCGACTCGGTTTGCTGGAGTATAAGAAGGGTGTCGATCGTGCCCATGTGCTTTACGATTTGTCCGGGTTTACTCTCAAAAACGCTGACTTCCACGCGGTGAAATTCTCGGTTAAGGCGTTCCAAAGATGGTATCCGGATGTCGTAAAGAAAGTCTACATCCACAATGCGCCTCGTGTGTTCAGCGTGATGTGGAACATCATTCTGAAGTGGTTGAAGCCGTACTTGCGCGAGAAGATTGTGTTCACTCGCGGGCCCGAAGCATTAAAGAAATACATTGATCCACTGAACATCCCAAAGTCGCTTGGCGGCCTGGACATAATACCTCCATATGTGGAGCCAACCAAGGAAAACAGTCAACGGAAAGAGCCAGATACGTTGTTTTCCAATCTCATGAAGCAGCGAGATGAGCTTACCGTTCGGTTTATTGAGGCCACCATACGGTGGATCGAGGCCACTTCACCCGAGGAGTCCCGGGCGTTCCTAGAAAGCAAAATCAGCATTGCCAAGGCCCGGGCCCAGAATTACGTTTATCTCGACCCGTATTTACGTACGAGGGGGATCACTGACCGTAACGGCCAGTTGACTAACTTGACCATCTAACGTCATGCATGGAAGCCGGCTTTTATGTATAAGAATGGATACTGATGGCACAATTCTAAAGCATTGTAAGCTCTTTTTTGTGGTATCCCCGTTATTTATTGACAATTCCGTCCGAATAAATCAATTAAAAAATAATGGAATTTACTGAAAATAAAACACAGGTCGACAACTGTCCTCCCCCACATTTCGAATTCCGCGCATCTCCAGATCTCAATACCATCTTTCTTCCTGAAATGGCCGCTACTTCCGAGGCCAAACGTCCAAAACGGTACGCATGCACATTTCCTGATTGCACCAACAAGTACAGCCGTCCCTGTTTGCTTCAACAGCACCAACAGTCCCATTCGGACGATCGAACCTTTGCATGCTCGTATCCACAATGTGGAAAGAGTTTTCTTCGAAATTCCCACTTGAAAGTCCACATGCTCACTCATAAGACGGAGAAACCTCATGTTTGTCCTCATTGTGGCAAAGGATTCAACACGGGACAGCAAATCGGCCGCCATTTGAAGTCCCACTCGAACAACACCACTCGCACATACGAGAGTAAGGACGGATCCACCGTCACCATGTCCAGCTCCCAGGAAATGGAGTTTGAAAAGCTAATGGCGTCGCCTCATGATCCATTGTTTGAAATGGCACAATTCGTTTACGAACAGTTTTCGCAGCCAGTGAGTCTGAACTCATCTCCATCGGTGGAGGATTCTCGATCGAGTTTGTCAGCAGCAGATCTACAGCTAGTTGAAGGCGGCTCGGTGGAAAATGGCTCCTCAGCACATGGTCAAAGTGCTACTTTGCTGCATGTTGAAAGAACTACCGAAATTTCTAACGGAAACAATCAGATTCAACCATTGTCATCCTTCAACAACCATTCTGAGAAAACATTACCTCAGCAATGTAATTTTGAAGATGGCCAAGTTTGGTGGTGTCGAGATGAAGCTTGCAATGGGGAAATTCTCTATGGGTCTTTGGGAGAGATAATCCTCCACTACGATACCTCTCATCACTATGTCCCAGACGATTTGCACATCTTGTTTGAGGACATCGTTGCACGGCCACCTGACAACGATTTAGATCCAAATGTTGATCCGGATTACTTCTACCTACCTGGGCCGGGATGTGCATTTAATTGCCATTTGATTGGATACGGTGCTACCGGTCAACCTCCGAATTCTTGAATGAATTAGTCTGATGTATTATTCATAACTGGATTCTATAAAATGTCTCCTGCTTCTGAATATGCAAATTGTCGTCTGGTGGGGCTACCCCTCTAGAATTGTTCCTCTTCGTCCAACCCATCGATATGCTTGTTTCTCTCCTTTTCTTTCTCTTTTTGCGCTTTGAATTCCTCATCGAATACCTTTAATTGCTTTTCGAAAGGTTTCTTTGACTTGATGGGTTTCTTGTGCGGAGCTTCCTCCGAAAGCAACGACTCCAGCTCGGCTCCAAAGGCTGCACAGAAATCCATGGAGCTTTCCATGGCACATTTGATGTTCTTTTTCAGCATTCCAGGGAGCTTTTCCGCAAGATTCCCGTCCTCCTTGAATCTGGGCAAGACTATACGCAGCTTTTCTTCTGGAGCGGATCTTGGAGGGTAGAAAACATCATCCAAATTGAGAATCACGTTGAGCAAGCCCTTCATGTCCATGCGATCCACGCTGAAATCAGAGACGGAGAAGCCGAGTAACATGTTGTCATCTGCGACCCACTTCCCATCTTGCTCCTCCAATGAATTGATTGACCAAGACCCAATTCCGTTGGGGATGATAGCATTGGTACCTTCACATGAATCATAAGGCTTGTCAAAGAACCAGGGGTCCACGGGAACATGTAAGGACAAGAAACTTGAAACATATGCAGCTTTGAATACGTATTTGGTGGCGATCATTCGCTGGTCATCTTTTGTCACGGGAAAGCTAGCTTCATCTTTGATGACCACCATTAAATTGGGTCTGTAGAACCCAAGATCACCACACCCACAGTCGGTCAAGTGGGCTCTAGCGACGGAGAATAACACTTCTCGGCCTGGCGGGAGCAAATGATGAAGTGGTATATTCGTCTGCTCCCTCAAGAGCGAATTGATGTTGACAAATGGTGTTCCTCCACGCAAAGGACCAACTCCCTTACCGTTGATAAATACGTTGCTGCAAAGTCCGGAGTCGAGGGCACACTTGATCACCTTCATACTCTCCGGGTTTGTGATGAAATAAAGATGGGTATCATAGTTCCCTAGCAAGTCTCGATCAACCTGACTGACAAATGGTGCCCAGTTTTTGGAAGTTCTTGCTCGATCTTCCTTTTCCACTCTCAACTCATGGATGGTTGTGAAGTATAGTTTCTCTGAGTCTTTGTCATTTTCAGTGGTGAGGTGAGCTTTGCCCTTTTGCAACTGAAATGGGAAGGCCATGAACATGGATCTGAAAGTCTCCTTCTTGTCATCTTGGCCATCTTTATGCACAGTCGCCTCGTGATGGGAATTGAAAAATACAACGGGCTCATCATAGCCCTTTTTGTTTCTCACCAACATCACACGAGGATCCTCAGAGCCCGCTGCTCTTTGTCTTTCAGACCAAACAAAAGGAATAGGTAAGATGCGAGGGAATCGGTGGGAGAAGAAATCCTGGCCCTTAGAGCGGAAAGTTGGAGCATCATCGTCTTCCAACGTGTTGGTTGGGAACACGAGACGGACATCTTGAACCTCGTTCCACTGTTCGTCGAAAAGCTGAGCGAGCACAAAACTGGCACGAGGGTCTGTTCGAATGCCCAACTCCGAAAACACAAAACGGGATAACACGAGATGGACTCCGTAATCTTTGAGCCACACTGATGAGCCAGAGAAACGGTACCAAAATGGGGTCACCAAGTTGACGGAGAGCTCTGCCCTCAAATGAGTGATGAGAATCTTTCTGATATGAGTGAAATATGGGTCTTTGTAGACATCGTGCTCCTCAACCATGATCTCCAAGATTCTTGTGAAATTAGCTGAAAGTGTTTTCCGTTCGTTGATCTTTAAAGTGTCGACTGTCTGCAACAAATCTTCGCAAAACTCTGAATCAGCGGTGGTATTGAATAAGGGGAATGGTTCATGAAGACTGAAATGGTCATCTTCCTGCTGGATCAGCTCGGTAACATTCTCCAAGGGAAGCTGATCTATGGGCCAATCCTTCGAGATCGTATCTTTGAGGTGAAACCTTATAGCTTCCTCAGGGATATCAAATCCAGCTGGTAGTAAGATTGTCTTGCTTCTTTTGGAGATCTCTGATTCCATGAGCACACCGCTTCCAGCTCCTTTCAAGAGCGCTTGGTGCAGAAACTTTTCATGGGCTATGCTTTGCTCGAGGGCAGCATCTTTTTCGTTGGCAAGTTGATATATGGTTAGTCCGAATGAGATAAAGAGACATAGAAGAAGGACACCTTCAGCACGGATACCCGATCTCAAACCTGGAGGCGACCACATGTGGATTATGTTGGAGAAACGAAAAATCGGTATTGCGAAAAACGGTATAACGGTCCAGATGGAGATCAGTAGGTATTTTTGGACTAGGAACAAGCGGTTTGGGCCACAAAGAACAGCCGAACCTCCAAGTTCAGATACAACAAGTTGGAAGAAGAATTGATTGATAAAGGACGTGAGGCGTACAACTTCGGAGTCCAACAATTGCAAGGACTAACCGGCTTTGAGCACTGGTAGGCGTGCGCAACAGGAGCCTGTTATGTAGCGGAATTCTCTTATCTGCCTTATTACATATGCAGAGATGAGGGTTGACAGCAGAGTTATGCGCATTACATTATGGCGGCGCATGTCGCCTTAAGGAGAGAAATGATGATTGTGTACTTGGATTTAAGCGGTGTGCAGAATAATCCGATGACATCTTGAAGGGCTATGGGCCTCTTTGCAATCAGAAATAAGATTTTAGTCAATGGGAGGTCAAGTCGCAACCGTTGCTAATTATAAAAGGGTCAAGTGACAACCACTGTGGATATCCAAGAAAATGTCTTAATTCGGTGTGATCAATTACGAAGGAAGCTTTGATGATCAATTGAAGAAATTGCTCCCATGTGGCCCAAAAAATTTGATAGGGCGTCTGGTTCTCCTGCAAATGGGAGAGCTATTAAAGTCATCGGGTGTGCACCAAACCTTGGCATGTGTTACCCGTTTCAATTTTCGATACGCGTGGTCAGTTCGGTAACAACAAAAGAAAGGTGATTCTCTCCTAGGGTGAACCGAATTTGAACATAAGATCTCTTTAGTCTAGAAACGGTCTCACTTCGGCGTGGCGCTCATGCGAAGAACATTTCAAAGTGCTTTAGCTTTCCCGATATTATCGATCTGAAGACTAGTGGGTTCTTTCCTGTTGAATTCAATTGCTTCACTACTACAAAAATTTACAAAGCGTTTTGAGCTTCTGGTTTCCGTTGGATGTTCGTTCAACGCGTCGAGAACTCGCTTCAGAAATAAACTAATTCTCCTTGAAGGCGTCACACGAATTTTAGCGCCGAGAGACCCATCGCTCAATTGCCTCAAAGGTTGGTGGAGATATTCGACATATTCTCATCATGACATGAGGCGGCTGATGATGTCAAGTCTCAAATGTTTGTAGGCACTGCTCTTTCCGAATTACGTTAAAGCTCGCTCGTGAACTACTGCCCCATTGAAAATTGCCCGAATCAAGCTCCTTGTGGCAACTTCAATTACACCGCCCTTTTCGAGTGACTGTTTGCTAGTTTCATTTATATGTCTTTTGACAGTAGTGAAATTCTCGCAGCGATTGCTCAATCCACACGCGGTTTTATGCATCGAAATGACAAACATGATGTCAAATGAGAATTTTTACCCCTTACGCATGCAAAATTCCCATCGCGATCGGCACTGTTGCTAATTGCGAACGGCTTCATATCGTAACTCTTAACCAAAAATTCCGGAAAATTGAGGCATGGGGGCTCAGCAGTTATGCAGTTTCAAACCTTGATTATCGCTAGGTTGACAATACATTTACGTCGAAGAAGTTGGCGTGTTCTTTGTTGATGTATGAGTGAGGCTCATGCGATAAACAAATGGATCCTTGCATGGTTTTTTTGGGACTTCAAGTAGCGATATCAGGGAGTGCGTCTGGTATTATATTTTGGTTTGTTTCTGTTTCTCGGCCCCCGCTAGTTGAAAGGGGAACACTCAAATGTCTACAATTTCATCATTCCGAATGGAGGATGTCTAAGCACGGTAATTCTTCATCCAAACAGTCCCATTCCCTGAAACGAGGCCTTTATCGCATCAATTCATGCACCGAGAGCAATGATGCTATGGGCGTTGGTGGAAATGCCGCCTCAATCCCCATGGTATGTGTGCCTGTATGTTGTTTTTCCTTGCCAAGCCTTTGCTGTTATTATGCAGCAGATAGATTCTGTTCTTATCTTTATCACAGCCAATAGTAAAGTTTCGGACCAAATTGAGTTCCGAGAGAAGTGTGGACTTAAAGCTAAACTCAAATTAATCAACCGATGGAAGCTGTTTCGCGAGCCTCAGATTGAATAAATCCTGTAACGTGCTCGCTCATGCTCCTCTACTTAATTGAGGCGGTGTGGCTTATGCGCATTTTGAGAGGTTTATCCTGTCAATCTGTTAATTTGATATTTAGGTCTCGATGCTAGTTATGGAATGCTGAAAGTCTCTGGAAGGCCAAAGGGGTGTGGAGATGAAAATGAACCGATCAATCATTGCCGACCCAAATATCCCCATAGAATGAGTAGAGGTCTTTTTCTCCGGAATCAAATTGCACAATCTGACCCCGTAAAGTACTATCCTTCTCACCCTTCTTTCCTCCTATACGGGAATAGGCACAGAAAAACTCTTCGTTACAAGCCTTTTTCTGGGTCCAAGGCAGGGTAGGCTCCTTCTCGTCATTCTCCAACTTCAAAGATTTTATGTCGTTGAAAGGAGGAACAATTGCATGGTCAAAGGCAACGCGACTCGAATAGTAGGAGTTGAGGTCATCATCGTTATTGATATGGGTCCATGTGATTTTGTGAACGGAACGCTCCTTACCAGCATCAACGTTTTGGGCCATGCACGTTTTGAGTCCAGAAGCAATCCAAACCAACTTGTTGCCGGAGTGTGGGTCAAGGTGACCGACCTGAGTGCTGCAGATTTCTTCGGAATCAGGCTTTTTGCTATCAATCAATCTCAACGACAGTTCTGTAAGTCTTCCAACTGCTGCAGGGCCGATTTCGCTGAAATGGAACTCGTTATCTCCATTTGCGGCAAAACCCAACCAAATTTCAGTGGCATTGTTGTTTCTGATATTGGAGGGATAGAACATGGAAAGCTGGAGGTAAGTCATCACCGAAGAGAAATGAACTCCTCTGTTGATGACAGCAATACGGGGATCTTGGACTTGCGAGAGTCTTTCGAAGAATGGGAGATCCCAAGTGTCCTCAGAAACAAGTGGAATACCAAACATAACTGAGTCGACCATCGAAGGAGCGATCTTGTTGAAAAACTTGCTGTCGTCCTCGTGTCTCTGCGAATATTGACGAGCCCGGTAGAAATAGGCACCTTTCGATCTGTACTCCGGAAGATCAAAGAAATACTGTGGATTTTGCAATGGGACTGCCGTTGGATCCATGAGAATGTACTCGTCGAACGAGTTTGCCACGGCAGCAAAGGCACGGATTGGCACATTCAACATCTTGGTACGGAAGTGCTCCACAATCATGGTGGAGGCATCCACAAGCCAGAGTTCTTGCTTTGCGAATCCTTGAGTCTGTGGATCAAAGGCCAGCTTTGGAATATTGGGTTGCACAGTGGAAAACGAGGATGGGAAATCGGTGAATGGTCTTTGGGCAGCATCCACTAACTTTTGCCTTTCTTCTTCTTTGAAGTTTCCGTAGTACACAACCTGAATTGGGTACTTGTTGCCCATTGCTCTCAACACATGGATCAAGTTGATGGTGTTTTCGAGGTCCAGCTTAGCGTTGAACGGAATGACGATACCCTTACCGTTGAGCAGATTCTTGAACTCACTGATCCAGCACTGCTGGTTGTTGGTAAGAGCCGAACGCACGGGCCTTTTTCCGCCCTTTCCACGGTTGCGTTCGTCAGAAGGAGCCAACACTTGATGGTCGTGGACGTAATTCTTAATGTTTGGAGGAGTACGGATGATCAGTCCATCGTGTCTCTGGTAAAGCGGGAAGTTTCTGATCCATGGGTAGATTTTCTGTTGCAAGTCGGAACATGAGCGGAAATGACTCTTGCCAAACACCTGCTCATCAGATGTCAAAACGAACGGTCTCTGCAAGCCTCCCATCGCCTGTCTCTGCAGATCCACGAAGCTGGACTGCTCCTTGTGGACTGCGCTGTCCCCACTCTCCACGTAGCACCGGTTGAAAATTCTCAACCGAGCCACGGCATCACGCATACTGTAGGTGTCGAGTTTTGCCTTGTCCTTGAGCTTATCGAAAACATCGGCGATCTCCTTCTCGACATCCTTGCCGTTTTGGTCAACTTTCAGGGGAGCAATTTGCTTATTGGAAGCAACTTTCTCTACTGCCCAGTTCTTGTACTTCTTCTTGTAATCGTTCCACTTCATGCGGTACTCCATGTCAATCTTGTAGTCTGTGCTGGAGTCCAATCCCCAAGTGTCGGACGAAACGTAGAGTCGGCGGAAGTAGGCATCACATCTCTCCGGATATGACAAGCCGAAAATTGTGTTGACGGCATGGTCCGAGAAGAAATCGTTGTAGTTGCTAGAATGGGTGTCGATGTGACGACTGTCCTCGGTGATATTTCCTTCCCGAGCCCATAATTTGATGACGGGATCATCGATTAATCTCCGTGGAATGGCATGGCCCTTGTAGTTGTTGATCGGAGCAGAGATTTGGAGGGAGCTGCTCAAGAGTCGGAGCGCCTCGTGCCGGTGATAAAAAACATAGAGATTGATAATGTTGATCCATAAAATGGCCAAGAAAAAGATCAAGTTCCTCTTGCTGGGGTGTTTGAGGGTCTGGACAACTTTGTCGCCAGAGGCTGCCACCACTTGAGCTATGGAGTTCATGATGAAGAGTTTTAACCCACGTCTGGCCCTCCCTAAATTGCTTGGAGAAGAGCCATAGCTTTGGTACATACGTATATGCCTGAGGCCCTCCCATTCCGGTATGCATCTATTGGTCTTGACAGGAAGGGGCGCATGTGCCGTGCCACAGAATAGATCCATGGATGCAAACTAATGCGTCAGGCGGGCAAAAATTGTGGATACATGCAGGCATCGCTTATTGGGTGGTGGGACACATTCACAATTCTAGAACGGATGCCTCGACAATCCCTTGTAGAGATTCGCTGGAGGTAATATTTCCTTCAGAGGCGCTATTTGGCAGAACAAAGGAAGAATTATTGGAGGGTGAGATCAGATATCTAATTGGGAAGCTGCAGGCTTGTGTGGAGGTTTCTACGATCCTTACTGCCTCAGTCGCCAGTTTGATTGGGCATACATGCGGGAGTTTGCATCATGCAGGATGCTGCATCCCGGACTAAAGGTTCACTCTGATACGGTTCGGGTCGTAAACACAAAGAGAGTTTGGTAGCTGGGGAGGACAAGCTACGAGTTCTCGATATACACGGGCAACAAGACCACATTGAGGCTCTAATTTTTTTGTTGACTTCGGCCAGAATGCGGAGGCTCACGCGCAGTTTTGTATGATTGCCCCATTCTAGATAGATCTCAGGCAGATCTCTACTGGTGCAAAGGGAGGCTTGTCCAAGTCCGAACGCTTTGCAGGAAGCGACAGCCCACGTTAGGGTCCCATCTCATATCACCCTTCCTCTAACGGTGAGCGTCGCGTCGTCGATACCATCCTCGATTCATTCCAGCAAATCCGGGATTAGTAGCAGTGCAGTTTGGATCTCAAGTGTCGCCCTGCTAATGAGGGCTTTCGGACAATTCGGGAGTTTGCTCGTTGTGCATATGTCTCATCGCGTGGCTTTGTTGGGCCCCGGTGTATAGTGTTGCTGGTGTAACCCATTGAGTGTTTTTTTCGTGATGCGGGCATGCGCCTCAGACCACAACATCGCCGTTTGAGTTTGCGATTCTGTGTCAATCCGTGACTAAAAATTATTCCATCTCACATAATTGTTCATTTTTCTCTCCTAGTTGTTCTCACAGTTTTTTGAACCTGGGACGAATTGCGCTTCAATCCGCGGAAAACCCTCCGGATCAAATGACGCAACGACGCCCTCGTACTTAATAGGAGATTGGCCAGAATGTCCGAGGAAGGAGTTGGATTGATTTATTCTGGGACGTGGTAAATCAGATCCGAGGTCTTCCAATTCTTGGCTCAGTGCTACTTTCTTTTATCAGTCCACCTGACCAATCGCATTGTGTAGGACGTGATACTTTATTGGGGCGAAGAGTGTGATATCCATTCTAAGAGAAGTGGACTGAGACGGAAAGTACTCTCTAGATGTTCCTCTCGTTCTGCGAGCGTGGGTGAAAAATTACGAAATCAGGATCGGTCGTAGCGTTGGGTCTTCCACGGAGATGATTTGATTGGCTCCAGCCTCCGATCGTTCTCGCGATCTGCCAGTTTGCAGTGATTTTTGAACGATTTCTCAGACGTTTCTACTCGTGATCCATGACCGTGGAACTCGTTTATTAGGCATGGAATTCATTTTTGAAATATTTGTTTCCGACCTTCTCTGACTTCATAGAGTGGGTCGATATCGAGACTGCCCTGTACTTTCTTGTTTGTAGGTAACTTGGTAGTGGTGCAGGATATCTGTAGATCATGTTGGTATGCTGGCTTTTGCTTCTTTGTGTAAATCTCAGGTCATCAATTGCCCAGAAAGTTCTGCTCTATTGGGGCCAATCAATCGGATTAAATAGCACTTCCTCCTGGCAATATGAGTTTGATGGTTCCTGTCATCTATTTAAGCCTCAAGCGGCTGAGGTTGCTCAATAACGACCGGCTACTTTTCGCATGTTCTCCTAAACAATAGAATATCCCTTTGTCAGCGTTATTGTGTCCCAACTGATTACAGATAAATATCGCTATAATTAGTACTAGCCGCACCTCAAATCAAAAAGTGAAGATTTGGCCGCAATTTCAGGTGATAATTGTAGGAAGTGCTGCATAAAGGTTATTGTGGTGCATACGAGTTTTCTCCACAAGGGCCCCATCAGCAAATAGCTTAAATTAAAGGGCCCACTTTTCTCTAGAATATGGGCAGCCTTTTCAACTTTCGGCACGAAGTTCGGGTGTGAGTCGGAAGTCGGAAGTGGCCCTGGTAGGTGATTGGCTGATCTCGCCAGTTTCTTTGACGTAAGAGATCAGCAAATACTGCATCCCCAATCCACTCTCGTTCTTGGAGTTATCAGATTATGTAGAGCTTATAACGACACATTAATGCTTCACACAAAGATATAACGGTTTTGAAAATAATCGGGTTCACATTGAGAATGCCTGATTAAGCCCGAGTATCAAAAATATTCCGTACCTAGTGTCTGTCCACCAGTTGTAGCTAAGAAGTCCGGAGCAATCTCAAGCCCTGTCCTCATGCCCTATGCAAAACACTTCGATTGTTGCAACTGATGGTTTTGATAACCATAACCGATATTCGGATTCTCGATGATACAGCTGAAATCAGCTTTGAAGTTCAATGTAGCTTTTGAATTTCCCTAGTGGATGATTAATAGAACAACTGAGCTGGATCTGCCCAGCTCCATATGGTGGACTTGTCTTGATCTTTTGAAGGATACACATCACAAGTACTAACAAGCAATGGCAGTTTGACGTTTGCCAAGCATATTGGTTTCAATTTATGAACAATGAGGAGCATGCTTGACTAATTCCAGGATATAAAACCTTTGATAAATTCTTTTGAAATTTCTAAAGTGTCAAAATGTCGCTAGTTCAAGAAACCACCGCAGACGAGAAAAAGGAGAATAAGTCCTTACTGGCTTCCTTGAGCTCATCGAATCTCAATCAAGCAGATAAGATTGCTCCCAAGTCGATCGGAATTCGAAGAGAAGAGCTTTTGACTCGACAACTCACTCGAAAATGGCAACTTGGAGTATACTTCTTCTCGATTTTCATTGGAATGTTTGTAAGTGTGCTTGAAACTCGTTGTGTCAATGTTTTTATGAGCTATGCCACAGATTCTTACAAGCAGCACTCTTTATTGACCACAATCAACATTGTGAGAAGTGTCACTTCGGTTGCGTGCTTGCCGGCTTTTGCTAAACTGTCTGATTTATTTGGAAGGGCCCCTTTATTCTTGTTTGGTTTGGTCACTAGGGTCTTGGGACTTGTCGTCATGTCGCAAGCTACGAATGTTCAACGCTATGCTGGAGGAATGGTATTGTACTCACTTGGTTTCTCAGGAACCAGGGTTATATTCCAGTTCAATTTACAAGACGCCTCGAGCTTAAAGTATCGATTGCTTTCTCTTGCAGTGTTGCCATCTCCGGTAATAATTACAACTTGGGCAAGTGGTGACATTGTGGCTCAAATTCTCGAGCGGCACAACTGGAAGTTCGGGACTGCGTTGTGGGCTTTCACATTTCCATTGACAACAATACCGTACTTGGCATGTTTGTCTTACATGTACCTTAAGGCAAGGAAGACAGATGCTTGGAAGCAGATAAATGAAGATGCAGCAGCACCATACCGTGGAAAATCAAAATTGGGCAAAATTGGAGAAGTCTTTAAAGAGGTCTTCTGGAAGGTTGATCTTATGGGCTGTATTCTTGTGGTACTCTTTTTGGGTCTCCTTTTGGTTCCCTTGACCTTGGCGGGAGGCCAGTCTAACAAATGGAAATCTGGAGACATCATTGTTCCGCTCGTATGTGGATTTGTCTGCTTGCCTATTTTCATTCTATGGGAAAGTAAATTTGCGAAATACCCTTTCATTCCCGTTGTTTTGTTGAAGGACAGAGGGGTGTGGTCCGCATTTATTATCGGTATTTTCTTCATGTTTGCCTATACTCTCCCCACATCATACTCTTATCCCGTTTTGCTTGTGGGGATGAACGCAACAATTACTACCGCTACCCGAATTCCGCAGTTATCGAGTTTTGTGGGCGCTGTGACATTGCCTTTTGTTGGTTTAGCAGTTTCGAGAGTCAGAAGAACTAAAGGCTTTATTCTTTTTGGAGCTGGAGTGTGGTTCATTGCAATGGGCCTTTTCATCCGATTCAGAGGAGATAACAATGGAATTGACGGGAGGTACTACCGTAATGGTGTTGCAGCTGGTATGTGTGTGCTTGGGTTTGGCGAAGCATTCTTAACTAGAGTGATCACTGTCTCGGCACAGACTTGTACTAATCATGAGTACATGGCCACTGTGACAGCAATGTTTGCTTCCCTTTACCAAACAGGCTACGCAATGGGTAATTGTGTTGCTGGAGCAATTTGGACCCAGACAATGTTCAAGAAAATTAGAGACCAAATGATCAAACATGGGGTTGATCCCACCTTAGCCAAATTGGCATACTCGTCTCCTTATTTGTTCATCAAATCTAATCCATGGGGAAGTGATGCCAGAGTCAGTGTTGTTTTGGCTTACGCAGAAGTTCAAAGGAATTTGTGTATTGTTGGGCTCTGTCTCTGCGTTCCACTATTCTTTTTTGCCTTTTTCCTTAGAGATCACTATCTTACAGAGGGACAGTCGTTGGATGAGAGTGTTGATGAGAAAGGTTTCATTAAAAGAGAAGGTAAGATATTGTTCACGGATGACGATGACAAAATCTTGAATGCTTTGAAGAGATTAAATAGGGCAAGACATCTGAAAAGCTCTAATACATAGAGCGTCTGAGAAAGTCCCGACTTCGAAAATGGAGAATCTCCTTTGGTTCTAAAGATAATCGAATGCTAATCACCCAGCCACTTTGTAATCCATTTCCGACAAGCCATCAAATCGGACTCCTTGGCTACTAAGCTTGGTATTTTTGGTCCGAATACTGCAATTTATGGCAATTCTCATCCTCACCAGTGGCCGGTAATTATGTCGTGTATAGAGGTGTAAGCCATTTGGCTCCATTGCAGTTGATTGTAGCTTCAAATCGTGGTTCCGTAGGACAAGTTTCTTTTATTGCAGATCTCAAGAAAGCAATCTCAACCAAATTGGATTCTCGAAAACGAAATTGTCTCTAAAAGAAACGCGCACACTGGTCTTGATTCAAGACGAAACCAATAGTCATCCTCATATTATTAGTGAAGTCACAGACACCACCCTTCAATCCTTCCAAGTGGTGGTCCATACCAAATGCTAGAATCTTTTGGACCTACTGAGGTCTTTTCAACTCAAATTGAAGATTATTTGCAATTTTCTTGTGGAGGTTTGTTTTGCATTTTTGTTGATGATGTGCGAAATTCGGGTGGAGTTAACTACTCTTTATATTTTCCTGCAAGCACAATGGATGACGAAAAAGCACTATAAAGAATATAAATTATAAATCTATTACAAATTGGATATTGTACGATGTTGGCAATTAATATCATGAAAATTGATTTCGAGGAAGCAGCGGGACTGAAGAAAGTGTAAACTTAGATCTTACCGATTTCCTGTCCAGCATTGCTCTAAACTCAAGGATTGTCGTAACATAACATTTAACCAAATATCAAAGACAGTACAGGAATGAAAGCTGGGTGATGTTTGTAATCACCAGAGTGAAGGAGGTATTGTGAATACCAAGAAAAAGGACTAAATAAGCGCTGAAAGAAGAACTCCTGTAGCAGTAGAGGATTGTGCACATTGTGAAGGATTAGCTGATTTAGTGGTAAGATATTATCGTCTAGGAGATGACAGAGATCGGACCAAATGCTGGAGTACCGACATACACCGACATGACTATAGCTCATGTGATCAGCACTGAAGTGTGTTCAACCCCTGTAGTTGCTGGGTCCAGTGTTGGTGTGCCTACGTTCACCGTCCAAAGTACAACATGTGTGACCAATACTTCGCCATACTCCACCTCGACTGCGGAAGGGCCCAGTTCTGGAATTTGACTTACTCAGATGCAACAACAACTTGCATCGTGAGTGCTGAGGCTCACTAAACTACGACAGAGCTTGCACCAACGGCTGGAATATAGAGATATACCGATCCCACAACTATTTATGTTGTGGCTACTGAAGCATACTCCATTAGTGCGGAACTTGGTCCTACTTCTGGAGTCTCGACATATACTCAGGCGCCGACAACTGATGTGATCAGTACTGAAGTTTGCACCACAAGTGCCGAGTTGGGGCCGAGCGTGAGTGTCACCTTCTAATCTAACAAATGCATCCCCTGTCATCTGGAGCTCTTATCTTCATTGTCTTCAGCAACAAACAAGCGTGCCACTTGACAGCACGGACGCAAGCCATGACCCAGAGTGGCTCGAAAATATCTCAATTTGCTGTGGCTCGAAATGGCAACAGGTGGCTCTCAGAGAAAAGAGATAAACTATTGTTGTGTTTTATGCCTCCCCTGCAAAATGAATTACATTCTTGAAGCAAGCCGCAAGGACAACCGGCATCAGCTCACCCCAATAGCCGAGATAAGTGTAATAGTGGTTTGATATCTCTCCACATTGTTTATCCACCCCTCTTTTTGACAGTCAAGGAAGTAAGGTGAACATTAATGTTGAAACCCATATTGACTGCTACCGTTCTGAGAAGAACAACCGCAGAGGTTTGATAAGTGGAGATTCTTTGAAGATTGCCTACGTTATAGTCATCACAAACGTATTATTGGTGAGAAGCAAGGGATATTGATAAGGTGGAACAGCCAAGGCACATAACGCTTTGACACTTTTTCAAAGTTTTGTGCCTAACCATCGGTACATTCTAATAGTTAACCGATGTCATTAGCACAATGATGTTACAATTGCTGCATAGCTGCCTCCTTCTATTGTGATATTCTCAATATTCATGGTGGGATAGGGAGGTATGGATGTTTCTTAGGGAGGTATGGATGTTTCTTAGGGAGGTATGGATGTTTCTTAGGGAGGTATGGATGTTTCTTAGGGAGGTATGGATGTTTCTTAGGGAGGTATGGATGTTTCTTAGGG